>CAJNDT010005944.1:10000-340397 GCA_905221615.1 Symbiodinium sp. CCMP2592
GGCACTGCCGGCACACCATCCCACGGAAGCGTATCAACGGCGTCTGGCTGGATATTCCTGAACAGGTGCAGCGAGACAAAGGCAGCCTTGTATGTATGCAAACCGCAGACACACCACCGAGCTGTGCACGGCTAGGTCTCACAGACCATGAAATGTACAGGTCTGCATGATTTCACAAACTCATGCAAAGGGAAAGCCTTGTATAATCGTGTGACGATAGGTGTGCAAACTCGAACGACGATTCTGCAACATATACGAAGATATATATGTACATGCATGTATATATATATATATATATATATATGAAAAGACACATGTAATGTCTCTGCGTGTGTTTGTGTGTGTAGAGAGAGAAAGAATTCTGTGCATGTAAGCGTATGTATATATATATATATATATACACACCATATGTATATCTATATATATATGTACATGTACAGATATACAGGACATATCTATATATGTGTATGTGTGTGTGCTTATATACATATATATATATATATATATATATATATATATGTGTGTGTGTCTACATGTACATGTAAGGTTACGTCCTGCATAAACCGTTCAATCACGAGACACATAAACCCACGTGACCAAAAATGTATGTGTGTATATATATAAACACATGCAAATTATATATATTTATATATATATATACACAGGTCTATACATACAACCCCTATTCATCTAGAACTACACACAAATGCTCTATAATACACACTTACACATATGTACACATGCATGCAGGTCTATGTCGATTTCGGGCTTAGGGTTAAGGGTTTCCTAGCAATGTAGCAGCATACGTAGGTTTGGGGCTTAGGGCTACTGAGGGTTCTAGACTTATACGGATCATAAGATTTCTGCTTGTGCTCACCTGTATACATGAGGTCTCTCGCACCAATGCCGCACAGGTGTCTCCCCAGCAATGGCCGCTCGCATTGCTCGGTGCTTCAACTGAAGCTTCAGCTTCGCCAGCTGCAGCTTCAAAGATGCTCGCCGATCTGTCGCATCACAACATGGCATGGGCTATCTTCAAACTTGCATGAATGCATGAGCTTCAGCTAGAACGATATGCAATCCCAATCGAGAACAAAACAATCTCTGCACCTCGCACAGGCTGCGACGAGGTGGCCCGTGCAGCTTCCACATCTGCTTTCGTCGGCGCAATCGTAGTCGGCTCCACGGTCGAACCCTGATCTCTCGAACCTTGCTCTTCCTCACTCTCAGACACCAGGTCCACCATACGAAGTACACCGTCGCCCTCAACAAAGGCAGAAGGAACCTGTCCCGATGCCTCTGACGGATGCTCACAGCCGGGAACACTAACCTCACCCTCTGCATTGCAGTCGACAGGCATGTCTTCGGGCGGAAGCTCACAGCCGGGAACACTAACCACCTCACCCTCTGCATCGCAGTCAACAGGCATGTCTTCTGGCGGAAGCTCACAGCCAGCAACACTAACCTCACCCTCTGCCGGAAGCTCACAGCAACCAACACTAACCTCAGCCACCGTCACGTCTTCGGCCGCAGTCTCCGAGGTGCCAGAAGTATTCGTAGCTGGGCTTGGAGTCGTGGCCGGGCTTGGAGTCGTGGCTGGGCTTGGGATGATAGGGGTTGTCTTTGTGTTCAATCGCAGTCTCTTGCGAACCGGAGCCTTGCCTATCGATGCCTTTGTGAGGGCTATGTCATTCGGAACACCGACAGGAAAGGTGCCACTAATGATGCAATCGAACAGTTCCTCAGCTGTGCAAGATATAGAAGCCCCAACAATCCCAGGTTTGCCACAATCCAACTGTGCCTTTAATCCAACGAATGCAATGCGGCCCCGATGCTGAGACCTCCTGAACTTCATCATCCCGTCGTGTCTTCGATCGGCCCTGCAAACGACTGTGGAGGTTCAGGCTCTTCTTAATCACCCAAGCTGCCGCATTGCATTGGCTCAAGGTCATGTCAACCTCGAAGTTGTCATGTCATTCTTTACATGATCACTGAATCACATATCTATTTCCACACAGTTTCTTGCATACGAAAAACACTCCAGCGCTCGGCGACTTGCATCAGTGCCCATTCAAGAGTCGGAATCCCAAGGAGGTTGGGATTGAACATCAATCTCGGCATCACTGCACTGAGCAAAACCTGGGCTGTGCAGACACACACACACACATACAAATAATGCGAACTTAGACATTCCATAAGGGTTACGTTGCATGCTTATGCAAGTTACCTATATGCATACATATATATATATGTATATGTATGTATTTGTGTATATATATACACACATATATGTATATATATATATATATATATAACGTGGAAGCATATTTATTTATGTACAGTGTGTATATAGGTATGTGTGCATACATACATACATATATATATATATATACATAAATATGCTTGTGTATGTATATGCATATGTACAAATATGCTTGTGTATGTGTGCATATATATATATACATACATAAATATATATATATATATATATATATGCACATGTACACATGCGTAAAGTAATGTATTTGTGTCTGCATGCATGCCAATATATCTCAATACGTGTATATATGCATGTGTGTATGTGTGCAGGAGCAAAGCCCTTAGAGACAGCAGTGATAAGAACATATAGATATGTGTATGTATAAAGACACATGTCTGCACATGCGAGCATCTGTAGTATCTACACACATGAAGTGTCTTGGGAAAACACGATATACACATACCTATATACATATACATGTACACATGCATGTATATATATATATGTGTGTGTACACATGTGTGTACATATGCATGCACACACTCATGCATACTAAAACCCTTATGGATGTGGGAATTCCATCACTACTGGAATCTTCACCAACGAATCCAATGCACTCATGAGGCACCAAGGAGTATAGCTATGAGCGATATGAGCTCAGGCCGCCGTCGCTGCGGACAGGTACATATAGTATATGTATTTGGATACCTCGGGTATTGGCACAAGCGAGAAGCTTTGTTCTGCTTGATTGTCTCCGACCTGATCGTGATCTTATGCTTCTTTTCCTTCTTCTTGTCTTTCTTGTCCGATGGCGGCAATACGACGAACTCCTCGACCAAAAGAACCCTGGCCTTAAGCACCTTGTGGTTGCAGATATCCTTGGAATGCTTCACATGCGGTCGTCATGTTCCTAATACACACACTCTCTCTCTCTCTCTCTCTCTCTCTCTTCCACCCACTCGCTCTCTCACTCTCTCTGTCGCTATCTCTCTGTCCCTCTTCATCTCTATATTCCTCTTGCATATAAAGGTTCCTCGACCAGCTGAAATGCAGCGAGGTTGTCGTCGGCATTCAGCACACAGTGAGAGGGAGGAGCAGCATCAGAGCTGAAGGAAGCCATTGGACCGGATGGTCTATGTATCTTTACGAGTATCTCAAGCTTTGCCGGACGTCGGTTTGCACGTCTGGGGCCTAAAGTGTCGTGCTCCAGGCTAAGACTTCTACAGAGTGGCACCGATATGTATTATAGTGCACCTGAAAGGTCTAAAAGACTTAGCTACAATTTAGGGCTTTTGGGTTTAAGCCTTAAGGTTTCGGGTTTAGGGTTTAGGGACTTGGTTACAAAATAATCACAATAACCGTCAGCCTGGCTGTCCTTCCTGCAGCCTCGTGCCATCGTGTCACTGCCGAACAGCTGGAGTCGATGTGCTTCTTCCTACAAACCTATACTCCCTCAAAGTTGCCTCTATAGGAGGTGCGAGAGAATAAACCCGATAAGTGCACCCAGCCTATATATATATGCTCACCCCCCCCCCGGTGACAGACCACGGGTCTAAAAAACACCGTGCACAACGATATTCTGTGAAGCAAAACCGTTACATGAGGTATATAGTATAGCACCAGACGTGCGGCACATGAGTTACGTAATAGTCTTGTGGTAGTATCGGTATTAGGGTGAGTATTGTTATTAATATTAGTACTATTGCTTGCTGTAAGTATACGTATCAATATTGCCAACTATAAATTAGTGTTAGTGCTCATGTTCGTGTTAGAGTTAGCGCTAGTGCCAGTGTCAATGTCAGTAATACAGCACCACTGCTACGAGTAGTATCAGTATCAGTCTTAATGCTGGGTTTAACAGCAGCTTATATTCGCAGAAGTGCTAGTATTAGTATCAATATTAGAACTAGTTAGTTTTGATATGTTAGTATATTGATAGTCTCGTATATTAGCAGATTAGTATATCAATACATCAATGTATTCGGACAGCAAAATATTTGCATACTTGTATACTAGTATATTTTACATGTTAGTACAACTGGTGCATGACTACACTACTATACTGCTGTATTAGCTTACTAGTATATTGACATACCAGTATATTCGTACGTTAGCATATTAGTGTACGAATATGTGTACTATATTACTGTTTTATCTAATCATGTATAAGTATATCAGTATGTTGGCATATTAGTATACGAACTTGTCATGTCGGTATTCTTGCATAGTGCAGTAGCCGTATATGATTATAGTCACATATTCGTATAGTATATTCATACAACAACGAGAAGTATATTGATACATTGGTATATGGGTATATGCCTATGCCAAAGCATTAATACATGAATGCACTGATGTATATATCTGTATCTTAAGATAGTGGTACGTATTTTATGTACATGAGTATATGCAGGTGTCTATTAGTAATGGTATTAGTTTTCATATCAATATGAATATACTATTGGTATTCGTAGGAGTATTAATGTCAATACTAGTAGAAGTAGGACTATTTATACTCGTAATAGCCATAATATGAATGTTCATGCTGGTAATACTAGTGGCATTCTTGAATATGCAGCAGATTATCAAAGTCCGTATTAGTGTTGGTGATAGCACTACTGTTAACGCACAAGGGTTTACGTATTCGTATTCGTAGGAGTATAAATAGCTATGTAAATATTGATGTTAGTATAGATTTTGTGTTAAGTATTAGCAGTAGTGTTAGCGTTAGTACTAGCATATTATTGATGATATACATTCGAAAGAATGTTTGTATTGTTATTACTCTTGACCACGTGAAATTCTAACAGTTGAATTCATGAGTGAGTTAAAGGATTTGTATTTTAATATGGTGGTATGCATGTTTATGTACATTAGTACATACAGGTGTGTGTTAGTATTGGTATTATTATACATTATTATCAATATGAATATGGTTATTGATATGCGTAGGAGTACTAAGAGCAATACTAATCAATCTTAGTATTTGTGTTATGCATATTCGTACTAAGCTTTATAGAAGTGTAATATTAGTAGTAATGCTGGTATTAGCTTGAGCATTCAACAAATGATCAATGTCAGTATGTTCAATGGCAATACTATATGTAGGAGTATCAATACATATATGTATATATAGATATACAGATAGATAGAGAGATATTCGTGTAAATATGGGCATGAGTATTGACAGCCCTTGCCTTTGCAAGTAATCTGGTCCGATGCGGAGACTAGCACGACAAGGCGCGCGGGTGTCCTACCAAGAAAGGAATTACAGAGCACACGTGTATGGATGAGGGTTGTGCTGATACACTACATAGTAAGCACTACACAGTAATCTTACTTGAGTCATATATAGAACAGATTCCAGCATTTCCAAAATTTCCAAAATTTCCAAAATTCTCTCCCCTAACTTTCCGCATTTCCAAAATTTCCAAAATTTCCAAAATTTCCAAAATTTCCAAAATTTCCAAAATTTCCAAAATTTCCAAAATTTCCAAAATTTCCAAAATTTCCAAAATTTCCAAAATTTCCAAAATTTCTAAAATTTCCAAAATTTCCAAAATTTCCAAAATTTCCAAAATTTCCCGACCTAGTCGACAGGATTTTTCCAAAACATAAGGGCGGACTTTTTGGAAATTTTGGGAAATTTTGGAAATTTTGGAAATTTCGGAAATTTTGGAAATTTTGGAAATTTTGGAAATTTTGGAAATCCGGAAAGTTAGGGGAGAGAATTTTGGAAATTTTGGAAATTTTGGAATTGAGGCTTTGAAAGCTGAGTGCCCCCTCCCCCCGATCACAGACCATGCACTACGACTGAGTCGAAAGGGCATGGTCTGTCATGGGGGGGGGGGTGACCATATATATATATATATATATATATATATACCTATAGTCTCCATTGTAGTTCCTTTTTGTGGTTTAACCAGTTTTATAGTAGGGATCCGAAAAGCTAACCCCAAAAAGGAAGTACAATGGAGACTATAGGTATATATAGTATATATCTATAGTCCCGTTAAGCGTTGTTTATGTTCTACGAACTATATATATCTTTTGGCTCCACGGTACTTTCTTTTTGGGAACAAAACTTCTAGGGTCTCTAGGGTCTTCAATATTTCTTGAATATGTTATATTATAAAAGAAACTACCATGGAGTCCTATAGGATGCGTGTATATATATATATATATATATATATAATGATATATCCGTATACGTATGTATTCCCTATAGAGACCGTATATAAGCCCTACAAGCACCACACAAGCCCTACATCAACCCCAAAAAATGCCGAACCCAAAGCCCTATGTGAATCACTGCTGATCAATCCCTCGCATGACGAAGAAAAGCGCGAGCCCAGTCTCACCTTCGGAAAACCAACACCCAGAGACCGACGGCTCGCTAGGGCCTCCAGAAACACTTCCAAGAACCCTAGAATAGGACCATACCCAATAGAAATGTAGGCGATGTAGTTGTGTAGACGTCCCGGTTCATAGAAAGATGCTATATATGGGCATTATGGGGAATTCAGCTATACGGTTATATTCAGACATACAGGGATGTTTCAAAGCACTTTCGAACAGTCAGGCCATACACACCCAAGCCCTTTGTAGACCCAAAGCGTGTCATCATGAGAAGAGCAGATCCCTCTACCTCGTCTTTATGTAGACTGTACTGCAGGAAGCCTGGAGCCGTGAGAATTCGTTCGAAACCCTGCACCTCATGTAGCTCTTTAGGAACCGATTGTTTGGGGCTTGGGTGCAGAGACCACAGGATATGGTACACACTCAATTGTTCCTGTGTAGATTTACCGTATATCTCTAAATATGAATATATCAACACTGGCCGCTTGACCCTACATGGTAAATCACCTGCTCCCTTCCCCAAAACAAAGCCAGTCCATCTTGCGAACCAGCGACCACTGTGCCGTCGACGAAAGCAGAGATGCCGGCGAGCAGACGGGTTGAGGTTTAGGATATATATATATATATATATATAGGTACTGAGATATATATAAGCTACATGAGGTTGTCAGGGTATATATAGATATAGATATATCTATAAATATATGTATGTCTATATATATGGGGCCCCTTATACAGTGTATTTCTGGGATGAGGGTACATATAGATGGTGTATATAAATATAATATATACATACATACACCTATAGTCTCCATTGTTGTTCCTATTTGGGGTTACCTTGTAGGATCCTTGTTACATATTTTTTAAAACCAAACAAGGAACATCAAGGAACTACAATGGAGACTATAGATGTATGTCTATATTTATCGAGGGTACAGCCCTGAAGCAGGTGGGCTCTCGGAGTTCACAGGCCGGTTTCCGAAGACTGTCTTAAATTGTACTGTCTATAGATTTAATAGGTATTGGGTCTAAAAGGTTTCTAAGGTTTAGGGTGACATATATATATATATATATATATATACATAGCATGACACATATATACCTATTCTTTTCACTACACACAACGACATCTGCAAGGACTGCTACCACCAAGTGTTACATTTATACTTTCATATGCCTGTGAGTACTCGTATGTACAGGAGATAGCACAACTGTTTCCTATCTACGATGCGAGAGCCAGCGAGAGCGTCCCAGATGCCAATTACGCCATGCCTTCATGATGATCCCCTTAAAAGCGCTGCTATGAAGTCCACCCCCTGCTGTAAAGTCGTTTAGAACAAGATTCCTAGATCAAACCCCAGAAACCAAAAAAAAGTGGCACACAGGTAAGGTGTCACCCAAAAACAGGTCAGACCAAAAAAAACTAGTCATACCAAATATTTTTGTCAGGCCCCCAAAAAGAACACCATCGGAGGCTTCAGGTACATTACATAGGACCCTTTGGGAACCCTAAACCCCAGATCGAACAAAAAAAAGAAAAACGTCCCTCCAGCTTCTGTCTGCCTTGCGAATGCTCGTCCAAGAGCGCAGCGCGAGCCGGGGGCGCAAGCAAGGTGGGTGACGTTCCTCAAAGCGGGTTTGAGATTTAGGAGCGAGAGGCCCAGAGCTTCCAAAATCCCTTAATTCAGGAATTTACCCTAAATTGTAACAGGATCCCTAATATGATTTATGGTATATTCCTGTGTTAAGGGAGTTTGGAAGGTCTGGGGGGCTTAGGACAAGGACCTTAACAATGAGAGTAGGCTTTACTTTAAAGGGTTCATAGTCAGGGCCCGAACGGTTGAAAACTTGTTTCGTGGGTCCACACGGTTCACGGCGTGATATTCAAGCGCACTTGGAGGGTCGGGGGACTTAGTAAGTAGTTAATAAGTAGAGTTATAGGTACCCTAAAAGGGATCAAAATTGGGGTTATGGCACTTAGAAGTCTTTAACATAACTAGGTACTAAGTCCTCCGACCCTCCAAGTACGGACAGGAAGTCATTCGAGGCCCAAGTACATATGGGTGGTTGTCAAAATTGTGGTCCCTTTTTGGGTCCTTAATATAGTACGGCACCTAATATTTAGGGACCCAAAAAGGGACCCTAATTTTGACAACCACCCATATGTTTGAGGGTTTAGGGTTTAGGGCCGAGAGTTCAGGTTTGGGGTTTATAGAGTCTATACATGGTTAGTCCTCTAAATTGAGGGTTTTCCGGGTGCCGTACTTTTATGTGGGATCTATTTTCCGACGCCCTAGAAGCCTGAAGACCAAAAACCCTAAGACCATCTAAAACCTTCAAGAACACTAATCGCAGCGTTATGGGACTATGGGTAAGCATCAGAAACCGTCAAAGAAGGCCGAAGCCTAGAGTAGTAGAACCCCACCCTCCACTGACAAAATACCAGAACGTGCCCTAAGGGTCCATGTGCCCAAATGCTTTAGACTTCGGCCCTAAGTACTCCCTATGTAGGTACTTTGGGCTCAACGCATATACTGTTTGGGCACATGGACCCTTAACCCCTGAACCCTAAACCCCTATGGTAGCCTTAAGGGAACCCTTAAGGAAGACTGCAAAAGAGTTCCTAATTATCATGGACCCTCAGGGATGACCATGCCCAGCGTCTCGAGAAACGCCGGAGCCGGGATGTCAGTGCTGAAGTCCCGATGCACGTGGCCTGCGGTATGATGGATCCCTCAGGCTCCGTGGGCCTACGTAGTGTATACCTACCTGGACCCTACGGAACCTACCTTTTTTAGGGTTCCCTGATATGATTTCTTTACATAAGTCCTTAAGAAGGTAGGTTATTTGGAGCTAAGATAGGCCTTAAAGTTAAAGTACCTTGTTAGGAATCCCTGTAAGGCCTGAGTATCCTGCATCGTGTGTATATATATATATATACATATACATATACATATATATATATATACTTTCAGACCTTAAAGGACAGTACCGTTCCAGGAATCCCCTGTAGGGCCCAAGTATATACTATATAGGCGCATAGTATACACGAAGGCCTTAAAGCTAAAAGTACCCTTTTTAGGAACCTCATTAAGGCCCAAGGGCCTAAGTACATACTAGATCGATGCACGAGGCCCACTCTCAGTCTTCGAGCTCAAGGCTACATCGGAGACCTACGCTTACCCTTGGGCTCAAACATACCCTAACCCAAAGGCTCCATGCACCTTTATAGTAGATACTTAAGCCTTAAAGGGGTCCCTTTATAGGTACTTTAAGCACTAAGTATATACTATATGGGTACATGGAGCCTTTGGGTAAGGGTCCATGTACCCAAATACTACATGCTTTGGCCCTACAGTACTCCCTATGTAGGTACATTGGGCCCAAAGTATATACGGTTTGGGTACATGGACCCTTGGGGACATGCTAAAGGCCCCACAGGGGGTTTCAGAAAACAGGGGACCTGCGTAGAGACTCCAAATAGTAGGTGGATCATTCCCAAAGGCTCCATGTACCCATAAGGTAGGTACTTAGGCCTTCAAGTACCCATATAGGGACCCCTTTAAGGCCTAAGTACCTGGGTACATGGAGCCTTAGGCCGGTGCAAACCATCCTGAACTTGAATGCCGTGAATACCCCGAAGCCTAGACCCCTAAAACAAAAAGCTTTCCAAACGCCAGAACAAAATTACATATTAGGGTGGTTGTCAAATTATGGCCCCTCTTTGGGTACCCTAAATATTAGGTGCCGTACTATGATAAGGACCCAATTCAAAAAGGGACCCTAATTTTGACAACCACCCATATAATAGCAGCTCTGGAGACTTCGATCCCCAAGCATCCTTATCCCAAGGGTCCAAAGGACCCAATAATTAGATACTCGGTTTTAGGATAGTAGTTATATAGGTTAGGATTTTGGAGAGTATATGATT
This sequence comes from Symbiodinium sp. CCMP2592, assembly GCA_905221615.1. Lineage (NCBI taxonomy): Eukaryota > Dinophyceae > Suessiales > Symbiodiniaceae > Symbiodinium > Symbiodinium sp. CCMP2592. The sequence goes on from CAJNDT010005944.1 coordinate 20,551, forward strand.
ATTGGGTACTTGGACCCTTGGGGTTATCCCTAAAACCGTAGATCCTAAACACTCAAGCCCTGAACCCTGCACCTTCGGTTGGTTTAGGGTTTAGGGTTTAGGGGTTTAGGGTTTAGGGTTTAGGGGTTGTCGGGATTTGCTATAGACCCGTTAAAAACACTAACCTCAACACGCTAAATAAGAGCTTAGAAAGCCACCCCACCCCGCCCCGTTCCCCGAAAAGGCCGTGCCTGTCAACAGCGCTACGATGCGGCCCTTGGGGGCACTCTGGCCCTTCACGAACCTCGAAGTTGAGAGAGCGTAGATTTTAGAGTGGTCGGAGCTTTAGGGTTTAGCACGGTTTAGGCTCTCTTCAACAACCGCGCCCCAAAAAGTTCAATTTTTCTAAAATAGAGCTAATATAATATGTAAGGCCAAAATATTTAAAGTTCCCCCGTTCATATCTAAGTAAGGCATTTACAGTGAAGCTAGGGCTTCAGGGGTTTTCGGGTTTAGGGTTCAGGGCGTAGACTTTAGAGCTTGGCGTAGAGACTTCTGAACTCTTCATCTCTGCAATGTGGGAGTTTCCGAAAATTAGGGGTTCTTAATTTTGGGTGCCTGATAATACGGATCCTACTATTTATACGGTACTATATTTGGGTCCCCTATTTTAGAACCACTCTATCTCCACAAACCGACAGCATGCTTGCATGCTTGTAAAACCATAGTGCATGAACCTGTGGAAACCGTATTATAGGACCGTTGTTTGCAAGGTCCCTTTGATCTCCATTGCTGAACGCCTATTAAAAAATCCCATCGAAGCCTTACACAACCTGTATGAAATCGTATAGAACCTGTACAGACCACAGCCTAGTTCGCTATTCCTCATAGAGCCCTTGTTAAATAAACACAGCAAAAAAACTTATGCATCCCCTAATAGTCACGAAGCCCGTAAAGAACCCTGATACAGAAGACCACATACATGCGGCACGTTATTCTATAAGTATACTGATTTAGGGAACCCCCAAATAGTGTTTCCGAAAATAGGTGACCCTAATATGGTACCCTTTATAGTAGGATCCTTATTATAAGGACCGCGTAATTACCCCTTTTCAGAAATCCTATATAAACCCTTTCTAGCACCCTTATAGATCCCTTCAAGGAACCCTTAGAGAACCCCCAAATAAGGTACCCCGAATTTTCGGAAACTCTAAACCCTAAACTCTTCATAGAAGCCTAATAGATCCCGTTAAAGAACCCTTATGGGGTCCCTTTAATGGGTACCCCCTAAATTTCGGAAACTTCCCTCTGTTACGTGGACCGGGGTGCTCGATGAAGTCCCGAGTTGACTGAAGGTTCCTTAGCCCAGGGGTTTAGGGTATAGGGTCCTAAACCCTAAACCCTAATTGAGAGGTTTAGGGTTTAAGTTGTTTAGGGTTTAGGGTTTAAGAATCAGGGTCAAAGGTCTTTGTTTTTTTTGCTTCGTTGTTTTGAGGGATTGGGGTTAGGATTTAGGGCTTCGGGTTTGGTTTAGAGTTTAAAGGAGCGGATTTAAGGTTTATGGTTTACAGTAAACCCCGTAAAGTTGGAAGCCGGATTAAGGCCAAATAGTGCTGGGGTTCCCTCTTTATTACTCCTAAGGATCGAGGCTATTAGGTTTCCAACTTTTAGGCTAGGGTTTAGGATTTAGGGTTTGGGGTTTAGGGTTTGGGGTGTAGGGTTTAGGGCTTAGGGTTTGGTTTAGAGTTTAGGATCGGGTTTAAGGTTTATGGCTTAGGGTGTTCGGTTTGGGGTCGAAGGCTGAGGATGTCGCATCTGAGGGTTTAGGGCTGGTTTGTGGCTTATGTACCGGATATTGAACTGCCTTTGTGGGTTCTGCTTAGAACTCATGTATTCTGGCGTTTTCGGTCTTTCGAAGGCAAGCTTCGGATCTGCTTTGATATTTCGGACTTGTTACCTTTCGCTGTTTGGGAAATGCTCTCTCTTCTTTGGGTTTCGGCTCGGAAGTTTGGTTCTGTGTGTTGGGGCTGCGGCATAAGGGCTGTATATTGTAAGGTCACAGTTTAAGGCCTGCAGGGTTTAGGGTAGGGAGGTTAGGACTGAAAGTATCAGAGCTAGGATTTCGGATACTTCTTGTTGCGTCCGGCTCGGCGGTGTTAGGGGCCGTGGTTGGGGTTTCCGGATTTCGGGCTTTGGGCTGCTTAAAACAGCGACGCACAACGTAAATCTTGCAGTCACAGCGACGGCACACAAAAGGACAGGTGTAATTTCGAGTTCCCCGTAGGGTAGGAGCAGCTCCCCCGAAACAACTGAAAATCAAACACCACGGAAGAATCAAGCTGACCACTAACCCTACAGGTTGTTGTGACGTGGTTGCCATACTGAGGGAACCATGTTAATGGGTCTATATGCGTTTTGTGCTGACTGAAGTGACTCACTTTATAACCATTGAACCATCTCCGGAGCCCACGAGCTTGAAGGTTGCGGCTGCACCCCAAGGGCCTTTTCTAAGTTAGATGACACCCTGAATTAAACCCTACACACCCTAAAGCCTAAACCCCTAAACCCGAAATCCCTAAACCCCAAAAAAACCAAAAGGCACGCCTGAAAGTCCTTGGGTTTTCGAGTCCGAGAAGCCCCTCAGCTGGCCTGGGTGAAAAGGGGGGGGGGCTTTGAAGCTCTGTTGGTTTAGGGTTTAGGGTTTAGGGATTCAAGGTTTAAAGGGTTTGAAGCTGTGTTGGTTTCGGGTTCAGTGTTCATGGATTTAAGTTAACTTCGTCGGCTTCGGACTAGCGCCCCATGATGTTCACTTTTCGGTCTGCGAGAGCCTAAAGGGAACTCCAGAAAGTTGGAATATGGTTTCAGGGTAGGATCCCCTATAATTTACCTTAAAGGGGTTACGATAATGATCTTCCAACTTTCTGGCTTCTACTGTATACTGTTGAGGTTTAGGGTTTCGGGCTTGCAGTTTGGGGTTCAGGTGTTTAGGGTTTAGGGAATTCTCCCCGCAGAAAGTGTCTCTTCCCCATAGCCTTCAACTTTCTGGAGTTCCCTTTAGAGCAAGAAAGCCAAGCCTAGGCCTGGGCCTGGGCCTTAGCGGCTTGGCGGGTTTAGGTGTTCAGCTAGGGCTGCAGGAATTTTTATGTTGAGGGTTCCATTCCGGGACCCCCTTTAAGGGCCCTTTTAAAGAGCCCTTCTGGTCCTCGATAGTGGGTATTTAGGGTTTGTTAGAGGCTTGTTGGGAGGGGGGGGGGTTTAGGTAGTATTAGGATAGAGAAACTTCCAAAACATGTACCTTATCTAGGTCGGAACCTCGTTCTCCTCATGCCTTTCAGAAGCATGACTTCTTGCCTGTATCATTCTTTCTCTATGTCGTGTTCAACCGTCGGCGGGGCTTCCTGTTCGCCTTGGACCGTCCAGCTCATTCCTATGTCAGACGCGGAATCCTAAGCCTGAAAATCTTAGACAACTCATGGCAAGCACAAATGACAACACAAGAGGACACCACGAAGGGCTGCGAAGCACAACCATGCAAGCAAAATAGCAAACACGGAGTGCACCAACCCCAACATCGAAGTACATGACAAACAAAACAACTGTTTGAGAACACACAGACCATTAAGCCATGAATTTCTCGACTCTCTAGAACCTGATAAGAACCAGTGTTGACGAAGTATTCGAAAACATAAACTTAGATGTTGAGCTAAAGCTAATAAGCCCAGAAAACTTTACACATTCAGTTCTATAAGGGATAAGACTTTCCCACAACGTGTAGCATGCACCCATTCAGCTACTAAGTAAATCAGAAGCAGCATAACACCCTTGCCGCAAAAAAACACATCTTGAGGGCCTCGAAAACGATAAACCGAATAACACGCACTACTACAGACCCCTTATGATAAGCATCATCCCACAGACAAACGACCGAAGGTAATTGGTAAACACCACAAACCGTTAAAAGCGACAGGCAACCCTGAAAACCCTGTAAAACACCAAAGTAACAAGCACCTAAACTCTCTAAACCCCCTATCAAGCCCATTCCGAATACAAACTAGATGAGCCCCCCTATATTCAGCACCGAAGATTCAAAAACAACTACCCAACATGCTGCACTCAACCCTAAGCCCAAGAACAAAACACGTTCAAAAACACGTGCCTAAATAAACTACCGGGTAAAAAAAAAGCCTTGCTTTTCTGTTGGAGCCCGGGTGCCAGCGAGGGCGACCCTCCACCTCGGAGAGATCGTCGGTAAAGGCGCCCCAGTCCGCATGGCCACAGACCTCCTGAGAAACCGACAAAAACAGGGGTTTAGGGTTTATGGTTTATAGGGTTTGGGATCCCAACCATCCGATGAGAACCTGAAGAACACGATAGGGTTTGGGGTTTAGGGTTTTAGGGTTAGGATGCTAGCCATAGAACGGGCTCTTCATACAAAGGTACTACATTCTAGGGATCGGGAGAACATGAAGAAGAACAGGATTAAGGGCTTTAGCGAGGATTTCCGGCTTTATGGTTTGGGGCTTTCAGGTCTAGGGTTTAGGGCTTTGAGGTTGAGAATTTAGGGCTTAGGGTTTATGAGACCTTCTGTGTAAAATGAACCGAAAGGGTTTCATTCTACATTGTGGGGTCCGGACAGGGTTTAAAGGGTTTAGACCTTGAAGGTTTAGGGTTTGGGGCTTGAAGGCTTGCGTCCTAGCACATGTGGGGCACACCACATTACTCCCAACCCTGAACCCTGATACGTACATAGAGGTCGGAATACTTACTTAGTTGCTGAGTTCATAAGCCCCAGAAAGTGTACACTTGCGCTTTCATACTGGGTAATATTATCCCGAAGCGGGTAAAGTGTATCCACTCAGCTACTAAGCTTATAGACAGTATGCAACCATACTCCTGCTGATGCAGGGATCAGAATTAACAGTTCGTAGCAACATCCCACTGCAGACCCTATACCATCATGCTTCTGCTGTGATAAACACTTATTACTTACCCAATAGGCCACAGAAATGAAAGGTTAAACTTTCCGATCCCTACTAAACTATAAGAGCCCAAAAAGTTTAAAGGTTGGGCATTGGGCATTGGGGATCTAAGATAAACACGACAGCCCGGCTGTAATACAGGGGCCCTGAGAATTGGAATCGGGCTTTGCAGTGTACCATCGTGTCCCGGGCCCTACTTGGAGGATCCTGGGACGTAGTAAGTAGGATTTTCAGTACCCTAATTGGGGTTATAAGTAATTAAATGCATAGTTACCCTAATCATAACCCTAGTTACTAAGTCCCATGACCCTTTAAGTATGCAAGACCAACCCAGAGACTCCACGACCTCCTAATTAAGGAGTATCTTTTAAGCTAGTTTAGGAACCCAAATCATTATTTAAGGTAACCCTCTAAATGAGAATAGGAACTCAAATACGATGTAAGGTCTATTCCGTAATTAAGGGGTTTTGAACAAAACATGCCCAAACCCTTTGGGAACCCAAGATTTCGGCCTTGAATGTAGGCTGGATTTAAGGTTTAAGGGTTTCGGCTTGATGGCTTTGGATTTAGGGTTGAGGGATCTGAAAATCAGATGCTTCCTTCTAGGCTCTGGAGAGTTCGCAGTCAAGTGCATAACAAGGTCACTGCTCTTCTGAAACCACCCAAAACCCTCAAATCGATGACAAATGACCAGGGCCTCGATAAGTAGAATAGAGCGTTTGGGGTGTAGTATAGTATAAGTTTACTCACCACTACAAAAGGCATGGCATTTGTAGTGAATCAGACCCTTTCTCAACTTCAAAGTGTCGGCCGAGCTTGCCAAAAGATTCGGCCAAGGATCCTTCGGTGGAAGAGTCACGCCTGTTTTCGTGGGGCTTATTCCGGATTCCATACGATGCTCTCAAGCGCTTTGGGCTAGGTTGCAGGGGTTTGTGCTCGTGTGGCCGCTTACCTGGGTTCTTACTCCCAACTGCCACAGAATCTTCAAGACGCCTCAAGCGGAATTCATCGGGCTTAGGCCCCCAACCACTGAAAGCTGGGCAAGTTGCAACTGGGATGGCTTGGAGGACTGCGAATTGAGGGTATCCTGGCGATATCGTACTCTACGCAACTTCAGCGTGATAAATCTCCTGCAAGCTGAGGCTGAACAAACCCTCTTAGCTATTTCCCTGTATAAGCCCCACAGACTCCCTGAGCTTTTGCCCTAAGCCCCACACTCTCTTCGCTATTCGGCAGTTCGGGCTAAAGGTACTTGGAGGGTCGGAGGACTTAGTAAGTAGGTAGCAAGCAGACTTATAAGTACCCCAAAAGGGATTCTAACTAGGGTTATGGCACTTAGGGGTCTGTAAAGCAACTACTTACCAAGACCCCCGACCCCAACGGTTGATGAGATAAACCCTGCATTACCCATAATGAGAGTACACCATAATTCCCATAGTTTAGGGTCCTTTCAGGTAATGCAGGATTTATATCATCAACAGAAGTATAGGGCTTAGGGCTTGAGCCTGGGAGAGCCAAGGGCATATGCAGCAGCAGCACCGCTGGGCCAGCCTTCGACATGCGAATTTGCACTGCGAAGTCTGGGTTTTGAGGCTTCAGGTTTAGGGTTTAGGGTGGGCTTTGGGTTTAGGGTGGGCTTTGAGGCTTCACGTTTAGGACTTAGGGTGGGTTTTGAGGTTTCAAGTTTAAAGATGCTTTGGGCTTTAGGGCTCCCTGTTATAAACCCTAAGCCCTGAACCCGAGACCCCTGAACCCTAGGATTGTGCAGGCTTCTGAGGTTGAAGTGGCTTCGGTTTCACCCAAACCCAACAGCCTGGAGTCCATGGACCTTTAGGTTTTAGGCTTTGGAGTTTGATCCCAGAAAACTGCAAAACCCAAATTGAGCCTGAGTTCACAGAGTGCAGGGGAGTGTTACGTAGGGGGTGTATTGCGAGATCGTTCATAGTAAGAATTGTTCGCGCCCTTTATTGTAAAACAACTGCTTGATTCTGGATCGTGCTGCTAAACACAGGAAGCAAGGTGATCAAATGCAACGGAGCCGTACTTGTCGAGGCATTTTAAGTTCAATATGCGCATCTTTCCAGGCCCAGGACCAAGCCCTCCAGAGCCTAAAGCTTCAAAACTAAGACCCGAGACCCCTGACCCTGACTCAGAAAGCAAACTCTGCGAGGTTCACATTTCGGAAAACGGATGCTTAGCGCTGGCCTTTGCTATGGGTGACTTTTGGGGTATGAGGACAATGTCATTGATAAGATCATGGCCCTTGCTGCTCAGATTTCGAAGAAGAGAAAGCACTTCAATCGAGAAATTAACTTTCCCAGCGGCATACAACACACTACAACAAACAAAGTGGCAGTGCACAGGGCAAGAATAAAATACATTGATATCATCAAGGAGTCACTACGCAGTGATCATACTGCTAGTGCCCTAGATGCTGAACCCAACACCCCAAAACGCAGAATTGGACTATGTATACTCTACTTAGAAGGTAAGCGAGACATGTACGTGTTGACAATCCTGGAACAGTAACGCTCGCCAGACAAAGGAAACATTGAACAAGCACCCAGTAGCCGTACCGAACATCCTAAACCCTGAACCCGTAAACAGGGTTGTACGTGGATCAGCCTGGGGGTCGTTACTTGCGATGTGCTGTCGGGCGAACTCCAGCTGCTCTTCGTTCACCCTTGGCTAAAGGCTTCAGGTTTCAGGAATTAAGGGCTTACATAGGGCTTCGGGTTGTAAAATTAGGGCTTGTGTTTTGGATCCTCCAATGTGGGAGTTTCAGAAAATTCGGGATATCTTTTTTTTGGGACCTTACAATAAAGATCCTACCATTCAGGGTACTAGATTATCATAGGGTCCCGTACTTTCGGAAACCAACATTTACATCTAAAGCATACTGCGAAGTGTGCCCCTCGGCCTACAGTGACATACACTAACATCACTCCTCCGTCAAGGAGTCTTTCGGTTTAGGGTTTAGCGTTTAGGGTTTCTAGGGTTTTAAGGCTTAGTGTTTATAGGGCTTTAGGGTCTAGGGTTTAGGGTTTAAGATTTCCCCATATCAACATAGAAGACGGATCTGTCTGCTTAAGCAATAAGCAAAGTTCAGAATCACGATGCAGCCAGAGCGCTGGTAGTTTGAGTTGTCCAGGAAGTACACATCGACGCCTTTGATGCGAAGATGGCCATAAAGCCTCAACAGAGCTTGCCCAACTCTCCCAGTACCTCTACAGCACATACCTTGCCCTAAGGGTCCATGTAACTAAATACGATTGATGATATAAATCCTGCATGACCTTAAGGACCCGAAACTATGGGCATTATGGCATATTCCTTATTATTATTAGGGTCATGCTGGATATATATCATCAACCGTATGAAGAGTACATGGAGCCTGAAAACCCCAAATCCCATGAGAAGCCTCAGGCCACGCTCATAGCGCCCTACTGGGACCTTACAGGAGCCCTCAAAAGGATCCCTATACTAGACCCAAGAGAGCCTAGGAATAAAAAAGGTGCCCTTTTTGGTTTAAAGGGGTTATAAGGGAACCTAAACCCTTAAAAAGGGAATAAGGGCCTACTCTGGGTCCTAGCTATAGGATTAATTACAGGGGACCCTTTGGGTTGGCTCCTCTTTCGGCTGTCTAGGGCCGAAGTATGGACCAGTCTCATCACCGCAATTAAGATCCCTTGTAGGGTACCTATAGGTCTACTAATTGCCTACTTGCTGCTTGGAGGGTCAGGGGACTTAGTAAGCAGATACTGTAGGTATGGACTTATAACTATAAGTACCCTCAAGTGGATCTAATTGGGGTCCTGGCACGTATCATAGAAGTCTTTAAACAAACTAGCTACTAAATCTCCCGGCCCTCCCTCCAAGCAGGGTTTGGAGAAAGCTCTGGCAGCATGTTGTGTGGTTTTCGGTTGTGTGGGTGGGTGGGTGGGCCATTTCTTGAACAGGTTCAAACTGTGCCGCTCACTTGGTTGCTCGAAAACTACGTCGAAACATATGCCAGGCCAAATTATGGCCTGGATCACCATGCTTAGAGGACGTATGACTAGGGCCCCAAAAGGCGCATAAGCAAAACATTGGGAGAGTGATATCCCAATAAGGTAGGGATATCCCAGGTAAATGCTTATGCTTATGTGGTTTTTGGGTCCCTAAATGATTGCATGATCGGGCTGTAGCTAACACTTTATATTCAGTTTAAAGGAACCTGGAAAGATCTTCTGTCAACGAAGAGCGTGTGGGTGCTTGTCAAAACTAGGGTCCCTTTTTCGGGTACCCTAAACATTAAGTGCCGTACTATATTAGGGACCCAAAGAGGGACTATAATTTTGACAACCACCCATGTGGGGTAACATCTGGGCCAAGACCCTAAACACTAAACCCAGGGACAACCGTACTCCGGAAGGAAGAGTGGGCTGTGATGATTTGAGAGACTGCAAGTTTGTGGAAGCCTGGATATTTCTAGGCATTCTTTGCTTTGTAGGAAAATAAACTCAAGACCTACAAGCCGAAGCCATGTGCTGAAGAAGACCACCACCATCTGTGCTGAAGAAGATCACCACCATCCGCCAAAAAAACCCTCGCTACACAACAAGCAATAACATGGCTGACTTCTGAACCCTTCCTAAAAGTCAAACCTTTAGCCTCCTTATTGTAGTTCATATAGAAACCCCAAAAGTTCAAGTCGTAGGAGCCAACCCTAAGAACGCCTAATAACCTGGCCCTTAGAAGGCTAACAGCCACGTTTATTCGCCCTGTGGAGACTGACAGCCGCCATGCTCGAAACCATTTAGCCCTGAGACTCCATGTACCCTCATATAGTAGGTACTTAGGCCTTAAAGGGGTCCCTGTAAGGGTACTTTAAGACCTAAGTACCTACTATATGGCTACATGGAGCCGTTGGGTAAGGTCAAGGCACAGGCCCTGCATTCCACTTGAGGGCACAGCGCTGTGTGCGAAGATGGGCCGCCTGAGGTTGAGGGCTAGTGGCTAGTGGCTCATGCTTCAGAACAGTTCTCGGAACTACAACAACCCGGACCATCAACAAATGAGCAAACCACCTCATATTGCGGCCTCACAATTGGAAAAGTGTTTCAGAGCGTAACGGGGGATATTCTGCTATGTTGTAAGAAGGAGCCTTGTGATTGGTGGTAACTCAGGCCCCTATTGTATATCGCATGCTGAGCCCTATCTCTGAATCCCGGAAACCGCCCAACAAAATGACTTCCTATAAGGGTACAAACTACAGCTTGTGCAATTAGGTCTTGCTACCCGAGACTCCATGTGCCCAAATAGTAGGTACTTGTATGGGTACTTTAACGTCTAAGTACTTACTATATGGGTACATGGAGCCTTTGGGCTAGGTCCTTGAAGGATTCCTGTAAGGGTACCTCTGGGAGTTTCTTTCAGGTTTCGGTTCAGGGCTTAGGGTTTAAGGTTCTGAAAGGGCTCCTTTGCCACAACAACCCTAAACAAACACCTACTACACTTGGCTGACTTCTCAACCCCTCCTAAAAGTTAAACTTTTAGCCTCCATACTGTAGTTCAAAAAGAAACCCCAAAAGTTAAAGTCTAAAGAGCCAACCAGACGAACGCCAAGTAAACACGAGGATCACCAGGGTTAAACAACGTCGGATGGTCTGGCCCAGCCCAGCGGCAGGGTTGCGTTCAGCTCTTGGAGCCTCGCAGCGTCGTACCTGTCTGGCTGTAGTAACCGCTGTGCTTGGGATTTCCCAGACCTTCCAAAATCCCTTAATTAAGGAATATACCTTAAATCATATTAGGGGTCCTACTATAGTTTAGGGTCTATTCCTTAATTAAGGGATTTTGGAAGGTCTGGGTTAATAACCACAGGTTCCAGGAGCATCAGCAGCAGAGGTATAATGAAGATAACTAAGCTTGACGAGGATGAGAACCACAGTAGAAATTGCACGGGGAGCAGCAGAAGATATGAGGATGGCAAAGCTAGCAGAAGCAGCACCAGCAGCAGCGACATTAGCATTTGGTGTAACAGGTGTGGGGCTCGTCGTGGTCGCAGCAGTAGTAGTAGCGGTAGCAGCAGTCTCGTCGCCTTGGTAGCAACAGGAACAGGTGGAGCAGAAGTAGTTGTTGTAGAGACAGAGCAGAAAGACATCAGTCAGTATTCATGGGGGGGGGGCAAAAGCAATCGATTTTGTCGTGACCGCCATGATCGGATGGTAGCGGCTTTGTGCAATGGTGGGGAATCGGCGCTCTCAGGTTGAGTCCAAGGCCTTGCAGTTTCTTGGCTGACTTCTGAACCCCTCCTAAAAGTTAAACTTGTAGCCTCCTTATTATAGTTCATATAGAAACCCCAAAAGTTGAAGTCTAAAGAGCCAACCAGCAGAACACCAAGGTTTCTCATACTCAAGACCATTTAGACCGCACCGCAGGCGCAAAACCATGAAAGCTTGAGTATGAGCACTTCAGACCCCGAACCCTCCACCAACAGGCGCAAGCCATGTTGAAAGCTCACCTGCCCCAAACCCGCCATCCCGAACCCCTAAACCCTAAACCCCAAACTCAAACACGCCCGAACCTCAAACTCTCCACGCCCTGAACTCAGTGAAACTTAAGACCCACCTCTGCTCCTGGGTGAACTCCAAATGCCAGTCCTCCGAGCGCTGGTGCAGTTATGGGACCCTTAGGGGAGGTGGGGTTCAGGATTTAGGGTTCCATTACGGGTTGAGAGTCTGAGGGTCTGAGGGTTTCAAGTTTCAGCATTTACAGGTTTGACAATATGCTTCAAAGCTGAAGGGTGTCCAGCGAGGTTTGTTTGTAGCTCTTTTTCGCGGGATTCGTTTAAGGCTTCGCGGCCGCCGCAGCCTTGCACTTGGAACGATCCCTGGATTGGATGCTCCTGGCGACACGCTGTGACATTTCTGAAACCCTGCATGAATCTCGAAAGGCCATGAAACCCCCATGAAAACCGGACAGGCCCGACAACAACCCTGGCCCAGCCCCCGAAAGGAAACCCTAAACCCCACTTGCAAGGTCTGGGGACTTCGTAAGCAGGGAACAAACGGACGTAGAAGCACCGTCAATCGGATCCTGACTGAGATTATGGTACTTATAAGCCTATGAAATCGATACTTACTGAGACCGCCGACCCTTCAAGCAAGCCCCAAAACACTTTAAACAAACCAACTTCTGCCACGGCTCGTGGTTTCCGGCCTCGGACCGCTCAGAGGAGATCCGGAATCGAGGTTTAGTGAGCCGGCTGCAGGGTTTAGGGTTTAGGAGTTTAGGCGGGTTAGGGTTTGGGGTTATTTGGTGTTTGGGGTTTCAAGATCTTGTATTCAAAGGGGAAAAGGAGGGACCCTTATTGGGGACCCCTACCCTATAATGGGCCACATAATGGGTATATAATGGCTATATTAAGGGTGTATATACCTGGGGGTCCTTATTAAGGGTCCCTCCTTTTAGCCTTGGAAAGATCTTATATGGGTGGTTTTTCAAAACCATGGTCCCTTTTTGGGTACTTATTATAGTGCGGCACCTAAGATTTAGGGTATCCCAAAAAGAGGACCATAATTTTGACAGCCACCCAAAAGCATATGCATTACGAATGCTACCGTTGAAATAAATACTGCAGCACTGTTATGCTGCTGTGGCTTTTTGTTTGAGGGGGGGGCGGACAGGACTTGCGTGAACCTACGTCGGGGCGGTTGTTGCTTGCCGTTTAAAGTTCAGGTTCGGGGGCCCCAGGTGAAACCATCTTGCCAAGAACTTGAGCCCCGAATTGCTCATGATGTGGCTCCTTCGCCACAGGAATCCCAAGCCCGGAACACTAACCGTCACTTACCCTAAAGGTTGAAAGCTTAGGGCAAGGGTTTCAAGTAAACCCAAGTCCCATCAAGTCCCGACTTGTTGGGGCCTTTGGACCCATCACACTACCTGCTATACCACAAACCCTCCATGAACAAACATATGCCAGTGACCACATCAGCGAACCCAACTCTCAATCCCCTCCAAGGCAGGTATCTTAACATTCGCGGTCCGTAGCCTAGGGTCCCTACTATACGCATCTCACCAGTCAGGGTTCTAGCTGAAAACGGATTAAACTTACACAAAAACCGTAAAACGGTAGAGGTTAGTCAGTCACCGAAGTGCGGTGTAGATAAAGGGGATGCCCGCCGCTGCAGTCGACAGTTGCTGTACCAGCCAACTCACTTCTCCGTCCTGACTGGGGCTTAGTGGTTAGGACTGGAGGGTTTAGGAGTTTATGGCTTCGGATTTAAAGGGTAGCGGGTTTAGGGTTCAGAGTCTAATATAGGGGTCTGCAGAATATGAGAGACAGAATACAAACCTTAGTAGAACTCTTTTCGGAAGAATTGAACAGAACCCTGCACTAATAGAACCCTCTACGGGATCCTTCGAAGGAACCCTGCCCTAACAGAACCCTTCATGGAATCCGTGAAGGAACCGTTGTTCTAATGAAATGATTAAGGTTGCCATATCAACATCCTCAATGTGGTCATCGTGCAGACAATGAAGATGATGGAGAACAAAAACTTGCTGTTGGCGGTGGTGGTGGCTCTACTGCTGCAGCTGCTGATCGAGCAGATGCATTTGCCAAAATTTTGTTTACATAAGTGGAGTCGCGTTCGTGTTATTGCCGATTGGTTGTGACTCTTCCTCACTCTTCCTCAAAATAGGAGGATGGGTCCGAAAAGCTTTTTGATTACTAAGGGGTTCTCGATGTACTAACAAGCCTGAAAACGTGGTGATGCCCTTGAAAGACCGTGTAGATGTACACTAAAATTTTGGCCGTTTCCCTGGCCGTCCTCTGGATAGTTGATGATGTCACCGCCAAGCGCGATGAGGTCCTGGTGCATACAAAGGCTATGGGGGTCTTGGGTAGAGAAGCTGGATGAACAAAGTCAGCAGTTATGTGCGCTGCACCGGCTCAACTATATGGGGATCGACTGCCATACCATGTCTTGAATGTCACTATAGCCACAGGATAGTCATCAGGAGACATCGCAAATTACTACTGATCCATCAGCCACAAGACACAGCCAAGTTCCAGTTTCGTAATTCGGATATATCGGCAGGCCTGAAAGCGGTAAACCCTGAACCCCAAACCCAAAACACAATATCCTAAACCCTAAACCCCTATAGCCCTACCGTAAACCCCAGACCATAAACACAAAACCCCTAAACCCCTAAAACCCCCAAACCTAAATCCCTAGACCCCCGAACCCCTTCTGTCCACATTCTGCTCTTTCGCATAGCGGAGAAGCTTGATGAGCTGATCGCGGGGATGCTTCATCTGATGGGTGTCCTTGTCCTGTGATGAAGTGTTACGGGCCCTGGTTCGGGGTTTAGGGTTTAGAATTTATATGGGAGTTTCCGAAAACAGGGAGCCCTAATATGGCACTCTAAATAGTAGGATCCTTATTATAAGGACCCCAAAATACGGTACCCCTAATTTTCGGAAACTCCCATATAGGAGCCTGATTTCGTTGAGGCTCCATTGCTTCATGGTCAGAGTAGGGTCTTGGGTCATGTTACAGTCTCAACATTCAAACGGGAAAAGGAGGGACCCTTAATACGGACCGCTAGGTATATACCCTTAATATAGCTGTTATATACCCATTGTAAAGCCCATTATAGGGTAGGGGTCCCCTTTACGGGTCCCTCCTTTTCCCCTGTGAAACATGGTAACTTGTCCTTCCCTGAAAACGGTCTCGGCTTTCCCAGGTTTCTGGGTTTTTGGGTTTAGGGTGGCGGATTTTGGTTTTAGGGTGAATTAGGTTGTCCTTGTAATGGTGATAAACTGCACGGGCCTTACCGGGATAAGGATTGCGGTCTTGGATCATATTAAAGCGTGCATACACATATGCAAGAAACCCTAACGAAGAACAGTGTCCTTGACCTGTGATGAAACCCGTTCGAGGCTATGCTGTTTAGGGTGTGTTTCGGCTTTCGGGTGCCCTTGTGTTGTGATGAGCTGTAAAGCTTTGGCTTCAGGTTTTGGTTTTGAGATCCTTTAGGCGACTCCAAGCGCGCCAATATTTACAGTTGACATAGACTCCAAGTTAACGGGGACCCCTTCCCCAATAATGGACCACATAATGGGTATCTAATAGCTATAGTAAGATTCTATACCTAGGGGTCCTTATTAAGGGTTCCTCCTTTTACCCTTTGATAGACTCCTGATTGCAAGGATGCTGAAACTAAGACCCTGAAACCAAGACGTTTATGAATCAGTGTAAGGCTGCCCGGATTCGGATTCGTGGTGTCCGTTTGGCTCCAAACAATCCCACTTGAATTGCTAAGCTATAGTAATTCTGCGGGTCCAACTAAAGTATAAGGTTGTATCAAGGGTCTTGAGTTTAGGAGTTAACGGGCTTAGGGCTCAAACGGTGCACAGACTTAGCCGCCAGCCTTAGAACCAGACTACAAGTTTATACGAATGTAGATCCCCTTAAGTTCTCAGTATTATAACGAAACAAACCATAATTCCTAAGAGCAGCACAGCAAATAGTATTTACTTAGGCCCCGGAGGTGCCCACAGGAAGTTCTGTGAGCACAGTCTCTGTAAAAGTTCAGACCTCCCTAAAGGTCCGTGATCTCACAGTCTGTATACTTTGGCCTTTAAAGTAGTCCCTCTCTAGGTACTCTTTAAACTCTACACCCCTAAAACCCTAAACCCTAAAATCTATATGATATGTAGATTCTTTAAGGCCTGGCCCGAGGGAACTGGCACGCCAGAGACGAGTTTGGACGAATGCTTGCTGCGCTCTCCTCGACGTTCAGCAGCGCGCTGTACCTGCATTGGTGTCGAAACCGGATAGTTGGGGCTTAGGTTAGTGCATCAGTGCATGCTTTTTATGTAAACATGCACATGACACACACACACACACACAGGAACATAACAACACAAGCAATGTCTGTCTATGTAAGAGAGAGAGAGAGAGAGAGAGAGAGACAGAGAAAGAGAGAGAGAGAGAGAGAGAGCAATCAAATTAAAGCTTCAAGGCTTCAGGGCTTTTGGCCTTTCGTTTTGCAAATTGGGGCTTCGGGCTTCAGGCAAAAGGCTTTATGGGTTTGGGGCTTCGGGTTTACGCCCTGATCTTGGGGTTCTGGGCGTAGGCTTGGAGGCTCTGGTTCAGGAGTTGTATCTGGGGCTTACCCAGACCTTCCAAAATCCCTTAATTAAGGAATATACCCTAAACTATAGTAGGACCCCTAATATGATTTAAGGTATATTCCTTAATTAAGGGATTTTGGAAGGTCTGGGTACAGCTGGAGGGAGCCGAGATACATTCGATGTGTGTGTGGAGGATCGCTGTCTTTGAGGGACACATGGGCGTCCTCAGTCAGGGAAATCTCGGCGAACCCTACAACCTACATGCATTCGACCCCCTAAACCGTTAGCCTAAACCCAAGGGTTCAAGTACCTAATTATCATATAATGCCCCAAACAGTAACCTTCATAGCTACTATCCTAAAGCCAAGTACCTGATTATTGGGTCCTTTGGACCCTTAGGGTCAACCACACATCGTGTCGGTGAGTTGTCCAGCCAAGGGCTGGCAAAATGAAAGGGACTACAGTAGAAGCCAAAAAGGTGGAAACCCAGTAGCCTCAATCCGTAAGGAGAATGTATGGGGAATCCCAGCACTATTTGGCCTTAACCCGGTTTCCAACTTTATGAGGTTTACTGGATCCTAAGTCGATTCTGCTTCCTTCAAGGTGCATACACAGGATTTCTGCTCCTAAGCGCTCAAGCAGCAGATCGTTAGGTACTTGTTCTAAAGACAGGTAAGAAGAGTAGCTTAGAGTTTTTCTGGTCTGAGGACAGGTAAGGAGTTTAGCTTAGAATTTCCCAAACCCCGCAAATTAATTGCCTGTGTAGCCTGTACTTGGCCCCGAGAGCCCAGTATCGGAAGCTCTTCGAAGCCGAAGTACATATACCCAATAGGTGTCCGAAGCCGCATCAAGAAAGCCGAACTGTTAGAATAGGGGGCTTTGGGGTTTATGAATCGTATAGCCAAGCCTTTTGTAATAACCACGGGTTAGTATGCCGAGAGATTCCGGGCCCCTGACCTAAGACATATCCTTTAACAAATGACAGGAAACCGAACATGACCCTAAACCCTAAACCCTAAACTGTTCCTGAATTGAGGGGTTTTGGAGTGTCAGGGCGGTTGGGAAGCTTGACTTCGATCTCCATGAGCGATGGAAGTGGAATGGGCGATCTACTGTAAGGTAGCGGCCTCCATAATTAGAGTAGGCTTTTGCGGATACTGCAGGTATAATAGGGAACACTATAGGTTTACACGTTGGTGATTATCCAGATTCCTTGAGTAGTGCTACTTCGACTACGATTCCGGAATAAACCGAACATTATCACTCCAAAGGTCCGAAGTCCAAATGAACTGGTTTAGGGTTTAGGGTTTAGGGGTTTAGGGTTTAGGGTTTAGGGGTTTAGGGGTTTAGGGTTTAGGGTTTAGGGGTTTAGGGTTTAGGGTTGATACTCATAACTAGGTATTTGCAATCGGGATACCAGTTGTTTCGAAGGGCAGTGTCTGGGAAAATGCACGTTTATCTGGTACTTGGACCCTGAGGATCATTTAGGTAGACTTAAAGCCTTAGGGTAGTTGCTGACTAACCCCCAATCTGCACAAAGCCTCAGTCACTTACCAGACCCTAAACTCTCAAACCCCTACACCCTAAACACCCAAACCCCAACTATACTGAACTTAGAACCCTAGCAAAATTTATGATTTTAGCTGTTTCTTAGGGATTATCATAACCAAAAAATTAAAAAAAAAGTACCCAAACCCTAAGTTCTTTTGACATCCAGGGCACGGTGATGTGAAGTATTCTCAGCTCGCCATCGGCGCTCCGATCCTGAACCTCCAGGCTTTAGGCCTTTGGGTTTAGAGTATTTAGGGTCTTTTTTGAGTGCAATGGTTTAGGGTTGAGGGTTTAGGCCTTAGGGTTTAGGGAATTTAGGGTTTAGGCCTTTGGGTTTAGGGAATTTAGGGTTTAGGGCTTAGGGTTTATAGGATGTAGGTTTTAGGCCTTTGGGTTTAGAGCATTTAGGGTTTAGGGCTTAGGGTTTATAGGATGTAGGGTTTAGGGTCCATGTACCTAAATAAAAGGCACATAGGTTTTGAAGGGGCTCCTACATAGGTACTTCAGGGGCAAAGTATACAGTAGGCAGGCGGGGGGCATTTACCTAGCTAGTAGACACACAGGTCTTGAAGGGGATCCTAAATAGCTACTTGAGGGGCAACGCATCCATTGTGTAGGTATGCACCCTGAGGGCTTGAAGTATGGGTCTGCGCATGACGATCATGATGATATAATCCCAACAAGACTGATGTACCCCTCGCCAAACCCTAGACACTAAACCAGTCCTAACTTACATGATCGCACTACTCTACACTAAACCAAGTACTGGATCGGACACCTCGGTGATGGTCAAAGTGCTGAAGTCTAGGAAGACATTGCACTAAACCGGTCCCGGTTCCTATGATAGGCAGTGCAAGTGCTAGCCCCTGAACCCTAAACCTTAATACGCACCGCGCAGTACGTGAGAATACTGCAGCGTCAGGAGCCTCCTACACAGCAAGCTGGACCCCCTGTAACCCTTATAATCACACTTTTAAGTCTATAGAATAACCAGTTACTTGTTCCCCTTATAGCAACCCCTATGGCGCCCCTTAAACATCCCGTTTGTCGTACCCTATAGGGGCCCGAATAATTAGAATAGGGTTTGGGGTATATCATTCTTGCTAAGTTTATAATGAGGACCCTCCCCCCAAAAAGACTATTCTAAGCATTAGGGCCCCTTACACTAAACCCTTATAGTAACCCTTCTAGGACCCTATTTAACAAAACCTTTGAAGGAACTCTATTCTATTTAACGCCCCTACAGTAACCGATGTCTTAGCACCAGCTGCCTGGAGGAAGCTGTCCTCTTTGTGTCTCGACCGCCACGGCCCCTGACCAGCAAGTAGTCTTCAGACTGCCCTAGATCCCGTATACCGAACTGACACAGGGGCCTCAATTTTTTGAACAGTGTTCGTTGCTGTATTATGGTATGTAGGGAACATTCTTATTAGCGATTCAGTCCCATGTGATGGGTGCTTTGACAAGGGCTCTACGACCTACAAGATTGAAGGGTCCACGCATGAGGAAGTGACATTACTCCTCACTTCAGCAAGCTATACTTGAAGGACCATGGGACTTAGTAAGTAGGGTTATAAGTACCCTAATTGGGGTTATAAGTAATTATAAGTATAGTTACCCTAACTATAATCCTAGTAACTAAGTCCCATGACCCTTTAAGTAGCATGCCCTCCTTGCAGGCAGTCTGCGAGGCAGGCTCTCCATGTACTATTAAAAACTGTACAATATAGTAGCATATACAACAGATTATGTCCTTGGGCCTTTTCTAGCTATACAGGAACCTCCTTAAGGTCTAGTCTAAGCATATACTAAGAAATGTACTATATACATAGGTATTACAGCAGTAAAGCTTGCAGGGACTTCAAGGAACATGCGACGTATAGTCTCCACTGTAGCTCCTCTTCTTTGGTTGCAAACCAAAACTTTATCATAGGATACTAACCATAAAACTGGTTAACCAAAAAAACAAACTACAATGGAGACCCAGCATCCAAATGGGTCTGGGGATTAGGGTTCAGGGGTTGCTAGGGATTAGGGTGTAGGGTTATACCAAACCCCAGGCACCATAACCCCTAAATTGCAAATACTAAGCCGTAGACCCGAAGCATAAACCCGATAAGGCTTTCCCAGAAACTCCAAAACCCCTTATTTCAGGAATATACCTCAAATCATATGAGGGTCCCTATTACAAGTTAAGGTATATTCCTTAAAGGAGGGATTTTGGAGTTTCTGGGCTCTCCAAGACGCTGCCTCAGAACGAGAAGACCATGCGATCTGAGCTTGCCTGGGCATGACAGTGTCCCTTTACGAATATCGCTTTACGGCAAAACCCAGCCCGTCAACCTACTCAAAGGGTCATGGGACTTAGTAACCAGGGTTATAATTAGGGTAACTATATTTATACTTACTTATAACCCCAATTGGGGTACTTATAACCCTACTAAGCCCCATGATCCTCCAAGTAGGGACGGGCGTGCTCGTAAATCCGATATCCCTCAGCTGATCAGCTGAACATCACTAGTACAAGCTATGATGTGCCAGCTAAACACTAAACCTATAAATATAGGATCCCCAATGAACCCCGGAGAACTTCGATGTAACAGTTTAAGTAGTAACTAGTGTTGACGAGTTACACCTCTAGTCTCCATTGTAGTTCCTTTCTTGGCTAACCAGTTGGAACTACAATGGAGACTATAGGCAAGCCTAACCTCCAAAATGACAAGATTCGAATCCACGCGTTGGGATGTCCTGTTTTGAGCTGCTGTAGACGCTGAGAGGTGTAATGTGTGATGCGGGATCTTCCAAACAGTAGGCAATGACCCCTTGATCATAGGGTATGCTCCCCGAACAATCTCTCTCAAGTCACTTTCGTGTTGTCTTGGCAAGCCACCTGCTGCTGAAGCTGTGGCTGACCTCCACTGTATCAGGCTTCTGGTGTTTTCTTGTCTGGGGCGGTTTCGCAATTATAGGCTCAGGGTAGGATTTCGGGCTTCTGGTTTGGACATAATTTCTGGTGGCTACCTACCTAGCTGCTACCTAGACTCCAAATGCCGGTGCACGAAGCACATACAACTTCATTAATGAAAGAAAAGGAGCTGCCGCTGCGGGTCCACTTAGAGCGTAATCAAGGAAGTGCGAGGAACATTCCTGCGGGTCCAAGTAGTCCTGATTTGATCGGCACTGTAGGGTGCTTGGACTCACTCTCCCATATGGGAGTTTCCGAAAATAGTGGACCCTAATACAGTACCCTAAACAATAGGATCCTTATTATAAGGACCCCCAAAATAAGGTACCCCTAATTTTCGGAAACTCCCATATAGGATATGTAAAGTTCATTGTACCAACAGAAAAAGTCCAAGACCATCTCCCATGGGTCCTAGGTACTGTTGTGGGGGATATAAGGGCCTACTCTAGGTCCTACCCAGAGGCTCATTCCCTACCCCGTTATCTTCTTAAAAAGTAGGCGCTTCAAAAAAAGGGGGTAGGGTATGAGCCTCTAGGTAGGCAGAAGCCAGAAAGCTTCCCACCTCGAAGGCCCAGCAGCACGATCCTGCTAGTAGAACGGACAACCTGGGATTTCTTTTCGTGTCCATGCCGGTGTGTATTGGGTTTAGGGTCTAGGATTTGGATTTAGGGTTTAAGGTTCAGGGTTTAGGAGTTTGAAGCAGGAACTGGATTAGTGAGTGTCCAACCACACAACGAGCGCACTTCTTGGTCTGAGCCCAAGACGTCTGTCGTACAGGGTGCGTTCAGAACTGTCTCAAAAACTATTCACGCATGAGGACATGTCAACACGGCGCTTCAAGACAGGGAAATTTCACACCCGTCTTATCTGTAGTGTGACGTCCGAATCATGCTCGAATTATGACCACTTTGGGCCAAGCCTACTCCACCGGATTATACCGGGAGCTTGCGCAGTCAACCGAGCCGAGTGCGGCGACTCAAGGCTCCAGGCTGAGTTCTTCGATCGTAAAGCGGAGTGCTTTAGGTACTCTCGGTATTCTGTGCGGCTTGCGCGGGCACATCGAGCACCTGAACGAGATTGCGATCAATGCTGTGATTGATCAAAAGCGGTTTCATACTCTTGGTCAAACAATCCGCAAGTTGTAAATGCGTCGGTATCCATCTCAACTCGTCGCCATAAGGATGGTACAAGGCGTGCGTTAGCTCGTCCTCTTCCCAAAGTCCTTGGCGGAGTCCAGACATCTCTATGGCAAGGCGTTTATCCTCGCATGATTTTGGGATCGACGCAGTCAAGTGATCCGAAAGGGACCTGCAGTCCGTATACTGCAGGTGGAACATCGATCTCTTGGCGACTTCTTCCCAGTTCTGTGACCGGGGCAGTTTGCCGAGCAGTTCGAGCACCGCTGCTCGAATGCGGTCTCCATGCTCTATCGCATGTTGCAACGAGTAAGCCTCACACTGGAGTGTGGCGCGACAAACCCGTTTCATGGTGGACGAGGAAAACGAAATGAGGTGCATCTCATGCGTTGACGCGTTCTTGTCCACCGCCGACTGTGCGGAAGTGAGGTAGTGGAAACGACCTCTCTGCGACTTATGGTTTGCCTCTCCTGCAAAGGAGGCATCGCAAAACGTGACAATCGCCAGCTCTCCTGTATTCCAGGGTAACTTAGCGCTGTACGTGATCGGCCTATCCGCATCTCCTAACGCCAGTGCTACTACGCGGTTTGCTTCACGGAGTGTATCCACCGTGGCTGTCGTAACACG
The DNA here is from genome assembly GCA_905221615.1 of Symbiodinium sp. CCMP2592. Classification (NCBI taxonomy): domain Eukaryota; class Dinophyceae; order Suessiales; family Symbiodiniaceae; genus Symbiodinium; species Symbiodinium sp. CCMP2592. Next base: position 42,913 of record CAJNDT010005944.1, read on the forward strand.
CTGCTGCAGGGCATTCACCCTATAGGCAAGATCAGGTCTCGTGGCGCGAGCCACCCAAGCCAGCGATCCTATGACGGATCTCAGCGCTGTGCGCTGGCCATTCGAGACTGGAGTCGTGCCCTTTTCAGACTTATGAATATCGATCGGGCGAATTGCACGCGTGTTGTCCCTACAGTTTATACTGATGGTCCCATCGGCGCTTTGCACATACTCGCGTCCGCAGAAACGGAACTTCTCAGTCTCTATGCGACCGATCTTAAACTTATCCAGCAGATTCTGGATAGCCGGCTCGCCTTCGGCGGTAGCAGCCCACAGGAAATCATCCACGTGGGTGCACAAGCAAGCACACAAACGACCACCTTCTCCTGTAATATAGTACAGGGCTGACAGAATTTGCGAGGCATTTAAGCCAAATTCGCGGGCACTCTCCTTTATGCGGAGATAAAGGTTCCGACCCGCGTCGGTCGTGCCATACACGGGTACTCGGGCAATCATATGCCCGGCTCGCTGAATCTCTGCATCGGGTACACCCTTAGGGTGTTTAGGAACCCGAAGAATGAGAAGGCGCTCAAGGGGTTTCCCTTGGAAGTATGCGTTCGTTATATCGGCTGCTTTGAGCCGCAGGGCCAATGAAACCGCCCATGAACACAGAAGGGCTATGCCTTCCGGCTCAGCCGTGGGGCTGTCTGCCCTGATATCCTCCTCATTCGAGATATGCTCGAAGTTTCCACATGCAACCAAGCGTGCTTTCCACTTGGGAGTGTATGCTGGCGTCCCCTTTAGGTGTTCATTCTTATCGGTGAGGACCCATTTGGTGGGGATACACACGTGGCCAGCCTTTGTGAGCTCCTTGAACTCCTTGTCTGTGCAAGGGACCACTGCGTTGAATTCAGTGTACTTCTGCCATTCAGTTTTCATGGCAGCATCCAGCCCCAGCTGAACTTCGACAGGGGCTTTGTGGTAATCCAGGAGCGAGGCCATGTAGCCAGCATCGACATTAGAGCCGATGGCGTCTTCCCCATCTGGGGTGAGAGCGAAGGCGTTGGATTCCGCCGCTCGACTATCCGAGGGCTCAGCTGCTGGCACAGTCGTGCCAATCGCAGCTGTGTGCGATGCTGCTGCCAGTCCGTCGTCTTCCTCAGGAATGTAGTGACACGGATGGGCTTCTGGCAGTCCGTTGGCACGTATGTGCTCGGTAAGTTTCGAATGCTCGAGCCATATATGCTGGGCGATATTTCGCCTATGGCATCGCCGCCAACTGGCCTCCGAACACAACAGAAGTATTCGATGGAAGTCATCGTGGGCCTCGCTAACTATTCTAGCGATCGTACAGAGCCCTTGGTCTGTTTGCAGGTTGGCCTCAATCCCGCCCCGATTCCTATTGCCTAACTCGGGGGCGTGACTGTACACAACTCCTTTTGCAAAGCATGTGGCGGAAAGCTCATCACAATTATATTGTGGATGCCGAACGCTGTACGGATGGCTTCTGCAATCTATGATTTCCTTAATCCCGTACTCGTGGATGCGTTCTAGGAACGTCTCGATGGGAAGATCAGAGTGACCCATGGTGTATATCCCATCGCCTTTCCTGCCAAAGGTGTTGGGCGCATCCCTATATATGGGATAGCCTAAGTCCGACAAAAGCTGTATGTCATCTTTAGACAATTTGCCGAGATCACTCACCGTGTATGCGGAGAGACTGTATCGTTCTCCTACATACGGTGCGACCATGTGCACGTCCTTCGGGCGAAACTTAAGAACCTTGTTCTTAGTATCGTGGACGGTGCCATACATTGTCGTGTTTTGAACACGCACGGGGGTTGTACCCGTGGCTTCTTCCACCCATAGACCGCCTCCACGATACTCGCCCACACCTATAGTGTAGTTATGCGAGCCAGGAGTGTTCGCTAGGTCTCTATGGGCCTCTGCGCCTCTGTTGGTAAGCTGAACACTACTCCACTGTGGGAGGTGATGACCGGCTTGCATACTGTGATGCAGGATATAGTGGTTGAGGTACATGGCAAACGACGGTCTCTCGCGCGTTGGTCCAGAAACTCCAACAAGACCACCGTGCCGATATACTCCCACCGCGAGGGCTATGCATCCGGGATCTCCATCATCTAGGAGCGGACGCGTGTAAGCCTCGCGTCGGTCGCGGTCATAGGCACGAAGGAGGGCCAGACACTCATCCGGGGAAAAACCCTGAGTATCTATCAGGCCTTTTGCCATGATCTCTACTTGATCAATCTCTTCCGCAACTAGTGCATCATCACGGCCTCCTACTGGCGATCGCGACCGGGCGGTTTCGCCCGTCTTATCTTTGGCGCGAAACCTTGCAGGCGTGGATGGCGCTGGCATCGGTGTGCCGGGCATCATCGCTGGCGTCGATGGTGCTGGCATAGGCACATCGTGCGCGACTGCCGGTGTAAGCGGGGCAGCTGCAGCCACTGGACGTGGCGTCGCTGGTGCTGTGACCGGGTCTGCTACGCGCTCATCCTGGAACCTTTGTTCCGGTCCATGAACAATGGCTTCCGGAAGCACTGGTTCTCCTGCCAAAACGCGATGCGCTGCAACTTCAATTTCATCAGCCGGGCGCATCTTCCTAGCGTTCACAAGTACAGGGATATTCTCGTGTAATACCCAGTACGCATTCTCTGCCTCACGTCCTATGACGCGGCTAACCGTGGACCACACGACACCTGGGCTGCCAGGGACGTTATCCCGACGGTAAATAACTAAATCACCAACCTTATAGTCAGTGTCTAGAGGGGCTGCATTACGCTGTAACGCTTTGGCCACTTTGCGGGAAGTCTCTAAGTGCACAAAGGCCTTTTTGGCTTCCTGCCGTGCTCTGTGCCGAATGTAGTATACACTCGTCTCATCATACTTGGTGAACAATGTACCAAGGCTTTCGGATTCATCTAGCACTGAACCCGGCGTTCGAGGCTGCTTTCCCAACACGTGTTGTGCCGGGCTAAACCCTTGGTGCCTACTAAGCTCGTTCTTAGTAGTAACACTTTCGGTAACGACCGCCTCCATCTCCTCGATATTCGAGGGTTGAGCCTCCTGCGCGACTTTCCTGATGATGGCCTTAGCAAGTCCACCATGGCGTTCAACCTTTCCAATAGTCTGCGGGCTCTCAAGAGGGGCGTTTTTATGGATTATACCATGCTGTGCCAAATACTCTGAAAATTCTCCCCTGAAGTGCGTCCCTCTGTCAGTGGTTATGACTTTGGGATGTCCAGCCCAGCTGACCCACCTGTCGATCAGGCATTTCACACACTGGCGGGCACTTGGGTTGCCACCCCCAGATTTCACGAGCACAACTTGCTGAAAGCTTGTTCCCATGTCAACTATATTGACAGCAGTATAGCGATTTCCATAGAAGTCTTTGACCTCTAGCGCATCCATACCTATCGTATGGTTGAACTCCTTGGGAAATACACTATCGCCTGCGACAGGGTGATGCCTGGGCACTGGAGCTGTGTCCAGGCAGACCTTACACTTGTAAAGTCCGGCAGCGGCGATGAAATCCTTGCTCGCCCGGGCCTGCTTCAGGACCTGAACCAGGACTGCGTTTGGCAGATGGCCAAACGATCGGTGCAGGCGCCTTATAGCTACCCGGACTCGTTGCGGTAACGATCTCCACGCCGCTCGGCGCTCTGCCTCTGTATTCGGCGTTCCGGGGAACGGGAATTGTTCCAAAATGAGGCGTTCTCTTTCCTCGGGCGTCAGTGCGCCACCGGCATCATCCACCCCATCAGGGGCACCTCGCTGAGGCATCTCAGCATCGGGCACCAGCTCTGCTTCGCTGATGTCCTCAGGATCTGTGTCCTGGGCGTCGCCGACAAAGCAAGTTCGGCTAAACGCGTTGATATAGTACTCCTCAGAAATGGTACGACAAAGGTTCCAAAAGTCAGTACTATCCGTATCAACATAACTACGGGGTATATACCCGTAAGACTCTGACCATGCTTGGAAGGAGTCCAAAGCCTTTCCGATCTCTGGGCCTATGCCTGAGATATGCATGTCTCCTCTCAAGGTAACAGTGTCCTCAAGCATTGGGTAGCCGTTCGGGGTAACCAATATAACCGGAATGTTGAGGGTGTCAGCTACACACTCAAGCTCCAAACACAACTCCTCTGTGGAAGTCTCAAACCTGGCAACCACGAGGCCCGGTGGCCCGTTCTGCCTCTCGTTGATCACGCTCGCGAGGACCTGTGCCGAGGGTTCATGCAATCTAATCAGGTGATCAGCTTCTCGCATGGCAGCGTTGTACACGATTGCCTTTAAGACTTTGTCTCCCGCTACCATTTCGGTAAGGCTTGAGGTGAGGTACTTGGACTGGGCCTTGCTAAGCTTCTTTAAGCTAGCGGCTGAGGGCCCATAGGCTGCGCTGCTACTGTGGGGCAGGTCTTCGGGAGGATCAGGGCTTGGAAAAGAAATCTGGCTGGCTTGTCCTACCCACTCCCCACTGCAGACGGCCATGTATGCTTCGCGCTCTGCTCCGTCCTCATCCATGGGTGAAACTTCACCCTCCGGGGCTGTGCCCGGGCCGGCAGAGGAGGCGATGCGCGAAGCCCGCGGGTCTGTGCCCGGGATGTACACTGCACTCAAGGCATCTGTGTCCTCGATCTGGTGGGGCACTGTGGCCGCGTCGAACGCCAAGGGAAACACCCAAAGCGCGACGTACGCCCCATCCTCCGACGGTTCTTGCGTCGGGCATGCTTGCTCGGCTCCACCGGTTTCGGTGGGCAGCTTCTCGGAGTCTGACCCCGGCGGAAAGCATGCGCCTTCATACGTCCAGCTGGAGCCGTCGGCGGGATCCAGATGGGAAAACAAGTATCCTATGGGATCTATGTCCCGTAGCTTGCCCGTCGGCTTATACGAACGGCCTGTGTGGCGGGTGACCACTGTGCACTTTATGTTGTGCCGCTCGCTGAGTTCGTGGTGATTTCTATCACCAGCCCAGAAACGTCTCGGTGCATATGGACCGATCCAACACGCTGGCGCCTGCTTCTCGCGCATGACCTCATATAGGTCAGTCAGCACACCATCAGGGAAGTCCTGAAACACGATGCGCCTGTTCCACCCGAAACCTGTGTCGGGGCTGAGTGCGATGGCACCAACGTCGATGGCCAGGATCTTCTCGTCGATTTCGACGAGCTTGCCTTGCCCTGGGGGCTTCGGAAACTGACGACGGAATTCTGCCCATTCCGCGTCGTTCCACTCGTCCGACGGCCTATCGCCGTGGAAATACCACCATGACTCTCTGGCCGTCATGGGGCGGTGAGGATTCTCACGCTCTGGAAACCTATTGTAACCAGCACTGCCTCGGAAGCGCGGTGGCTCCGGCGGCTCAGGCGGGCGCCTGCTGCCGAGGTTGGTCCTGGGTCCCGGTGGATCCCAGTCTCCCGCACCTGTGCCGTCGTCGTACTCGACCTCATCATACACGCTGTGCGGTGCCACCTTGCCTTTGCCCTTGCCTTTGTCGGGCTCGACATCCACCTCCGGCCGTGCAGTGGGGCGAGGATTCGTGCGGTCACGCTCGGGAGCTGTGTCCCGGCCTGCAGCACGAACGCGTTCTGGCTCGGGAACTGTGTCCCGATCCGCACGGTCACCTGGGTCGCGGACGCGACCCCAACGGGAGGTGCGCTGGCGCGTCGGAGCCTCGGACCTATCCCGAGGTCTGGAGTCCATCCGCCGTCTCTCACGGGTACGGTCTCGGCGATGACCCCTGCTCGAGGAGGAACTATCCCTCCGCCTGCGACGCGATCGGGAGCGGCGAGTAAGCCTCTTGAGCTCCGCCTCGGCCCTATCGGCTCGAGTCTCCGCGTCTTCTGCCCTCTCACGCATGTCCTGCAGCCGATCATACGCATTATCGCGCTGCCGCTTCACGTTGCTGAGGGCTTCTCTCAAGTCACTTATAGTGCTTTCCTGGCAGCGATTCGCATCGGTGAGGTCGTGGACCTCAGCCTCGAGCTTGCGAATCCGAGCCGACGACCCTGTCGGCGTCGCTGCGCGGTCCTGTGCCCCACCGGACTTTGCCGGCGGCGGTGCTGGCGTAGCCTTCGGCCTCTCTATGGGGGCCGCTCCGCCCTTGGCTGACGCACCTACGCTAGAACTAGCAGGATTAGCAGGGTTAGGACCCGAGCTAAAAGTAACCGAAGGTAGGCGTCCTCCAGGGGCTGTGCCCTGTGCGCGGTTCATCGCCGCAGTGAGCGAGTTCGGGTCGTACTTTGCCACATACGATGTATGTGTCTTGCCGACCAGCCCCATGCGTTGTGCAGCCTGATACGCGGTCTCGCCTGCCATGGGAGGCCTATCAAGGGGGCCTACCCCTGTCACCGGTGCCGGTATGCGGCCCTCTGCAAGCATCTGCGCATGAAACCGCTCAGCATATGTAGGCTGATCATCGGGGCGTGCACACTGCGGCTCCACGACAAGGATGCACTCGTTATCCTCTGGTCCGTCTGTGCGGACAGCGTCAACGAAGTTCCTCGTGAGGTCTTGGACCTCCTGGGCTATGCCAGGGGCGCGGTGCAAACACTTGGGACACTGTCCTTTGCACGCTCTGCTGCCCATGAAGGGCCAACTATTCGCTGCACTCATGTGAGTGAGGCTGACGGAGCAGTCTGGCACGAGCTCCAAAAGCGCTGCATGGGCAAGGATGCCCGCCGCAACAGATCTATGTCTGTTGGCTTTGCAAACCACATGCACGGCTATGGACCTGATCCCAGCGTCCTTAGCGTCAAGGACGTTCGCCACGATGTGCCTGACGTGGGCGATCAGGTTAGGGTGGTCCACGTGCTCCCGAATTATATCGGGGTTCGACCCAACATGCTTTGTGCGGTCGCGCTGTTCGTCGTTGCGCTGTTGGGCTTCTGCTGGCGTCAGATCGTCTTTCCGATCGTCCCTGAGCCACACCATGTCCAACATCACTAGCATATAGCTAGTGGCACTCGCATACGTCGTAAGTGCATGCGTTTCCATCTCTTCGTGCTGTGCGAAGAGCTCGGCCGCCGTCCACTTCCCTCTGACGCGTTGCAGCCAGGCATGGTGCTCATAGCCCCAGGTAAAAACATCAATAATGATGTCCGGGTTCGCTGTGTCCCCCGCATAGAACGGCTGCAATGCCAAATCCGGATTATACACGGTTGCTGGAAGAGGAGTGTCGAGCTCCGGACCATGGGGTCCACCACCTGCCATTATAACCAGGGGCCTGTTGTGCGGATCCTTCTTCACAACCGCATCGAACTCGGCAAGCTCGCGGTGCCCTCGCGCGATCTCCTTCGGGTGCACTGTGGCACGAGCTGCCGGCGGGTTCCCTGGGCTATCCCCAGGCCTAGCCTTCTCTGTGGGAGGTGCTTTCTTCGGCAAGCCACTACCTGGCGGCGCCTTAGGTGCAGGCGCAGAAAAGGTACCTCCTGCCGGCGCGGCACTGTGGCCGACCGCTGGCGAAATCGCCATGGCACTGTGGCCAGGCTCCGGCGCTGCTGAAATCTTCGGTGCAGCCTTCGCCGTCGGGGGCGCCTTCTTAGGCAGCTGCCCCTCCTCTGCGGCCATCGCGGCGGACTCCGTGTCTCCTACGGACGTGCCTACCATACAATGATTCGAAAACGCTACGCTTATACGTCGCTTAGTGTTGTTGCGATTCTCAGCTGTGGTTGTGAAGCTGTGACCGTGGCCTACGCCTAAAGTGCTATGACCATGGCCTGCATCTACAGTACTGTGACTGCGACTTGTTGCCACTGCGTCATCTGCCGCTGTTGCATCTCGAGGGGTGCTCACAGACTCTGAGTGAGCTAAGGCGGCGGCGGCGGCAGACCTAAATATAGGAACTGGCGGTGAGGGAATTTGGAAGCTTCTTATGAGACGGGGTTGTTTCACCTGAACCAAACCTTCTGTTATGTTTATGCATAACAGCCCTGAGTCATGTGTCCGACACAGCTTGATCCTAATGATGCTATCCTCAGAAGGAAGTCGAACACCACACTCGCCAAACCGAAGATCCTTGGTTATACCAAGTTGGGCCTGGGCGTAAAGGGACAAAAGGAGAGGGGCTGTACCCTTAATCTCGTGAGAATCAAGGACGCCCGGAACTCTCAAGTCCTGCTCCAATCCCATTATAGAGAAAGGTATGGTCCTGCTACCCAGTGTTTCGGTAGCACCGCTAAGACCCTTGAAGGTACGATTGCCCTCAGGTTTAAACCTCGTGCTGTAACCGAAGTTCGCAAGTTTCCCCGCCGCGTTTGCTATCCAATCGCTACCGTGAACAGTCGAGTTACAGCCCTCATCCAACACGGCGTATACGTGCTTATCCTCGTAGATATTTACTACGGGCAAATCAACCAAAGCCGGATGGATATCTGTGACCCCCTCAGTGAAAGCCACGAAGGCGTGCCTCGTCGCGGAGGCCCTCGAAGAGCGCGATCTCACCGACGCCACTTCCCAACTGTTGTTGGTCGATGACGTAGAGTGATCATCTAAGGCCTCTTGCAGGTATGCGAGAAGGTCACCGCGAGATATCACGGGCTCGGTTACGAAGTGACCCTCTATGGTCTCTTGAAACTGGGCAATAGCCGGAACTACTACCTCTACGGGGAGGCTATCCCCCGTGCTGCCGACTATGCTGCGCAGAAGATCGAAGTCCAGGGTATTGGACTCCCGCAGCACTGTGGCTGCGTCATCCCTAGCCTTTCGCTCGGTCTGCGGCTGCTCATCTAGAAGCATCCCACAAAGCTTGCACTTAATGCGGGAGGTCTTCCTACTGCTACCCGACCTCTCGGTGGAGGTGTGGGGGCATGTGGCCTGGTCTATGACAGGCTTCTCTTTCTTCGTCTTGGTGACGGTGCCGCATTTCTTACAGGTCCGCATGTCTATGTATGCGTTACTCCCCGACTTGTTGAACTCCTTGCAACCTCCCCGGCATTTCCGGGGGCCTTCGCTGGACGAAGCAGCTGACGCGGCGAGGCGAACCTCGGGCTGGAAGGGTTCAGGCGGGGGCTCCTGGCTGAGAGGGACATCCCTTCTCGTGATGCTAATGGGGTTGTCATCACGCACATCAAAGTACTCCGTGACCCAATCCAAGAAATCGGCCAAATTTATGGATGGGCACTTCTGCGTGCGTCCCCAAAGAACATATCCAGGAAACGTATACAAGACACGCTCATAAGTCAGACCCTTATGCTGACCAAAGGAGAAAACGCGATCGGAACCCTCAGGCGGGCTGTCACGCATGATCCTAGCGGCGGCTGTGCGCCGAAGCTGCGGTGAGAAGAGGGGTTCATTGCCGCGGCCTTTGCCGGTATTGGTCCTTGAGGGAGTCAGCTCAAGGTTGGCTGGGTAACCCTCGAGCCTACCAGCGCTCGCATTCGACAGGTGGACACACTCTGTGTCGTCATCCTCCTCCACTGCGGCGAAATACGCCTGGGGCTTCGGCGCCGCCGGCTTTGCGGCTGCGTTGGCAGTTCCTCCAGACTGTGCTGGGGTTGTGGTGCCCTTGGGGCCATTGCCCTTACCGCTAAACTTGCAGGCAGCATCTCCGGCCCAATGGCCGATCACACCGCACTTCAGGCACCTACTCTTTGCCTTAAGCTCTGCCAATTTAGCCTTACGATCAGCGATAGTCAAATTGCTACGCACGACCTTCCCTCCGGATTTTCCGGAGGACTTGCCCTTGTTCTTCCCTTTTCCTTTTCCTTTCGCCTGGGCAAAGGCGGTCTGTGCCGCGTACGCAAGCTGAACCGACTCGGCATAGGAATCATCCAAATCGTCAATTTCAGCTTCATATGCCACTGCCGTATAGGCGTTGAGTTGCAATGCTAGGTCTTCATCATCAATCCATTCATCCGCATCATCTCCCCCAGACGCTGTGGCCTGGTATGCTTCCTCGCCGTAGCCGTCACCGTAGCCTTCCGCGGATTCCTGCTGTTCCTGGTGACCATACTCTGCGGCACTACCATCATACCCCATGTAACCAAACTTAGGGTACTGCGGCTTAGCGTCGAAACGTCTCCAGGTCTTACCTGGGCCACTAGGGTCCTTCTGGGTAAGAAGACGTTCCTTCATATGCACCACTGAGTGATGCTGAACAAGGACGCGTGCGTACTCATCCACGGTGTGTACGCGGGCGGCGGTCTTGACCATTAGCTGTTCGTTCCTTTCCAACCCTGAAAGCTCAACAAGGAGGTTAGCCCTCATTGCTTCAGAAAGGCGGATATCAGGATCTAGCTCACGCAAGGTCGACCACCACCGCTTTCGGCGGGCTATGTAAGACAACATAGGCTCGCCGGGCTGTTTTGCGAGTGGGCCCGTCAGGAGCTGTCCCTGACGGAAGAGTTCGGACGCCTCTTCAGATTGAAGAGGGAAAGCTTGCCTCCTGATTTCTTCTATCAGGTAATCGACGCCATCATGGCGTAGCAGACGTTCCAGGCCGACGTCGCGAGCAATGCAAAAGGCGTCTCCTCGGAGACCCTCCAAAATCTTGCTAACGCATTCGCTCATATCAAGCGACTCGTCCTTAATGTCTTGCAAGGTGTACACCGCCGGATCTGTGTCCGGCTCCTGCTCATCGTCGCCCGCCACTTGGCTGGGGTGCGACGGCAACGACTCCGCATCCTCATCTTCTGCCTCGGACGCGGGCTTAGTCCGTTTTGCGCTGGACGGACTGGCGGGTATACCGCTGCTTCCATCACCATCTGTGGGCGATGCACTGGTCCCCTGACTTGCCCTGCCACGCCACTTCCTTGGTGACTCGCTCTTGGCCCTTGCCGACTCGGCAAATCGCAGGTCCTTAAGAGCTTCTCGCCGCTGCTTCTCCTTATGTTGCAGCACACGGATCTGTGTCCGGAAGCACCAATCGTGGAAGCCAGCAGCCGTACCGTCGTATATGTACGAACCGCTTTTCGTTTCTGCAGGGCTCAGGTTCTGTGACCAGAGATTGGGCTGGTAACGCAAACCTGCCACGCTCATGGCTTCAGATAGAAGGGGCCTTTGCGCCGCGACTATCACTACTCTACCCAACGGACCCCGGACCACAGGCTCTACGGGGGTGAAACACTAGTGGTTGTCCTCACAGCTCCGCTACCAGTTTGAAGCAGGAACTGGATTAGTGAGTGTCCAACCACACAACGAGCGCACTTTTTGGTCTGAGCCCAAGACGTCTGTCGTACAGGGTGCGTTCAGAACTGTCTCAAAAACTATTCACGCATGAGGACATGTCAACACGGCGCTTCAAGACAGGGAAATTTCACAAGGAGTTTAGGGTTTAGGGTTTAGGACTTAGTTAGGATTAGTAAGCGGGGCCGAATGGCCAGAATGCAGGAAGAGGCAGTGTACTGTAGGGCAGCTGTACAGGGACTATCAAGGAATGCTACTATTTCTCATTCAAAGGGTCCTAGGTGCTGTTATGGGGAACACTTCCCCAAATCATAATACGTAGTAACTCCTATGTAATATATAGAAGCCGAACATTCTACTATATAGGTACTTTGGACCCTTTGAAAGGGTCATTCGGAAGGAGCAGAATCCCATAAACAAGATTTAGGGCTGCCCTCGGAAGACCCAACACGGGCGACCGCGATGTAGAATCCAACTGTAACAGTTCTATGTTCCAAGTGAAGAGTTAGTCTATCTGTGCGTGTACATATATACATATATATGTATAGAGATGTATATATATATATATATATGTATAAACACATATGGTTATGGACATGTATACATACACACATCCATCCATCCATCCATCCATCCATCCATCCATCCATCCATCCATCCATCCATGCATGCATGCATGCATGCATGCATGCATGCATATATATATATATATATATATACATACACACACGCACACTTTGCTGTAAGCGCTCTCCGTAGTTGTAATAGCTTTTCGGGGAATGTTATGGTATGACTTGAAAATCCTACCGGGAGCTGCCAAAGACTGAAGCCAGAGGCTTTGGGTCCTTGGGTCTAGGATTTACGAGTACCCCGCACATAGCGAGTCTTTGAGTGCCGTAGTATTTCATACCCTCTCTCCTGCAACAACCGGGGATCCAAAAAGTTCACACTTTCTAAGATAGAGCTAATATATAAGGCCGGAAAGTTCAAAGTTCCCCTGTGCGCTATCTAAGTACCTGAAAACGTACCCGTCATTTGGGTAGTAATCCTAAACCCCTTACTACTCAATCGGATGCCTGGGCCCCCTAGGATTGATCACGGATCCAAGTACTCATGCACGCAACCACAACATGCATGGCACCCTGACGGCTGGGTCAGGGGCTCTAGGATAAAGGTTGCTGTCAGTATCGAGCCGCAATATAGGACCATGCGCAGTTGGCACAGGGTGTCGGGGTGTCGATATAGTCTGTTTATAAAAGGACCCCTAAGGAATAGTATTGTTAAGTTATTCCTCAGCTGCAGGCACAGTGGCGTTGTCGCCTCTCTCATCGCGGGGCGGCGGCGGAGCTCGATCAGCCCAGAGCCATTGGGTGGTTGGCCCTTTAATTGGCGGTTTGAGCCGGCATCACATACAGAATTTGGCCCGCGGGGCGTAGTATTTAGGATTTCGAAAGCTTCTGTCTCGGGCGGTTAACCTGCATCCCAAGGATGGCGCATGATGGGCTGCTTCGGTTTCTCTCATCTAAAATTACAACCCCTGTGGGTTCGAAACCCGTTAAGCACTGGCAGGTCCTAGATTGCGCAACATGCACGTTTTAGCGACACAGAAGGTTGGGTAAAAGATATTGCAGCTTAGGATTTAGAGTTTCGGGGAATTTAGGTTGTGGGTATACTTCCATCAGGTTTCAAGTACCTGTCGGGAATCATTTACTATCCCAAATCCTAACCTGCCTACATGTCCTTAGGATCTTCAGGGTAATCTGTGTGCTAGACCCCACACTTGTACCCGTGGGCGCCCCGCAGCTTAATGTAGCCCATGCAGTTGAAAGCTATCTCCAATCTGTTTCAGCAAGTTCAAGAGTTATCGACACCCTGTCAACAAGGCTGCCGGGGAGACTCTGGAAGACGAGGATGACCGAAGACCTAGGCGTTGTGTAGGGTTTCGCTTCAGAGTTTCGGAGCAGCGGTTTTTGGCTTGTCACTTTTGGGTGCCAATCAACAAAATAGTGGCCTGGTTTCGAATCTCTCGGGTCTATCCCGAATTGCGCCAGGGGTCCAGTACCTAATAGTCATATACTCAACCGAAACACTTGTATGCCTACAGTCCTACTATTCTAACCCCACGTACCGACTAATTGTGTCCTTTAGACACCTACAGGGTATGTTAACCAGGAAAGGGTTGAAGTATCCCATGTAACCAAACGATTTGCAAAAAAAATGCGCTCGAAGGTTTTGGCTTGAGAGCGTGTGTCGTCGCAGCAAGGGAAAGCTGAGTTTGTGTCGTCGTAAAGGGGCTTCGTGTTTGAAATTTAGTTTTTGAGGACTTAGGATTCACAAAGGGTTTAACTTAGTACCCCAATAAGCCACAGAAAGACAAGGTTAAACTTTCCATTCCTACTAGACTGCGAGAACCAAAACGTTTCAAGGTTAGGTATTGGGGATCTCAATTAAACGTCGTTCCCAAGTCGGGTGGAGGGTTCGGGGTTTAGCTTGAATGGATCAAGGATGCACCCAGAGGCACCAGCATGTGGGCCCTTCCAATGCGCTTAAGCAGAGCTGCTGATCAACACAAGGTCCTGGACATTGGCCCAAAAAGCCTGTTCTAATTATTAAGGCCCCTACATCCCTAAATCCCTCATAGAGCCCTTATAGAACCCCTTTTAAGAACGTTAAAGGAACCCTAGTCTAATGATCCAGGCCCCTACTTACTTACTTACCCAATAAGCCACAGAAATGAGAGGTCAAGCTTCCCGATTCCTACTGCACTATTAGAGCCCACGAAGTTTAAATGTTGGGTACCCAGACCCCCGGGAGGATCCAAAAAGTAGATCCCTTAATGGGGGCTCCTATAAAGTACCCTTAGTTGTTTTGGGCCCCAAATTAGGGGATCTACTTTCCAGATCCTTCCGGGGGTCTGGGTACTGGGGATCTACGACTTGCTTGCAACTCCCAAAGGCCCTCAACCCTAAACCAAAACCCTAATAAAACCCTAAACCCTAATAACCCTAAACCCTACAGATAAACCGCGGAAGTTTCTCCAAATCCTAAACACCGCAAGTTGCAAGCCCTCAACCGAATTTCGCCTGAAACCTTCAGTCCCAAAGCCTGCCCCTAAAGGGAACTCCAGAAAGTTGGAATATGGATTAATGGTAGGATTCCCTATAATTTACCATAAAGGGTTTAGGATAATCATATTCCAACTTTCTGGCTTTTACTTTAAGGGAATCCTGAATGTCGAAATCCCCGAGATCCCGGCGTGCTCAACACGATCATGTGCGCGCGCGTTGTGCTTCATGGAGTAGGGTGTAACATTTACGGGTTGGGGGGTGCTTGTTAGACGTTGGGCATACATGTTTCCGAAACCATATACGTTCTTAGTGGTGTTATTTTTGGGATCCCAGTACCTCATTAGCAGACGCCTCAATCCCTGTACAGGAAAACACTGCAGTCTGTAGGGTTTAAACCTCTGGCATCATAGGATAAGCCCCAGGAAACCTGATTAAGGACAATTGGGTGTTGGGATTCCCTGTACAGTAGCCTAAAGGAATGATGCTATCGGGTTACCAACTCTTGGCCTTATGCTGTAGGCGTCGTGCGTTTGAGGACTTGTCTTCAGAGACATGGTGTCCAGGGGGATGTTTCCGATTTAGGGTGGCAGTGGGACTTCTGGTTCGAGCCGACAGTCGCACTCCAAGTAAACAAAAGGCATTAGTTGGACCTCGCCGGGGTGGGGGTGGGTGGGGTCTAGATTTCTTGAATCTATTAAAAGCTATTCGGAGTTTAAGGGTAATACAGAAACCCTGCAGCAGAAGTAGGCTACCTTTCACTTGGAAAATAGTAACTATAGGTAGAAAGTAAGCTTATCAGTACCCTAGGAGGGATCCTAACAAAAGTTATGATGTTTGTAAGTCTATAAGCTAGCTACTACCATAAGTGTCCCCACCGACCCTCCAAGTCGGATTCTTACAGGCCTACTTACCCAGACCCGTGGGAGGATCTGGAAAGTAGAAATCAGGGGCCCTATACTACAGGGTACTTTATAGGAACCCGCGTTAAGGGATCTACTTTTGTTGATCCTCCCTGGGGTCTGGGTATTGCCTACTCGGTAAGCCCGACCCTAAGGGGTTCTAATGGCAGCAAACACCCTGTCCCAAAGTCAGATCCCTGATCACTGAACTGAGAAACCATCCGAAACCCGAACCGGGCAGTCTTAGTCCCATATCCATGGCCCAGGGTTACCCTAAACCCTACCTTAAGCCGGAATAACCTACCTTTTTAGGGTTCCTTACTATGATTTCCTTATATAAGTCCTTAAAAAGGTAGGTTATTCCGGCTTAAGGTAGACCATTTTGGAGACTTATAAGTACCATAACCCCAATTAGGGTCCCTTTTAAGGGCACTTATATGTCTACTTACTACCTACTTACTAAGTCCCCCGACCCTCCAAGCCCAGACCCCTGGGAGGATCCAAAAAGTAGATCCCTTAATTGGGGGCTCCTATAAAGTACCCTTAGTGGTATAGGGCCCCAAATTAAGGGATCTACTTTCTAGATCCTCCCGGGGGTCTGGGAGTAGACCCTAAAACTTCCTCCGTGAATCCTCAGCCCGAAATTCCCACTACGCCCCAACCCTCAGTACCCCAAAAATCGAACCTATTCCCAGACCCCCGGAGGGATCTATAGGGTTCCTTTCAGGGGATCTATAGGGTTTAGGGCTTAGGGGTTTGGGGGTTTAGGGTTTAGGGCCGGGAGGATCTAGAAAGTAGATCCCCTAATTTGGGGCCCTATACTACTAAGGGTACTTTATAGGAGCCGCCATTAAGGGATCTACTTTTTGGATCCTCCCGGGGGTCTGGGTTCCAAATCCTGAGCATTGACCAAAAAAACCCTAAAGGAACCCTACACCCCCGAAGCTCTGTAAACTCCCAATCCATGAATCGAATCCCTGTATTCTTACCTCCAGGCCTTTTGAAGTAGCCAGGGAAGAAACAAATATAGACTTTGATGTCAGAATGGCTCCTCTTAAGTAAAATGTCAAAAGAGTTTTAACGTATGGGGCTCCAAAATCCAGAAGTCCCCTATATTGCGCATTGTCAACCCTGAACCCTAAACGCCTAAACCCCCTAAACCACTTAAAACTCCAAACCCAGAGACTCCAAAACCCCTTAATGAAGGAATATACCTTAAATCATATTAGGATCCCTACTATAATTTAAGGTATATTCCTTAATTAAGGGGTTTTGGAGGCTCTGGGAAACCCTAAACCCCCCAAACCCTACAGGGAACTCCAGAAAGTTGGAATATGGTTTCATGGTAGGATACCCTATCATTTACCATAAAGGGGAAAGGATAATCATATTCCAACTTGTTGGCTTTTACTTTAAACCCCCCAAAAGCAGAATCCCCGCCCCTTGAGCGCCTCATGCTGGTCTTTGGCTGAGCCCGGTTCCTGTCGCTCTGTATTTTGGGCGATTTCGGGGTTTCGGGGTTTAAGGTAAGGGGTCAGGTTTAGGAGTTTAGGGGTTCGGGGTTTAGGGTTTGAAAGCTTGGGCTTGAGGAGTTTGGGGGTTAAGAGTTTACCTTTCGGGTTCCGGGGTTGCGGTTGCAAGTTTCAGGGCTTCGGGCTGCAGGAGATTAGCTAAGATCGCAGGGCTACGGGTCGGCGATGCTAAGCGGAGGTGGAGTTTCCAGGTTTCCAGTTTTCTGAATTTCCGGGCTGATTAGGACGGATTTAGGTCGACAAACATTTTTCTCCTAGTCAGAACTGCATGTTCGTCTGACAAATCAATGGGCACATGGTCAAATTATGGGCTTTGGACCCTGCATTCTGAGCCCTTCGCCCTTCACCACGAGCCAAACCCGGAAGCCCAAACTCTGAAAGATCCAAATCCCTACCCGAAATCCTATTAAAACCCTAAACCCTAATTAAGCCCTAAAATCATAAAACCCTAAACCCTAATTAAGCCCTAAAATCATAAAACCCTAAACCCTGATTAAGCCGTCAAATCCAAATCCCTACCCGAAATCCTAAAAAACCTAAACCTTATACCCCTTCCCAGACCCCCGGGAGGATCCAAAAAGTAGATCCCTTAATGGGGGCTTGTATAAAGTACCCTTAATAGTATAGGGCCCCAAATTAGGGGATCTACTTTCTAGATCCCTCCGGGGGTCTGGGTTGTTGAGGCCAGGAGGCAGGACCACTCTGAGTCGCCACATCCACCGATGCCTTGCAAAGGCTCGGGGCTTCAGGGTTAGGGTTTACGGGTTTAGGGTTCGGCTTTAGGGTTTAGGGGTTCAGGTTTAGGGTTTAGGGTTTAGGGTTTAGGGGTTTAGGGTTTAGGGGTTTACGGGTTTAGGGGTTCGGGTTTAGGGGTTAGGGTTTACTGGAAGTCGATACGGGCTTTGAGGTCTCCTGCCTGGTTAGGCTTGAACCGAGTTTTGCTCTTCAAGGATGTAACTAGATGGGCTGTAAGTACTTGCAACTTGCAACTTAGACTTCAGAGACTGGCCAAGTCCCTTCTTCCTGCAACCTGGGACCCCTATCAAATAAACGGCTATAGAAGCTTCATGATTCGCGACAGCGCATGATACATAACCACATTCTTGGTTCAACCTTAAGCTTCAATTCCAAACCTCAAAGACCCTCTGCCCTAAATCTGCACCATACTCCTTCAACCCTCATAAAACCGACTGAATGCCCTATCCAACCGTTTCAAAACACCGTTAACCCTTATTTAGGCCCGCCCATAACTGGACCAAACAAGTAGGTCAGCAGGCCACATGACCCCCGTAATGTGTAAAAGCCTAGAAGCTCTCAGAGCAAGCCCGTTAAAAGCACGTCCTTCAGACACGCAAACTTCAAGCCCTGCCAAATCCTAAACAACTCTCACCAAGATGGAGTTAATTATATATATATATATATAACTCAGACTAAACTGTACCCCCCCCCCCCAAAAAAAAAACCTACAAATCCTACAAACGTTAACCTGCAACCTAAAACCTAAGCCGCCGAAGCCCAAAGTAGGTTCGGTGTATATATCCCAAAGGACCACAAATATCACTATTATGGATTTAGGTCAGCATAACCAGATTAGGGGTGTTCTTTTGGGACCTAATTCCAAAATGGTAGTATCCTAAAACCTCAACCCCTATCCCCTAAACCCTAAACCCCTAAACCCCTAAACCCTAACCCCCGAAACCCCTACACCCTAAACCCCTACACCATAATTGTAGTATATACATATATACATATATGTTTGTTATGTATATGTATTACATATATATACATATATATGCATATATATATATATATGTTATATATATATGATAAAATATAAATATAAATATAAATATATATATATATATATGTATAGGGACCTTCTGGGTTCGGTATATGCGGCCCGAACAGCTCGAACGGGAGGCGGTGGCGCCGGCGGCTGTGGCGCGCAAAGCGGCACCATCTGGAACACATGTCATTCGATTTAGGGTTATAGGGTTTACATAGGGCTTGCAGGGTTTAGGGTCTTTCGGTTGAGGGTTGTGGGGAATATAGGGTTTAAGGTCGTGCGGGTTAGGGTTGCGGGATGATGGGCTTAGGCTAGGGTTAAGGGATGAAGGATGAAGCTCCGAATGCTCAATTGGTATAATCTGCTCTGGGCAAACATGGACCTCCTGTTCGGTACTTCATGTGAGGTTCAGGGTTGGGGGTTTTGGTGTGATATTGCGGTTCAGGATTAATTTGGGGCTTGGGGCTCAAGACTCTAGGGTTAAGGGTTTAACCATGTATAAAACTGAGGTGTCTGGGGGTGTAAGGTTACAAGATCTGTCGCTTGCTGAGATCTTCAATTTTGGTTTCAATTGTCTTGAGGTCAATGTTCTTCTCCTCAAAAGCTCTGAAGAGTTCATCCGACTTTGTTCGAGTGATTCTGAAGGCGACTTCGACTTCATTGAAATCTTCTTCTGAAGGGTGATGTTTCATTTTGTGAAGTCCGTGTCGATCCGAGAAGTCTGTGTCGAGGCAAGAAATCATGGCTTCTCGCAGAAGAACAGGAGTGAATGTCCCCTGATAGACAAAGTCTGAGCTGGGAATCGTTTTTATCGGCAGCGGCACGGACCGAAACCAGGGTCTTCAACAAAAGCGTCTCCAGTTCAGCTCCTTCTCCCACATTGGGCATGGTCTTGTTGGCAATCCAGTAGTTTGCCAGAAACTTGGAAATTTCATCAATCGTGGTACAAGCCTCGAGACTGGACGGGGCTGCAAACATCTCTGAAGCGTTCGCTCCAGATGATGCTGCTCTACCAGTACCTCTAGATGTTCCTCTACCGATGCCCTTGTCTGCGGTTGCTCCGGGGTAATTCGCTCCAAGACCAGCAGGATCCGTGAAGATCACTGGTAAGCCAGGTCTGTCCCTTGGCCCTACAGCAAGCGGTGCTACTAGCAACCCTTCTCCTCCAATGACAGCTCCATCAAGTGCTCCCATTGATGTTGTGGTCTACTTCTTCACGGACCGACAAGTCAAGTATGCAGGGTCATAATAGTATTTGAGCGTGTATACACCCCCCTTTATAGAACTCGTCTGCAAGCCCTATAGAAACCCCAAAATAGTAACAGTGTTCGAACCATTCCATTGCCTGCGTGTATATTAAGATGAAAACGAATTCAAGGAACCTTTGTCGACCCCGACATTCCCAGAGAGCTGTCGGGGCTTATCATTGACGAACACCAACCTCCTAAAGCCCAAATCCGAAATCAGGGTTCCCCGAAACTCCGAAACGCCCTAGATCCCGAATATTATTTATAAGGAATAGTCCTTAACTCTGGAATCATAAAGGGTGCCTGAATCTGATCTCAAGGATGCAGACCCTGACTCCTGAACCCGAAACCCTCAAGCAGATTGAGCCCTCCCAGAGACTCCAAAACCCCTTAATTAAGGAAGACCCTAAGCTCCGAAAGGGGTCATGGGCTTTCTGGGGGAGGGGTTCGGGCTTTGGGGGCTAAGGTAGGGGATCCGACTACGAAGGTCCAGGAGCCTTAGGGTATGCCTTAAATTATAGTAGGATCCCTAATAATTATGATTTAAGGAATATTCCTTCATTAAGGGGTTTTGGAAGCTCTGCCCTGTCTCCCCCCGTTCCTGAAGGGGTGCTCGCTGCTGCTCTGCAAGGGCTGCCATGAGTAACTTCCGCTCCTATGCGTCCGAGGATGCTTTCTCAGGGTTTTGTGGTTTAGGGCTTACCCAAACGGTCCAAGTATCATTATGGTGTATACTTATAGGGTATTTTGGGGGTCTAAGCATATAATATACCATAATGATACTTGGACCCTTTGGGTTAGGTTCAAGTGTCATGCTACGAGTTCGTGGATTGTTCGTGGAGTCGTTATGTGTTTTTGTGTTACAGGGCTTCGTCGGGCTGTGTGCTGTTTTAATTATCGGCGCTTAGAACGATCTTTGATGGCGTTCAACAAGGATGCAAGAAGATTTTTGTTTGTTTGTTGCTGAGAATCGCTGGTGTTGCTTGAGGACTTCACAAGGGCTATAGACCTATGCATAGACCTATATACTGTGACCTCAGTTGCCGTCGAAAGTATCGAGAACCGCTGAGCAAGCACGTAGTACAGCACCGACAGTGAAATCGATCGAGCTCGCGGCAAGCGCACGATGTCCGATCTGCTCATGCGCCGCAGACTGGCTCACAGCTTCTTCCCACAAATACACATCCTGGATGTACTGCAGCGAAGGCAAACTCGGCTCATGCATGTTCCTCATTAGCCCCGCAATCCCTTAAACTAGTAACTCAGTAACTCGTCGGCATTCCTCAACATCCTCCTAAACTAATGTAAACCGAAAACCCCCGAGCCTACGCAGCTATGAGAAAACCCCAATGAACGTAAGAACAACGTCACTCCAGCCTATAAACTTTGATGATGCTTCGGACAACCTTACACTCACAAGCCCATACAGCAATCCCCCGAAAAATGTTAACCCTAACGCTTCAAGTACATAATAGCCAGTTGGCCCTGAAATGTCAGCCCTAAACGGCCCTAAACCCTACCCCCTCAACCCCACGCCCTAAACCCCAGAATCCTGATAAGGCTTACTATTATGATTTTTGATACTATCTTTAATAATATTACAAAGAACTATTACTAGACGCTTTTCTATAGTGATTGTCATCACTACGATTATTTTCGAGGCCCCGTTGCGGCGTTTTGGGCCGTCGGGAGCCCCTAAACCCTAAAGTCTGAACCCTAAACCCTGAAGTTGTGGGCCGTCGGGGGCGGGGGGGCTCCTCGACCTGCGCTGCCGCTGCGCGGACGCTCTCTGCGAAGGCAGCCTCTGCCAGCGCCCAAAGTTCGGTGTTCATGGAGGGTATATTATACTACTAGGGTTCCTGGAAAGGGTTCCTTTAAGGGGTACTATAAGGATACTAATAATGAGGATTTAAGGAAGAAGGGGCCTTAATGATTTATCCCCTTAGGGGGATCCTATAAGGGAGCTGTAGTGTGTTCTATAATGGTGTTAACACGGGCTTAGGGCTTTAAAGGGCTCCTTGAAGGGATCTATAGTAATTAAGGCTCTATAATATAAGGGCCTAACATTAGGGCTTTAAAGGGTTCGGTGTTAAGCCCTCAGGTTCCATGTACCCTTATAGCAGATACTTAGGCCTTAAAGGGGTCCCTATATAGGTACTTTAAGGCCAACGTATATACTATATGCCTACATTGAGCCTGGCAGGGAAGGGTTCCTTTAAAGGGCTCCATTCAGGGATCCTATAAGGGATCTATAGTAGAGTTCAAAAATATAGGGGCCTTAGTAACCCCAAGGGTCCAAAGGACCCAATACTAAGGTACTTGGGTAGTAGTTATGTAGGTTCATATTTCGGAGAGTATATGATTCCCAGACCCCTGGGAGGATCCAAAAAGTAGATCCCTTAATTGGGGTTCCTATAAAGTACCCTTAGTGGTATAGGGCCCCAAATTAAGGGATCTACTTTCTAGATCCTCCCGGGGGTCTGGGTTATTAGGTCCTTGGACCTGCGAAACCCGGGCTTAGGGCCTTAGGATTTGCGAATAACGGCTTAGCAGAGCTTTCGGATGTGGGGGTCAGGGTCCGGTTCCTTGGGGGGGGTTCAGGACTAAGCGTTTAGGGTTTGGGGCTTAGGATTTAGTTTAGAATTCTAGGTTTAGGGTTTGGGGTAGAAGATTTCGGCTTTTGGGTTTGGGGTTAGTTTAAGGGTTTGGGGTTTAGGACTTAGTTGAGGGTATTCGAAGGGCTTTCTGCATGTGAGAGTTCTTTGGTTTCGGTGCTCTGCAGGAAACCTTGACATCACTGGTCTTAGTCCCTACAGGAGACAACTTTCGCAGTTTTCCATGGCTCCGGAAATGTGCTACTAAACCCTAAACCCATCTAAACCCTAAACCCCTAAACCCTAAACCCCTAAACCCTAAACCCCTAAACCCCTAAACCCCTAAACCCTAAACCCTAAGCCCTAAACCCTAAGCCCCTAAACCCTAAATGGTGGGTTGACTTGCTGCACCACCGGCCTTGAATCAGCAATCTCGATGATAAGGCCAAACATTTTGATTTTGGGGAGCAAAGGGGCCTTGATAATTCGCATAGGGTTCCTTTAAAGGGCTCCTGAAATTAAGGATACTATAAAGGATCTATAGGGTACCATAATATAGGAGCCTTACTAATTTGAATAGGGTTTTGGGGCCCATTATACTATAATTATGGTACCCCCCCCCCCCCCCCAAAAAAAAAAAAAAGAGATAGTATTGGTAAGCATTTGGGCCCCTATATTGAAAATTCTAGCGAGCAGCATTCACAGGGTCCGACTCTACCGCATGATGAGAGCCGAACGTGTCCAGCTTTTGCGTATTGGAGAACTTTAGGGAACAAGGAGAACACCCTGCAACACAAGCCTCTGTTAAACCCGATTTTAACCAATAAGGCCACAGACCCTATACCCTAAACCCTAAACCCCAAAACGTTCCAAAACGCTCACCCATAACCATGATCGAAATACCATAAGCCCAAGAGGCACAGCACCTCGAGTGTCCTGACAAGGGACCTAACTGCTCTAACTGAAACAACACATGAAGACACAAGCAGTAAACTTAACACCCGCCACCACCCTCATCCCGCAAATCCTGAACCCTAAGCCAAAATACCTAAGCCCCCAAACTCCTGAAACCAAAGCCCCTAAATCCTAAACCATATGTAGACCCTAAACCCTTCGGGCTTTCGGGTTAATACAGGGAATGATTTGTATAGGGTTCGGTGGTCTATGTTCAAGAACCACCAAAGTCGAGGTAACTTTTGAAGGACCACTTTTAACGCCCCTACAGCCCAAAACTCTAAACCCTCAACCACATACCCCAAAGGGTCCTATGTACTGTGACGGGGAATACTTCTCCAAATCATAGTAGTAATTCCTACTATAGAAACCCGACATTCTACCATATCGGTACTTTGGACCCTTTGGGTACAGCCCTCAACCAAAGGAGGCGCCTCGACTCGCTCCAGGCGGTCGCGGAGCGACGTCAACGCAGAGGTCAGCTCGGGGCTGCCCAGGACAAGGAGGCTTTAGGAACTAATCTACTTTTTTCAGGACTTACCCCAAGGGTCCGAGTACCTAATAATCATATACTCTCCGAAATCCTAACCTACATAACTATTATCCTAGAACAGAGTACCTAATTATTGGGTCCTTTGGACCCTTGGGGTTACATATAAAGAAATCATATTAGGGAACCCTAAAAGACGTAGGTTCCTTAGGGTCCAGGTAGGGTTAAGGAGTTAAGGGATTAGGGTTTCCAGGGATTTAGGGTTGAGGGCCAGCTTTCGGAGTTTAGGAGTTGACGTGAGGTTTGGGAATTCAAGGGTAGGCAAAGCTCTATAGTGGGTTAAGGGCTTATAAGGTTTAGGGTATAATATTCAGGGCTTAATGAGGGCGTAAGCTTTATAGGAGATGAGGAGTTCAGGTAAAGCTACTCCTAGAGTAGAAGCCAGAAAGTTGGAATATCATTATCATGATCCCTTTAAGGTAAAATATAGGGGATCCTACCATTAATCCATATTCCAACTTTCTGGAGTTCCCTTTAAGGTAAGCTTTAGGAGTTTAGAGCTTCAGGGTTTTCGTGTTTAAGGTCTAGACGGTTCGGGTTTAGCGATAGGGGGCAGAAGTAAACTGAGAGGTCTAGGGTTTAGAACTTAAAAGGAGTTTGGTCGGCTTAGTGTTATATTACAGTCCTGTAAAGAGGTTAAAGGCGAAGGGGTCAAAGGCTTTAAGGGTTCGGGCTTTTGCAATCTTTTCATAACAGTCTGCATTTCAGTGGGCGCAATAAAACAAATCCTTTTAGGGCTCCTTACACCTAAACTCTATAACTACCCTATACAGGCCCTCAACCCTAACCCTGAACGATAAACCTGGACCCCACACTATCTCCCCTAAACCCGAAACCCTAAACCCCTAAACCCTGAACCCGATCTAGTAAGCTTTAGTAGCCCTAAACCGAAGGATTGCCTCGCTGCTTGCGGTGGTGGCGGCGGAGCAAGCGGAGCACCTTGGCGTGATCTGGGCGTTTAGCTCCTTGGGTCCCAAGCATCTATACGGGGGATACTTGCCCAAACCATACTGGTGCTTCCCACTCTAGAAACCCTACTTTCCGATTCTACTATGTAGGTTCCGAGGCCCATTCTGGTGTCCTGCTCGTAACAGTTTGCGGTTTGGGACGTAAGGACTTTGGATTCAGGGGCAAAGGCTTTAGTGGTGTGGCCGAGGGGCTTGGGGTTTCGGGTTGCCTGGTGTCCGAGGAACCACCACGGCACCTTCTCTTTCAAGGAGGCAACTAAGGGCTAGGATCATATACCTAGAACCTGAGTCAATAAACTCTCAGGGAGGGACTGGCTGCTGCTTCAACGACCTGGCGAGAGGCCTGGCGTCGGTGGCTCATGCGGTGATTTACCGTGGAGTTCAGGTTTCAAGGTAGGGGGCCCCATACGCTTACCTTCGCTAGCATCTTGGACATGCCCAGATGTGAAAAGGTTGCCCTTGGGCAGAAACCTGCATTACCGTAGTTACGTGCCCCAGACTTTGGGCTATGTCGTCTGACTCTACATCCGTATAGGGAGCCCCGTGTGGTCAGGCTGGTTCAAAAAGACCAAAACGGGTTACAGGACCTTCTCTTTGCGAGGTCTGGTGTTAACCTGAAGTTTCCGGTCTATATAGACAGAAACCATGAACAATTGTAAAATTACCAAAGGACCCGACATATCGTAAAGCGGCCGAGACAATAAACCCTTTTACACCTCGAAACATTATAGAGCAAGTCTACAAAGCCGGTTATAATTCATTCCCGAACCTGCTAAGTTTGTACTGTAAAACAGCAGTTTCCAAGGCAAGCCGCTAGAAGAGCTTTCCGCGTACGAAGTTTGTATTCCAAAAACGCAGTTTCCAGGATCAAAGATCTAGAAACCATGGTACGGAATCCTCGAAACGTAGCTTCTTGGGCGCGCCAATGACCTCTTTCTTAGGGTTCTATATGATCCCTACTATTTCGGGGTTGTAAGGCCAGGGTTTCTTCATCAGGCTCCTACACTAAACCCTATACCCTAACCTTGGCTGACTTCTGCACCCCTCCTTAAAGTTAAACTTCTAGCCTCCTTGTTCTAGTTCATATAGAAACTAGAACAAGCAAAAGTCAAAGTCCTAAGAGCCAACCAGAAGAACAACAAGATTAAACCCTATACCGCCTATACCCGAACTGGGAGTTTCCGAAAACAGGGGACCCTAGTATAGTACCCTAAATAGTAGGATCCTTCCCTAAGGGTCCATGTACTCATATAGTACATACACTGGCCTTGAAGTGCTCCCTATAAAGGTACATTGGGCCCAAAGTATATGCTATATGTGTACATGGACCCTCAGGGCTTATTATACGGACCCCCAAAAACCCCAAGGGTCCAAAGGACCCAATAATCGGGTACTCGGATTTAGGATAGTAGTTATGTAGGTTAGGATTTGGGAGAGTCTACGATTGTCAGGTACTTGGACCCTTGGGGAAAGGTACCCCCTAATTGTCGGAAACTCCCAACTGTCGGGCTGCAGGCCAACACGAGCCTCGAGGCTGTCTGCGCTCCGCCTCGCTGCGTCCTCGGCGCTCTTGGCCTCAGGGGTTACCCTGGCCATCTAAGGACTCACATATAGGCTTTTGGGCCCAAAGACCATATTATGTAGGGCTTTTGGGCTGTTTTGATGCCCAGGGTTAAGCCCCAAGGGCGCAGGGATTGGGGGTGTAGGGTGTAGGGAGCCGGGGGGAGGGGTTCGAACAAGCTCATCGAGACGTAGACGAGCCCAAAAGGACTGCAATTCGAAAAGACAATCAAGCACTACGTTTGCTCGAAAGGAGCTTTGAAATGCCACTTCACATCTGCCTCCAGACATAAGAGGACCTGTTTCTGAGTCTCCACACCTCTCGAACATGTCTCGCAAGGACGTGATCTTGAACGCAACAGGGGCTGATGTTGCAGTCGTTTTCACTTGCCGGACAGAGCTTAGCCCGTTCTCGCTGTCAACTTTTGTGTGGTTGAGCCTTTCCCGTGCATTTTATTGGGTTTTCTGGGCCTACCAAGACCATGTGGTTTTGTAACGGTCTTCAACATGTCTTGGTAAGTGTGTTGTCTAGTTTTTTGAATAAGGCTTTCGAACTCTAACCTGCTTTGTGCCATCTAGTAATCCTAGACCCCAATGACTAAGCCGTGGTTGGGTGGCCTACTCTCCGAACCCCAAACCCTATACCTCAAACCCAAGCCCTCACCCTAAAGCCCAAACCTAGCTTCGTCATCGGGTTGTTCGCCTGGCTTCCCCATTCAAGCTTGGAAACTGCTCTAAGGTTTGGAGCAAGGGGGCTGCAGCACTGCTACCGCCATGCAACTGCTTGAGAAACACCGCATACATCCCATAATCAGGCTCACCTTGTATACACCTTAGATCACACGACTCTAAACCCCGACCTTGAATTCAAACTTCAATCACAACCCTGCAACAACGGACGAGCCAAGCTCCCCTTGGGGTTACGTTGCGGGCTAGAGTCTAGGTGCCAAACCTTGCCGACTGCCTAAACAGCCTGGTAAGCACAAGTCAAGAAACTGATGAGTGCATTGCTGGCATGATGTGAATGGAAACTAGCAACAGAAGCCCTATACATAAACTCCCCCCAAAACCCCGGAACATCTTGTAGAACCTTTCTTTAAATACTGCACATACTGCCAAGCCGCCATCGTCCGGAGGATCGCAGATGCCTCTGAGAGAGCATCGCTCTTCGGCGGTAAGCCAGAAGACTAGTAAGTTGTGTGAGGGTTTAGGGCTTAAGGTTTAAGGCCTTAGGGTTTCGGGTTTATTGAGGATCTCGGATAAGCCCTCCTTAACCCGACCCCCGGCAACCCAAAACCCTAACCTACTGGCTGCCGCATGTAGAGCTGAGATTCCGAATTCACCGTGATGATAGAGCTTTGCAGTTGAGGGTTGAGGCTTTTGGGGGATTAGGGTTTAGGGCTTTAGGGCTTTAGGGGCTTAAGGGTTTAGGGGTTGAGGTTTTTCAAGGTATGCGATTTGGGGCTGAAAAGCTTCATCTTCAGGGCTGGTTGTATCGGGAAGATTGGCTGCAAGGTTGGAGCTTAAGGGGGTTCAGGGACTTGGTGGTTTTTCATGGGGTGAGCTTCGCTTTGGGCTGGAGGTAAGCGCTACGCGAATTCCTGCGCAAGGATCCCTACTAACCGGGCTCCGGTTTTGGCATTGGGACGGAGCCTAAGGCCACAGAAAGGGAAGAAGGGGCCCACAGGGATACCTAGTATACTGAATCCGCTCATGCCTGTCCTCAACGCGACCAGGAAGGTTGTCGTAATTGTGCTTGGCATTCTGGGCCGCCTTGTTGGACATCTCGTCTTGCCCCTTCGCTGAAGACATCGTCAAGGGACAAACAAGTGCAGGTGCCAACCTTCAAGCATCGGGGTTGCCCTAAACCCTAAACCCGAAACCCTAAACCGCCAAGCTCCAACAGCCGCCCCTTGCAAGGCTGATCCAGACCCCAAGGGTCCAAGTACCTGATAATCGTACACTCTCCCAAATCCTAACCTACATAACTACTATCCCAAAACCGAGTACCCGATTACTGGGTCCTTTGGACCCTTGGGAAGACCACCAGGCCTGACGCCCTGCTCCAACGGCAAACTGCTCAGACAGAGGCGCCGGCATGAGCCTCGTGGCCGTGGTACGCACCATCAGCAGCTGCAGGCAGCTGCATGCAGCTGTGATTTCTGAGACCCCCAAAGACTACTTATGAAAACTCCCGTAAAACCCTGTGAACAAATATTACCTGAAGAAACAAACTCTTAGACTCCCAGTATACAAGTCATACCTCTCCGGGGTCTAATGTCTAGGAACAGTACCTCCGATTGGAGTCTTAGGACAACGTACCTGATGATGATATACCCTCCTAAATACGAACCTACAAGCCTACTTAACACTAAATCCCCAATTAACAACACATTCGGTCCTTTGACTCTGAAAGCCCTTCACGAAACCCTCACAGAACCCTTGCAGACACCCTTCTAGATACCCTAAACTAGTTCTAAGCTCCTTCGTACCCGAACGAGGCCCCACAGCAGCCTGTGTTTCGAAGGAGCCGCCCGCCTGGCATCCACCCAAAGCATAGCGTTCAAGCATTTTGAAGATTTATGTAGATTTAATTTTGAACCTAAAATTTGACAACTTTACGAGTTTCTCGGGCCTTTAGGGCTTTGCGTGGGGACTGAAAGGTTTCGGCACGAAATTCTTGGGCTGAAGAATGGGATTTTCGGTTGCGGGTGGGATTCGGGGTCTCTTTTGTTTGCACAAGGCTTTAGAGGCTTTGTAGAAGTCTCGGGTACCCAGAAAACACAGTTCAGGTTCAGGCGTTTCAGTTAGCAATTGTCCATACATCGCAGTGGGGTCTGTATCAATCTTTAGGAAGGGGCATTGGGCCTCTGGGAATTACATGACCATATGTGAGGTAGGGTCTATAGGATGGGTTTGGCGAAAATGTAGTCTGGGGCTTGTGACGAATGATCACATGCTGATACTGCAGGGTTTCACGTTGGTGCCGAGGACGGGATACCATAAAACACGCTCTTATTCCACGCAGATGACGGCTTAATTAATCCCTAAACCCAAATTTAGCGTTCTGATCCGCTGCAGACTCCCTTTTCACGGCTCTTTGGGACAACAGGTTTGAACGGATTCAGAAGGGCAATGACATTTAGAATTGAAGAAAGAGGCTTACGTGGTGGACGCTTTGACCCTCAAAAGGGCTACTACCACGAAAACACGGCCTTTTGCAAGGTCCATGGATACAAGGGTCATTGTAACAATGACCCTTTTCCCGTTTCTTTGGTTTCGTCGATGATGGCTTCAAAATGGCCAGGGCATCTCGACTGCGCCACCTCCGTGATCAGCCGCATTTTCTCGCCAACCTCTGTCCTGCCAAGCAAGTAGGCCCTGCGAGGGTTGGAGGCATTGGTCTTGTGATGGCAAGCCATGGCTTCCGCTTTGGCTTTTCCTTGCTCTGCATACGCAGCATTTCAGAACCAGAGCAGCATCAGCATGAGACGAGGGAGCATGTGTGTTCGGAGCATCATGAGCATCGCAAGACTTGGCTAAATTCGTGTCATGAGCTCCAAATTCTTTAACCAGATGCATTTGAGAGTTGAGGTGTGTAGAGAATTACAAATCCGCGGAACTCAGAAGTGAAGCAAACCCCAGCATGCCTCGAAATATCGCGACCTTACACCCCCTATAGAACTAAATATACCCTAAACCAAACCCCAAACTCAAACCCAAATGCCACTCCAGAATAGGCCAGCCCAGGGTTCGTCACGAGGTTGCGCTTGCAATGTGTGCGCAGGGGTTAACGAAGGGGCCTTAATGGATAGAATAGGGTGGCGGGTCCTTTGTAGTATTTAAAAGGCGGAAACCGAAAACATTGGTAGTTATCTAGACTTCGATAATACGCAGGCGCCAGGAGATACGAAAAATGATCCTACTAGGGAACAGGGAAGCTCTTGTACGTCAGTGAGATCCAACACTTGACAGCTGAAGTTGTAGTTGCCTAAGTTTGCCTAACACATCGAACCGAACCTCAATTCCAACAGCCGCTGCCGGATTTCTACGGCCTCATCTGGGATCAACATAAACCACACCAAAAAAACACAACAAGCTCTTATGAAACCAGAAACCCGACGATGGCGCCTGGGATTGGATCGCCGCCTGCGCCTGAGCCGGCGTTCTGGGCGTCTTTCGTATGATTTCGTATGTGCATGTATGGTGTGTGTGTGTATATATATATATAATTAGATAATATCATATGTATATGCCTGTGTGTGCACGCACTCTTGGAGGTGATTTGGAAAATCTTAATGCTTAGCCGGGTTCAGGATTTAGGGTTCCGGTAGGGGGGTTTTAGGTTCTATAAAGCGGGTCAGTAGGTTATGTACGGTGTTATGGGGTCGGATGGTTAGGGTTTTGTTTTAACCTATGCGGGTTTAGGGTTTAATTTAGAGTTTTGGGTTTGGGGTTTGGTGTCTCTGTGGTTTTCGAGCAGAGGGGCCTTTTATAAGCAACGTTATGACTCGTCATAAGCCAAGCCGGCCTGCTGTGAAGCAGCTACGAAACCGGCACTACATTCACATCCAGATTCCGATCAAGCCTCAGCGGCTTGACACTGAGTACTCAAGGTCTAGGCATATGTGGTTGTTGGCAGGGTTCATGACTGTGGGCATGCATAATTCGATTGGGTTTTGGAGGGTACAGCACTAGGACTAGATATTTCGGAAGCTGAACGATGTTGCTACTGGAAGTACTCCGGAACTCAAACTCCCGGTCTTACGATGTTGGGCGTGGACGGACTTGGCACCAGCGTGCAGCTCTTGCAGACGGGTGTGGGAGGTCAGCTGTTCAGGTAAGGCTTATCCGGATCTTCTTCGTGTGCTGCCGGTATGTTGACGTAAAGGGGTAAGCGCCCAACCATGCCTTACCCTACACCGCAAACCTTTTGTTTTGGACGTCCCCCTTGCCTGCTAACCCTGCCACTCTGAGAAGGTAAGCGAACAATATGTTAGTGAAGACCCCTGTGAGCAGAACTGATCTCCAACAGTCCAGGCCAAGCCAACCTAAGAAAAGTCAAGTCAACGCTGCCTGGACAGGCAATCAAGCCACAATCGAACCCCTACCTGCGCCCCAAAACGTGTTTTTTTGGGCGGACATGTGCAAGGCAAATAGAAGGAACCATGATAAGGAACACTCAACAGGTAACCTTTTTAAGCACTCGCAGTAGATAAGCAAACTCAGGTATGCTCAAGGAAAAGCCCTAAACCCTAAACGCCCGAAGCCCCGTGGCCCACGAATGCGAGGGCCTGGGCGAAGATAGCCGATTGTGCATGAGCCTGGGAAGCATGGAAGGAGAAGCTCGAAGGGTTCAAAAGTAATTAAGGGATCTTGGACTCCCCTAAACCCTAAACTCTATAGATCCCTCAGAGGAACCCTATAGATCTCTCTTAGATCCTTTAAGGAACCCTATCTAGGATGCCCAGTAACCTAGGCATAAAAAGGGCTCCCTTCTTGCTATTGGGTGCCTTTATAAGGAACCTATGACTACAAAAGGGAATAAGGGTACTACTGGGCATCCTATACTACTGTATCTTTACCGGTTCTATCAGGATTCTATAACGTTTCTGTATAGGAGGATCCTATAAGGGTTCAAGAGAAGTAAGGGTTCCATGAGCATTCTACAAGCGCTCCATAAGGGTTCTATTCTAAACAGAGGGTTTAGGGTTTAGGGTTTAGGGTTTAAGGTTTAGGGTTTAGGGTTTAGGGTTTATTCTAAACAGGTTCTACACGGGTCTGGGTAAGGGTCCTCCTAAGGGTTTGAGGGTAGAAGAATGAGGTACTTGTGCTTAAGGGTCGTATACGTTTTAGAGGCTCGAATTTGGGATTTGGGAGAGTCTATGATTATCAGGCACTTGGGACCTTAAGGGGACGCAACCAAGGCCACCAACAAAGGGGCCTATAAAAAAGAACCGTCATAGCCATATGCAAGCAAAGAATCAGAACTTGATACTTTGCTTGCATGAAGGAACCCAAAGGATGGTAATATTGACAAGACAGATTAAAACCCACAGTAAGAAAAGTGCGTCACGAAGTGACAACAGCGGGCGCCGTGCATCATTGCAGATGTAGACCCAAACCCTCGCACCCCAATTCCATTAGCCTACATCTTCAAGTCCTAGGTACCCTTTGGAGGCTTTTTGACTTAGCAAGCAGGACTAGCAAAGATGGGCTGTGAGGAGAATGATCGGGCTTGTCGATGCTGTCGGTAAGGCTTGCTGAAGTCAACAAGAGACTCGAAGCAGGTGCCCTGCTGTAGGATTTGAGGCTAAGCTTAAGGCACCTCAGGGTTTACGATTTAGGGGTTTAGGGTTTAGTTTAGGATCTAGGCCGCAATTTCAAGAGCTGGTCCACACCTGCTGCACTGCAGACTTCTTCAAGTCACATCATTTTCCGTATGCGTTCAGCCGACCCGATGCTCGTCTCTGCATGCTCGAATCTCAGACTGTCCTTGGACCTCGCATGCTGCAGCTCCTCAAACACATTGTCGAATGGTCCCTCAAGCTCCATGTGCCCAACTAGTATGTATAAACTTTGGCTCTAAACGGAACGGCTTCTGGGCCCAAAGCCCCGAAGCCAGAAACCCGAAACAGATCCAAACCCCGAAACCTAAACATCCAAAATCCTCAACCCCAAACCCCTAAACCTCTAAACTCCTGAACAGTAAATGCCCCTAAACCCAAAAGCCCCCGATCCGAATCGCGCACCTGCTGTTGAGCTTCGGCCAGCTGTGCCACCTGCAGCAGATCTCCACACTTCCGTTTAGGGTTTTAGGGTTTGCGGATCGGGGCGCAGGGTTTAGTTTAGGGTTCGGGGGTTTGGGGTGGTTCATATAGTTTTGGTTGGAGTTATGGCTTTTGGATCCATTTAGGGTTCAGGTCTTCGGAGTTTCGGATTGAGTAAACTTATTGGGATTAAGGCCTGTAGACTTGGGACTCAAGACATACCTTAACCTAAAACGAACCTATTTTTGTAGGGTCCCTAGAAACTGCATATAAGGGTTTATAATCAGAACACACGAGACAAAAAAGTAGGCTTTGGTAGGTTCAGGTGAGCTGTCAATCCAGTGCCCTCCAGCTTTGCTCACGAGGAAACTGCGAGTTTGTAGGGGAAAGAAGCCGCACCTGCTTGTCGATGGGTGTACTTGTGGCCCACTACAAGAACCCAGTTCAATCGTCCGGCCGGCAAACTGAACAACCTAAAGCAGACTGATCTTGTGAAAAGCCTGAATAAGTAGACCAAGGTTTCGGAATTCTTCGGCGATTGATCATAAAATTCTCGTAGTGCCATATCATAGCATATCATACCAAATATTATTGATACCATATGAATCAAAATGCCATGCCACACTCTGCTCACCTTGGTTCTAGAAGCTAATGCAGCTAAAGCCACAAGGGTTTTCTCCTTGCATTCGTTGCCTTCCCACTCCTGCAGCTCGTAAACACCCTTGCGACCCGCCTGCACGAAAACGCCTCGGATCTTTTTTGCCTGGATGGTCTGCTCGACAATCTTGGATTCATCAAAGACCCCATCCAGCTTCACGTCCAAAGACTTTCTTGGGTGTCCACGCGGTCTTTCAACTTGAGCCGTCCACTCGGGCGCTCGTTGCGCAGCTTGACCGAGTTCTCCGCGCCATTCGGAAAAAAAACGCTGTGACCTACGCGGTTGGCAGCCACAGCTTTCAAGTACGCACTCACGTTGGCGAACGAAACCTAGCACATCTCACATGACACCTTTAGCCATAGCAACGCATCTCGCTATAAACCCTATAGTTCGGATGCTACCGGAGCGTGTCCACCAGCCATAAACCCTGCGAATACCCTATGTAGTCGTACCTCACATTTACACACAGCCACGAGGCGTCGATTTGTCAGAACCAAACCAAGCCCCAAGAAACCTATAGTTACTACATCATATGTAAAGCTTGATCGGGAACTCAACAAGCCCTTAATAGCTGGCCACTAACACCTTAAACCCGAAACCCACCAAAAGGGAAAACCAAAGTCAGCAAAATCCACCTAAAGGCTTAGAGAAACACACTACAACAGCTCGATAACTCGATAACGTCCTACAAACTCCCAGCACAACCCTAAATGGGGATCCGGGGACATAGTGAGTAGGATATTAGTGCGAGGAGGAGTCGGATTACCCCAGTAAGGTGCTTCTAACCTCAAACCCAACTTACTTCGTCCCCTGCCAGATCCCCAACACCCCAAACCCCAAAAACTTATAGAGCACCGGTAAGAACCCTTAAAGAGGCCCGTATACTATACCCCAGAACCATAACAAAATCATGTTCTCTTGGGTTTTATATGAACACAAATAGCAAATAATTCCTGAGGAAACACCCTAAACCCCAAAGACCTATAGAGCCCCTATAGAAGCCTTAAAGAGCCCTTAAGGGATTCCTAGGGATCCGTTTAAAGTATCGCTTGCAGGGCCGGCAGACGAGCCGTGCCTGGGTCCTCAGCTCGACGCGCGAATCCTCGAGAGCCTGAGCAGATCAGATTTTGGGAAAGGGTTCTGGTTTTGGGGGCTTTTAGGGTTTAGGGCTTTAGGGCTTCAGGGCTCTGGTGTGAGTGTTTTAACGTATTCGGGTTTGGGGTTTTAGGGTTTTGGGCTTAGGGTTTGAGGGTTTAGGGTTCACGGGTTTTGGGTTTTAGGGTTTATACGGTTTAGGGCTTGGGTTTGGGGGTTTAGGGGTTTTGGGTTTGGGGTTCAGGGCTCGGGGTTTGGAGGTAAAACCTGATCCCCAAAGCTCGGCTAAAGCCAAACATCTTCTATCTAACCCAAAACCCTAAAGCTTAATTGCCAGGGCCCTTAAAGCCACAGGGTAACTGCCTCTTACTTGGAGGGTCGGGGACTTCGTAGCTAGTTATTCTATGTACTCACTAACAAGTCTCATAACCCCAATAGAAGCCTAAAAGTTGGAAACCCAATAGCCTTAATCCTTAAGAGTCATGTATAGGGAATCCCCGCACTATTTGTCCTTAATCCGGTTTCCAACTTTTCGGGGTTTACTATAACCCCAATCAGGATGCCTTTTAGGGTACTTAGAAACCTAATCTCTCATTATCTACTTACTAAATCCCTCGACCCTCCAACTAGAGCCTTAGTGCAAGTGGGAGTTTCCGAAAATAGGGGACCCCAACATAGTACCCTAAATAGTGGGATCCTTATACTAAGGAGCCCCAAAAAAGGTACCTCTAGTCTAGTTTTCGGACCTGAACCTTTTATAGAACCCTTATAGATCCCTTTAAGGATCCCTTTAAAGGACCCCTTTAAAAGGTACCCCTAGTTTTCGCTAACCCCCAAGTGTCCCTGTGTCCCTGGATCCCACCGGCCTTCTCGCGCGCCTGAAGCTCGGCTTTTCTTTGGGAAATCTCCCGCAAACCCTCCTGGAGAGGACACAAGTACACCAGATTCGGGGTTGTCATTCAGCGGCTTCCCCCAGGCTCCATATGCCTATATAGTAATATATATATATATATATATATATATACTTAGGCCTTAAAATACCTATAAAGGAACCCCTTTAAGGCGTAACTATACACTATATAAGTACCTGGAGCCTTTGGGTTTAGGGTTTGGGACATGTTTTGGGTGTTGGGGTTTGGGGCTGACACGTGGAGACTTCTAGCCCGGTTGTTGTTGGCAGTAGAAATTTGCACACCTTAGCCTTTAGTTGCCGTTGATTTCGGGCTCATGGGAGGTGGCCTTAATAGTGATAGTAGTGGTAGTGGTGGTGGTAGGAGTAGTAGCAGAGTACCAGCGGGTCAAACCTTCTGCGATGCAGTCTTTGCCCCCAAAAGCCTGATCAAACAATGCCCACAGAGCCATCGGAGAAACAACTAAACCCTATCATCCCTAAACCCAATAATGCTCAAACCCTAAACCCCAAAAATCCTAAGCTCTACACCCTAAACCCTACACCCTAAAACCCTATAATCCCTAAACCCTACACCCTACTTCCTAAACCCTAAACCCTGAATCCCTAAAACCCTATAATCCCTAAAACCTCCAGATCCAAAGCTCCACAGGCGCGGAAAAGCCCGATGATAAGAATCCCACCCTAAACCACAAACCCTAATTTAATCCCTAAACCCTAATCCCTAAACCCTAAACCCGAAACCCCAAACCCTAAACCCCAAACCCTAATCCCTAATCCCTAAACCCTATACCCCAAACCCTAATCCCTACCCCCCCAAAATCCTAAGCTCTACACCCTTTGGCGAAGACCCCGCCTCGACGGGGTTGACTCCGTCGTAGGGTGGCGGAGGTGCCACCTGCGTCGTCCATCCGAAACGCTTTAAGGCTGAGGGCTTATGGGATTTAGGGTTTAGGGCTTAGGGTTTAAGGTTTCCTTCGGGGGTTTAAGGTCCCTTTAGAGGGCTTAGGGGCTTAGGGTGTACCTACTTGTCGGGTAGCATGGGGAACTAAAGGTTGACCTTTTGGATATATCGGGATTGCATAGGGACTATACTACCCAAAAAAAGTTGAAGGTTATGGACTCTACTACTAGGCTTTAGAGGGCTTAGGGGCTTTCAGGTGTAGGGGTTTGGAGCTTAAGGCTTTAGGGCTTGGGGGAGTGGGGGCTCAGTCTGGGGTGTCCTTAACAAGAACCCGGCAAGGTCAGATCTCAGGCCTTATACATCCTGAAGAAACCTTACCCGAAACCCTAGACCCTACAACTGAAAGTCCTCCAAACAGTTTTAGCGACCCGAAGCACGAAACTGCCCAAAGCAGCCAGCCTAGATGGTGCAAGAACCCATTTTGTACTAGCATGCTACAGGCTTGTAGAGAACTTGATTGAGTAGGTTATCCCTGCTGGGTTGTAGCACGGTACTACATTCGTAATTTCACCTACATACTATGATTACTTGAGTCATAATCCCCATCTCATCCTCGAAGCAGGGTTTCTTTAAGCCCGCATGCTATCACTAAGGATCCGAAGGACGCCATAACTAGGTATTTCGATAGAACACAGATTGTAGCACAAGTCTAGATTTGAAGGAGTATATGGGTCTTAGGCACTCGGACTGCTAGCGTACACATTGAGTGCTTCTTCGTTACCAAAAGCCCCATGATAACTTAGATATACGTAGCCACTTACCCTCAACCCTAAAACCTAAATCCTGAAACCCCTAATCCCTAAACCCTATGATCCCTAAACCCCATAAGCCCTAAACCCAATAAATCCTATAAGCCCTAAAAACCCGCTAAACCCTACCCACAGAATTAGCGCGGCACTGCCTCGTAAGGCGGCGGTTTTCGGCCAATCCTCCGACCGAAGACATCCTCCGTTTGCGCACGGCGTCAGATTGCAGAACTTCGGGTTCGGAGCTCCGAGTTTAGGGCTTTAGAGTTTTAGGGTTGGGTTTAGGGTTTAGAGTTTTAGGGTTGGGTTTAGGGTTTAGAGTTTTAGGGTTGGGTTTAGGGTTTAGGGTTCAGAGCTCTGGGCTTAGAGTTTAGGGTTTAGAGCTCTTGGTTTAGCAATACAGAACTTGGGAAAGATGGCTTGTTGTATGAGGCTTCAAAAGGACGTCCTAGTTTGGCTTTGTGGCTATGTTGCCGCTTGGGTGAGCCCTGGGTTTTTGGGATATCCTGATTTGGTTGTTTTCTTGCTGAACCTCAATTCCCCTAAGGGTCCAAGTAACCAATTAGCCTCTACTCTCCAAAATAGTAACCTACATACCTACTATCCCAAACCCAAGTACCTGACTATTGGGTCCTTCTGTTGATGGACAAAATCCTGCATGACCCCACGGACTCTAAACTATGGGAACTATGGTATATTCCTTATAATGGGCAATGCAGGATTTTGTCCATCAACAGTTTGGACCCTTAGTGTTCTGGGAAAGTTACGAAACAGATTGCACGACGCTTTTAAGCTTCAAGACTCTCGAAGATGAACCCTAAGACTCCATGTATCCAGGTAGTAGGTACTTAGGCCTTCAAGGCGTCCGTATATGGGTACTTTAAGGCCTAAGTACCTACTTTATGGGTACATGGAGCCTTTGGGGAAGGCTTTCTGTCCGAATCTTCGATTCTCGGAGGAGTCTCTTTCACTTGCGCTAGTGCGCAGTCGTTCGGTGGTGACGTTTTTGGATATGGTGTTGGTACCGACGGTTACTCAACAGCGATTCTGATTCTGGATGCTTGCCAAGAGTTGTAAGGCTTTCCTAGATATGAACTTCCAATTTTAAACCATCAAATCCTACATGCACTGTAGCACAAGGTGACAATACTATATGGGTTATATTATACTACAGTCATATCAGGGGCTAGTCGTTTTAACTAACCATGCCGACCCGACGTCACTGACCGAGGCGGACACCCCCGCGACCAAACCTCCCAAGAGGGTCCACATACACTACCCTTATGGAATTAGGTACCGAAAGACCATCCTATTATGTTTTTGGGGACCTAATTCCATAATGGTCGTGTATATGGACTTTCTGGGCTCTAAACTCTGTGTAGGAAGACAGCAGGGCCCCCAAAACCTAAAAGACACTCTGACCCTGAAACCCTTGCAGGTCCATGTGCACATGCGGTAGGTATATTTACATATATACATGCGTAAATACATGAAGAAACAAATATACAGATATATATATATATATATATAGTTGTGTAAATATGTACATATATAATATACTCAGGCCTTAAAGTACCTATAAAGGAACGACTGTGCGGCCAAGGTAGAATTACACTGTATGAGCATATGGACGCTTAGGGCACCCTCAGCCCCAACCCGTTGAAAGAACCTCGTCGAGTGGAGCAGGCCCGCTCGGTCGAAACAGCCCCTGCGCCACAAGCTCGGGTTAGGGCTATATGGCTCTGATCGGTTAGAGTTTAGGGTTTAGGGTCTAAGGTCAAATCGGAGGGTTTAGGGTGTAGAAGGGTGTGGGGTTTAGAATCTTCTGGAGATAGCTTGAGGGTGTTTTGCCGGGCTTTGAAAGAGAACAAAGGCTGTTCAGCGAGTGTTAAGGGCATGCAGCGGCTTCTTTGCCAACCTTTTGAAAGGTTTAGGGTTTTGGGCTTGGGAGTTGTAGAGTTGTCCGCTTGAGGATTCGAGGTTTAGGGTTTTGGGATTAGAGTTTAGAGTTTAGGGTTTAGGGTTGAGGGCTTCGAAGATCGAAGTTTTGCTGACAAGTAGTTCGAAGGCTTTGAAGGAGGTTTCAGGAGTGTTTCAGCTGTCAGGGTTTTGGGAGTTTACGTAAGGCTTCCATGGTGCAACCACAAAAGTAGCCTGCAGGATCTGGCTCCGTACTGAACGGATCAGCGGACTTGGTTTTTGGAACTGATTTAACGCGACAGCTACTGTACAGATATAGTGGCTGGTAAGCACGCAATCAAGGTCCTCACAACCTTACTCGCTAAGTGCCCTGACCCTCTGAGTGTCAATCGGAGTATTCGGATCCTCTTTGTCACCTCTCTTATAGTTTACCCTAATGCTCCTGGACCCTCGCAGTGAGATCCCAAACCTAAGCCCCCAAAGCCCAAACCCTTCCCCCACAAAGCCCATGACCCCTTTGGGAGCCTTAGGGTAATTACCCTTCCAGATCCAAGTTTTTAATTAGGGTAACTATACTTATAATTACTTATAACCCCCAATTAGGGTACTCATAGCCCTACTTACTAAGTCCCATGATCCTCCAAGTATAGGTTAATTACCCTTTCAGATCCTTAGTGGCAGAGTGATGGTCTCTTCTGGAAAACCACCCCAAAAAGAAACCTGGGTGGTTGTCAAAATTATGGTCCCTTTTCGGGTCCTTATTATAGTACGGCACCTAATATTTAGGGTACCCACAAAGGGACCCTAATTTTGACAACCACCCACTTAATCTACCACCACTCGAATAAGCTTGCTCGAAATCCTTAACCTGGCCTCCACTGGTGCGGCCGACTGTCGGCGTGGTGGCCTCGGTGTCAGGCAAAGGCATTGAGTTGGATGCTTGAGGGCTTATAGGGCTTATGTTCTTGGTTCAGCATCTGGTTTAGGCTGGCTTAAGGGTGTGGACAACATATTCCATACAACTACTGTGTCTCTCGCCATTAAAAATGCTAACCCGACATTATACTGCTGAGGCTCATCAAAGTTTCTACGGAGCCAGCTGCAGGGAAGTATTCCCTAATTCTACCATTCAGGGTTGAGGGCTTGGGGCTTAGAGGTTACTTGGAGGATCATGGAACTTAGTAAGTAGGGTTATAAGTACCCTAATTGGGGTTTATTATGAGTAATTATAAGTATAGTCACCCTAGTTATAAGCCTAGTTACTAAGTCCCATGACCCTTTAAGTATGGTTCCACCAGCTTCGAGCTGCCTTCCTCACGAGGCTTCTGGATATTCTGGACCATGCCTATCTTCGGTGAACCCCAAAGTCGATCCGCCTGAAGGATGAGGGGGCCTAGTATGCCAGTGTGTCATGTTGTCGGTACACGAGCTAACCTTCGGTTTGATATATATATATATATATATATGTATATATACATAGAAGTAGTAAATAATTGCAAGTATGGTTGCCTGGATGATAACCCAACTAAGTAAATCGAGGGATCCTCTTGAGTATCACACCTACCGGTGAATTTTTCGAGCTCTCATTCAGGATTTAAAGCGTAGGGAGCTCGCAATCCCAAACCCTAACTCTGGCATCAAAATAGCCCAAAGGCCTCATATATTATGGTTTTTAGGCCCAAACTCCTTAAAATATGATTCCTTAGATGCCTAGGGTACACGCTTAGAGGGGACCCTCGGGGCAAGTAAACCTTCAACCTCTGAACAGCGCACAAGCGCTCAAGACAGGACGCAGCGATGCCAGAAGAGGCGACAGCTCCACCCCGCCGGACACCTGCGGTTTCCGGGCGCTTATGGCCTCGCTTAGGGTCTTATCGTCCAGGGATTCATGGGGTTTTGGGGTGTGTTTCATTGGCGGCTGATGGGGTTTTGCAAGGTTATGGGGCTTGGGGTTTAAGGCCCTATGAATCTTGGTGGGTTCTGGTCTTTGGAATTTAACCTTTGCCCATAAGGTCCATGTTCCTACTGAGAGTCCAAGTCTACAAATAACGGCAGAAGCCGACAAAGCCTCGTAGAGATTGTGCTAACTCTGAAACTGCCCTGGGCAGAACATGCACCTTCGCTTACAATGAAAAGAACTACATAGTGTTGGCTACAGTCCGTGACTAACCCCCACACCTTGGACCGCAACTTGGACGCCAAAGTAAATCCTACCTGGACCCCAAATAACCTGCTTTTTGAAGGAGATATAAGGAAATCATGAAAGGAAACCCCCCAAAAAGGAAGGTTGCATAGGGTCCAGGTAAACCCCAAAACTCTAAACCCTAAACCCCTAAGCCCTAAACTAAACCCTAAGCCCCAAACCCTAAAGCCCTAAAGCCCTAAACCCCAACACCTACACCGTAAAAAAACCTTAGGCGAAGCCTTAAACCCGCAAACCCCAAAAAGTTTAAACTCGAAAGCAGACCTCGGCTGGATCCTGGTAGGAGGGCGGAGCCCTCATTTCATCGATGACGTCCGAGATGAGCCTGGGTTGCTACTTAGGTGCGACAGCTGAGAGGCACGAGTTTGAAGCCTGTATGGGGTAGGGTTTAGGCCTTTGCTTCTCCGGGTTTGGGCATTTAGGATTTAGGGGTATAATGCAGAAGCCAGAGAACAAACCGTAAACCCGAAATTCAAAATCCTACTCTCGAGACTCTAAGCTTCGGATAGAGAGTGTAGGGGTTTAGGGTTTCGGGTTTAGGGTTTAGGGGTTTAGGGTTTAGGGTTTAGGGTTTAGGGTTTAGGGTTTAGGGACTCGAAGCCCCACTTCCGAAACCTGTACTTGGAGGGTCGGGGGACTTAGTAACTGGCTACTTTTGGGACTTATAAGTACCATAACCCCATTTAGGGTCCCTTTTAGGGGACTTATAAGTCTACTTACCTACTTACTAAGTCCCCCGACCCTCCAAGTAGGCTCCAATATCCCTCGGCACTCGGCATCTTGGTTCCTCCTTTCGGAGGTTCGACCCCAAGGGCTTGCGGTAACGCATTGTACTCTATGCGATTATAGGCTATATCTATATGGGAGTTTCCGAAAATAGGGGACCCTAATATAGTAACCTAAATAGTAGGACCCTTATTATAAGGACCCCAAAATAAGGTACCCTCATTTTCGGAAAGTCCCATATGATACTATGAGTATCGTAGGGACGAGAAGGACAAGGAAGCATTATTGTGGACTATTCCGAGCGTGGATGGGCCCTGATTCGTGGGCCCTACACTCTACACCGCCTACTAAACCCTTAACCCCTAAACCCCTAAATCCTAAACCCTGAACCCTAATCCCTAAACCCTAAAACCAGACTGAGTAAATCAGGTACACAGCAGGCGGGGTACCCCAATAGGGCTTGTTTTGCGATATGAGTGTACAGAAAGCCTAATTATTTTGCAAGTCCCTTGAGAGTGTTTGTTGCAAACGACAACTTGAGTGCTGTCACTGTCATTAACAGTCGCGCTACCAATTGAAAGATTTGTCATCATAAGACTGCGGCTAGAGTTATTCGTGAAAGGGTTGACATACGTAGGCTGTTGGTCATCGGTATTCGTGCACGTGAGTGGTCAACCCAATGGTGCTAACACAAGCATAAGAGCGGTAGGGGAATAAAGACTCTTCTCTGTGCTGAACCTGGCAAAGGACAAGCCGAAATGTGAAACCAGTAACCACCTCAAGAAGGACTTAGGGTTTATAGACGCTTAGAGAGGCCCGGGAAAGAACCCTGCTCTGACCTACTGCGTCAATCCCCTAACGCTCTAACCTTAAGACTCCAAGTTTACAAACAGTAGCGGCCTTGGGGTCTCAAGTATATGGGTGGTCGTCAAAATTATGGTCCCTTCTTGAGGAACCATTAGGTGCCAAACTATATTCGGGACCCGAAAGGGGACCCTACTTTTGGCAACCACTCATATAATTACTCCAAGAATACAAACAGTCCCTTACTTTTGGATTCTGAAAAATCAAACAGCGAGTCTTAGGGCACAGCATAAGCCCAACAGTTGGAAACCCAATATCCTCAATCCTTAAGAGTTTTCGGGAAACCCGCACAATTTGGGCCGTAATCCTGCTTCCAACTTGATGAGGTTTACTGTAAGCCCTAAACCCTAAAGTTTAGGCTTCAAAGTTTAGGGTTTAGGGGTTTAAAACCCCTAAACCCTAAACTTTGAAGCCTAAACCCTAAGAACCCTAAACCCTAAACTATATATAAAGCCTAAACCCCAAGAACCCTAAACCCTGAACCCAGATTCGGGTTCAGGGTACCCCTATAGGCTCATACCCTACCCCTTTTTTAAGATACCTCCTTTTCGAAAATAGGAGATCCTAACTATAAAACTAGGTACCCTAAAAAAGGAGTAGGGTATGACCCTCGAGGTAAGTTGACCTTTTTGGCTATATAGGGACTGTGCTACCCCAAAAAAGGTTAAAGGTTACCTACTCTACTACTAGGAAACCCTAAACCCGAACCCAGATTCGGGTTTAGGGTAAGTAGGCGAAGCAAAGGCCGCGGAGCCCTCGGATCACTGGCCGCACGGGAGGGGAAGGTCCGCGAGGAGCGAACACCTGATGCAGTTTAATGGGAGTACTTGGAGGTTCATGGGTAGTTATATGTGGGGTTATAAGCAGGATAACTAAAGTTATAACCCACATTAGAATCCCACTTCTAACCACCCATGAACGTCCAAGTAGGAGTCGTCGTGGAAGCAGGAGGACGGACGAGCAGTAGCTGCAGCAGCAAGCAACCTACGGTTGCTGATCTTAGCTGCTCTGCTGGGCTTTGAAGTAGGGTATAGTTTGGGTACGGCCCCTATACAGTAACAGTCTGAAATAGGGCTACTATCAAGGGCCTTATATGTCTCTATTATGAATATTGTCCAACTGTTACTGAGTTTTGGGCCGTACCCCGGTATAGTATAGACTTTCACTTCATAATGGTTCCCTTTGAGTAACAGGTCCCCAAAAAAGTATTAAAGGATGGTACACCAAAGCCCAGTCTGCGCCCTATGCCGACTGGGCTTTGGTCCCTGCTACAGCCCTTCTATTTCAAAGAGATTCCAAAATTCTCGATCCCTGACGACCCTGATAACACGACCATGCAGCCCCACAAAGCCGTAAACCCCAGACCCTCAGCCCGAAGCCCCTTATAGAAACCGTGTGCAGCGGTTCTAGGAGTCTCTACAGCCCTACATCCCTACGCTTTACCAAGGAACCCGATGAACCCATAAAGGATCTCTGATGGCAGCCTGAA
Source organism: Symbiodinium sp. CCMP2592 (assembly GCA_905221615.1). NCBI lineage: Eukaryota > Dinophyceae > Suessiales > Symbiodiniaceae > Symbiodinium > Symbiodinium sp. CCMP2592. The sequence continues at coordinate 87,537 of CAJNDT010005944.1, forward strand.
AATTTGCCCTTAGGGTTAAACGTGTGGTACGCCTGGCCTCTTCCGGCGGCCCTGCATTCCTCAAACAAGAGCACGACAAACCACGCGAACACCAGATTTTCTTGGGGTTGCTATAACTATACTGAACTTAGAACCCAAGCAAAAAATTGTAATTTTAGCTGTTTCTTAGGGCTTATAATAACCAAAAATTAACAAATTATTTTTAAGTACCCCTAAGATAAAGGTTTGGGGCTTCGGGTGACAAGGCTTTCGTGGGGCGCTGCAGGGTATTCGCAGACTTGCTCGTAGTTTTGCTTTATTAGGGTTTTCGTATGCAGGTTCCGCGAAGGTCGATTCATAAGGCTCCATGGTTTGGGCATGCTGAAATCAAGAGTCCCATGCCTAGAGGTTCTTGTCACTACGAGCCTTCTACTCAGGGTGTTGTCTGGGCTCGCTTACGTCTGAAAATGCCGGCCTTTGCTTACTTGAAGGGTCGGGGGACTTAGTAAGCAGGAAATTAACACGTAGACTTATACGCACTCTAAAGAGGGATCCTAATCGGGGTTTTGAGATCTGTAAGTGGGTCTAAAAAGCATACTTACCAAGTCCACCGACCCACCAGGTATGGTGTCGGATCTTACATAGGTTGATGATACAAACCCTGCATTACCTTAAGAGCCCCAGACTATGGGAATCACTGTAACCCTATAAACCCTAAATGCTAAACCCTAAACCCTAAATCCTAAAACCTAAACCCTAACCCTAAACCCTGGATTTATTTCATCCACCCTACAAGGCATCTGGTCCTCCTCGCCGCTGGCGCCGTCGCACCTTGCAGCTCTGCCGGCGCCGCGAGATCCTGCTGGCAAGGGAGGTCTCGGCCCCAAGGTTTCTTGGAGGATCTTGGGATTTACTAAGAGTTCTTAAAGGGCTCCTTGAAGGGATCTATAGGGTTCCTTACAGGGATCTTTAGGCTTTAGTTTAGGGTTTAGGGTCTAGTTGGAGGATCATGGGACTTAGGAAGTAGGGCTACAAGTGCCCTAATCGGGTTTATACGTAATTATAAGTATAGTTACCCTAATTATAACACTAGTTACTAAGTCCCATGACCCTTTAAGCAAGGTCTTGATTTATAGGCTTTAGGGTTTAGGGTTTTGGCTTTGAGGCAACTGAGGGGTTTAGGGGTTTAGGGATTTAGGGATTTATGGTTTTGGCTTTAAGGTTTAGGGGTCTAGGGTTTAGGCTTTAGGGTTTAGGGAGGGTTAGGGCCCAAGGTTTCAAGTGCTTTAGGTGGCTTCTATTCTATACAGATAATTACCAAAACGTTGGAAAGAAAGGGACAGAAAACGAGCAACACAATCTCTGAAACCAGAGAGATCGTCGACCTCGAGGCTGTGACAATTCCGATGTTTGGAGCCACTTCCTGCTTTGGCTTCGGATCTTCGGGAGGAGAAGGCCGTCGATTCGGGCTTGGTTACAGGTGCTTGCTGAGCGCCCAGCCGGTCCGCCTCGTAAGGAATGCTGACCCGGCTTCAGCTGTGGTGCAGACTGCGTCTGCGTCTATGTATATATGTCATGTTCCGAGAAAACATGACCGGAGAAGATAAGTGATAGGTGTGTGAATGTATGGGCTTTAGGAAGGTGTATTTTGCTTTTGGGGAACCCGCCAAGAAGGACTTCATCTGCCTTGAGAGCCGGGATTCCCTATACATTGATATTACTCTTAAGGATTGAGGCTATTGGGTTTCCAACTGTGAGCGTTTACCGTATAGTTGTACGGAAGGACCCGAAGGGACAGTATTGCTAGAAGTATTCAAGCAAATGTAGTATATGGGGCTTCTGAACAATACCCTTTACCCAGGGTTTTCATAATAAACCTCTCAATATAGAGATGTTAGGTTGTGTCTGCTTTTGTTGTGGCTCACGGATTTTGAAGGTTTGAGCTGCTTCTCCGGTATACAGGGCTTAGGGCGTGACGGAGTTGAAGTCCTAACCTGCTTCTAAGCTTTGCCAACTGCTCCTGAGGGCTTCTGTGTATAACTCTGCTATAATGTACCCCAAAAACCTATTCTAAATATTCAGGCCCGTGTATTAATTAGGCTACTGGCCCTGAACTCATGAACCTCAAACCCTAAACCCTACCTAAACTAGACCCCCAAACCCGAGATCTGCATCTCCCAAGTACCCAAACGAAGCACCTGCTAAGCCCTAACCCCAAACTGCGTTAACGAAGCCCCTCCTAAGCCCGAAACCCCAAACGGCGGACAAGTACCGACAAGAAGCCCCTCATGCTAAGCAACTCTGCATGTACCAGGGCAGAGTCCTCAACGCTACAACTGCTTCTCCGAAACCCTACCTATAGTCTCCAGTGTAGTTCCTCTTTTTTGGTTTCACCAACTTTATCTTAAGGAGCCTCAAAGGCAAACCCAAAAAGGAACTACAATGGAGACTATGTAACTAGATATTTTAGACACTTTTAAGTAGCATAATCCCAATCAGGATTTCTCTTAGGGTACTTATAAGTCTACTTATTACCGACTCCCCCAGTCCTCCAAGTAAACCCTAAAATGCCAGAACGTGGGCCCTCTAGAGAAGTAACGCAACTTAAAGCCCTAGAAAACTTTGCAAAACTGATGCTGCTTGTACTAAACTGGGTTGGCCTTTGAACACCCTGAAAAAAAATATATATATATATATATATATATATATATAGGGTCCCTTATAAACCCATATAAGGAAAATAAAAAATGTCCCACAATCCTACCTAGTAAAGTGTGTATATATATATATATATATATATAGAGTAGAGCACTGCACAAGGATCCTCCTCCACCGTCTCAGTCGCAGCAGCTGCAGCCGCTGTGCGACGAGCCTGCCGCAAAAAAGCCGCGACGGTTTAGGGTTTAGGGTTTTGGTTTAGGGTTTAGAGTTTCCTAAACCCTACACACAACACCCTAATCCGCCTAAATCCTAAACCGCCTTAATCCTGGACCCTGAACACCAAACCCTAAACCGCTAGACCCTGGACCCTAAACACCTATACCCCTGAACCCTAAACCCTGCATAGGATCCCTTTAAAGGAACCCTTATAGGATCCACCGAAAACCTAAACTCTAAACCCTGGCCATGCACCTCCACAAGCTGAACAGCCCTAGCGGCCGTCCACTGAACAGGCGTCCACATCCCCGGGAAATGATTGGGAAATCACCGTAGAAGGTGAAGGCCTCCGGGCACCATGCCTCACCGGCTGGGATGGCAGTAAGCAGAGGTGGCTTTTCTGGCCGCAACAGATGAACAGAGATCCCATACATCAGCTGGAAGCCAACCGCCCACAGGGCATGGTGCGCGGCCAACCCATCTTGGAGGTGCCGAGGTTCAACTGGCTCCAAAGGCTTGTCTGGATCGTCAGGCGGGTCGTGCACGTAGACGACATCCCCATTTCGAAACCGGTAGGCAGCCGGCGGGACGTCGAAGAACTAACTGCGCCAATGTAGGGCCCTTAATGATTAGAATAGGGTTCCTTTAGGGTTCCTTTAAAGGGCTCCTTTAAGGGATAGGGAGATAGGGGCCTTAACAGTTAGAATAGGGTTTTGGGGCCCATTATGCTATGTTTCTAATAAGGACCCCCCCCCTCAAAAAAAATATGCAATTAGTTAGACCCCTATGGTATACAACAATAGTTGTAGTTCCGGATTTGTTATGCTGTCTGAGTTCGTATAACTTCCGGAACCCTGAGGCAAGCATTTGTCATTCTGCAGGGCCCTGAGTTAGTTTCGTCTAATTTCGGCAGTGCTGGGCACCGTCACCCTAACGCTCCTCGAGTCATGGGATCTCTGGGGGAGGGTTTGGGCTTTGGGGGCTAAGGTGTGGGATCTCACTACGAGGGTCCCGGAGCATTAGGGCAGTCTTGATCAGGATACTACCGGAAACAAAGTGAAAGGGTTTAGGTACATGGAGCCCATACCGTGAAGCACCTGACAATTTGCAATGTACTTTAGTGGCTTGAACCAGCAAGCAAAAACTGAGCAAGGTTATCCCCATGTCGCTAATGTCTTGTATACATTGCTTAAATTTAAAGGGCTTGCCGTACCTGCTTCTGTAAGTAAAACAAGCCAGAGCCATACAACACAGTAAACCCTACAGTAGAAGCCCAAAAGTTGGAAACCCAATAGCCTCAATCCTTAGAAGAAAAGTATAGGGAATCCCAGCACTATTTGGCCTTTATCCGGTTTCCAACTTTACGGGGTTTACTCTTAGCTGAACCACTGTCCACCAGATCGCTCAACCCCAAACCCTCCACACTAGAAGCCGACAAGGCAGGCTCAGAGGACTTCGTAAGTAAAGCCATAAGTCTTAGTTGCTGAATTCATGAGCCCCCCGAAAGTGTACACTTTTAGTTTAGTGGGTAATATTATCCCAAAAAGCACCAAGTGTATCCTCTCAGCTACTAAGTTTATGGCTACTACCCGTAGTTGCTCAGTCCCATGATTCTCGAAGTAAGCCATTCAGACCATCCCTCCACCAAAAACCTAAAGTCTAAACCGTGGACCCTAAACACCTATACCCTATACCTCTACACCCTAAACCCTTTATAGGATCCCTTTAAAGGAACCCTTATAGGATCCACCGGAAACCTACACTCTAAACCCTAAACCCCTAAACCCTAAACCCCCCCCAGGTGCCATCGCAGAAGGTAGCAGCAACTTGAGATCGAAGACCTCTAAAAGGCGGGCCTCTGTGCGCGAAGGTACTTGGAGGGTTTAGGGTTTAGGGGCTTAGGGTTAAGGGGTTAGGGTTTAGGGGCTTTGGGTTTAGGGGCTTAGGGTTTAGGGCTTTAGGGGCTTAATTAGGGTTTAGGGTTTAAGGGCTTAGGGTTTAGGGGCTTAGGGTTTAGAGGGTTTAGGGTTTAGGGGCCTAGGGTTTAGGGCTTAGGGGGGCGACCTGGTAACCCAGACCCCCGAGAGGATCTAGAAACTAGATCCCCTAATTTGCGGCCATATACTACTAAGCGTACTTTATAGGAACCCCCATTAAGGGATCTGTTTTTTGGATCCTCCCGGGGGTCTGGGAAGTAGAATAGGGCTCCTTCAAAGGGTCCTATAAGGACTCTGCAAGGGATTTAGGAGGATCGGTGGACTTGGTAAGATCAGGGTTTAGGCTTAGGGTTCGGGGACCAGGTGACATGGTATATAAGTAGGTATTTTAAAGACTTATCAGTGTCACAACCCCAATTAAGTATTAGGACCCGTCTTCGGGTACTTATAAGTACCCGTATGTTCTACCTACTACTTCCCACAACCACCGAGTACGCTGCAGGATGTGAAGCTTTCTTTCCGTTGCGGCTTGAACAGTTCCTAAAAAAACCTTAAATGGTCAAACCCGGCTTATGCCCTCAAGCCGATAAATACTACAAAGGCTAACGCCTTAGAACCCTAAAGCACAACAACCTAACATCCTACCCAAGAAGACCACAACCTCCTGCAAGCCTCAACCGTATGCAAACACAGGTGGGGTCTCTAAGGTTGAGTTTAGGGTTTAGGGTTTAGGGTTTAGGGTTGAGGGCTCAGTTTCGGACACCAGCATGAGGGCGATGTACTGAAGGCATCTTAGGGGAATTAAACAGTCATGCTCGTGCCATCGGTCTTTAGGTCCACTTATTGGTTAGTTACCAAAGTATCCCCTTTTAGTCTGTGTTCAAAAATGGTATGATACACCCAGAAAGTCCCAGGTACTGTTATGGGGGATACTTTGGGAGGGGCCCCCACCCTGTAATAGTGACTATAAGGATTATATTAGGGCACTATTATATTCCTATTATACCACTATTACAGGGTGGGGGCCCCTTCTAAAGGATACTTTTGGACCCCTTGGGATACCCCAACCTTAGTCTTATTACACTACACACCATAAAGTTGGAAACCGGACCAAAACCAAATAGTGCTGAGATTGCCTATACCCAGACCTTTCAGTATCCATTAAATAAGGCATATACCTCAACTCATATTAGGGGTCCTATTACAATTTAATATGTATACCTTAAGTAAGGGGTTTCGGAAGGTCTGGGTACATTACTTTTTAGGATTGAGGCTATGGGTTTCCAACTTTTGGGCTTTGACTGTAACTTAAGGGTCAATGTACTCATATTGCAGAAGACTTGAGCCTTAAAGTCGTCCCTCTGCAGCTACTTTTGGGTCAAAGTAGATCACATTGGATACATGGCTATGGGGTTTCCAACTTCTGGGCTTCTACTGTAAGGGTGTAGAGCTTAGGATTTTGGAGGTTTAGGGTTTTGGGATTACAGTAGAAGCCAGAAAGTTGGAATATCATTATCGTAACCCCTTTAAGGTAAATTATAGGGGATCCTACCATTAATCCATATTCCAACTTTCTGGAGTTCCCTGTAACCCTGAACCCTGAACCCCTAAACCCAAAACCCCTAAAACCCCTAAACCCTAACCCTAAACCCCAAGCCTAAACGAAACCCTAAAACCCTAAACTCCTGTGTGGGGATCATAGGCCTTAGGGATCCCATGGCTTCCAACTTTTGGGCTTTGACTGTCAAGCACTTCTGGGGATCGGCGTTAGGGTCCTTGTGGTCCGTGGGCAATCCTGGGGCTCGGGTTTAGGGTTTAGGGGTTTAGGGTTTAGGGTCTGGGGTTTAGGGTTTAAGGCTTGTGGTTTAGGGTTTGGGGTTTAGGGTTTAGGATTTATGGTTGGGGGTTTGGGGAAACGGGTGTAGGGCTTAGGGGTACATGCTGGCCTTCGGCGGAGGTGGCGATGTTGGCACCTGAAGGATAAGGCTCATCTTGAGGCAAGAGGCACGTTGGCAAAGGCATAGACAAAAATAGATAGATACGTAGCGTCGGCACGGATAAGGTCATATCTTGTTAGGAGTGTTTAGGATTCAGGGTTCAGGGTTTGGGGCTATCTTGGCCGGCAGAGAAGGTCCTACTGTTGATGATGAAAATCCTGCATTACCTTAAGGACCCGAAACTATGGGAATTATCGTTTATTCCGTAAAATATGGGTCATGCAGGATATATATATATATATATATATATATATGTATATATATACAAATAAATATATAAATAAATAAATATATATATATATATATATATATATATCATCAGCCGTAGTACTCAAGTAATAGGGCTGCAGGTCTCTGATGCAAATACTCGGAATCTTACGGACAGCTGCTTTGAGGATTCAAGGTTCTAACTGTCCCAAAGGCTCCATGCACCCACATAGTAGGTACTTATAGGCCTCAAAGTACCCTTATGGGCACCGCTTTAAGGCCTAAGTGCCTACTATATGGCTACATGGAGTCTTAGGGTGTGGGCATAACTTCGGGGGTTGAGTTTTGTGTGAACAGTCATGCGAAGCCCCAAGTATACAGGTTCTTTGTCTCTTCCCACGGGTCCCTATCCATATAAGCATATATGGGTGGTTGTCAAAACTGAGGTCCCTTTTTGGGGTACCCTCAATAATAGGTGCCGTATTCTACTAAGGACCTAAAGCGGGACCCTAATTTTGACAACCACCCAATGTTTCTCCAAAGACTTACCCAAACTACCACTGTCCAAAGCCCAAGTATTTCAAGAGAAGAGCGTACGACTCCCAGCTGGCCGACCTTGCCTGCACCCTCTACAGGATCCACGTTATAGAACCGTCCTCGGTTTTAGGAGGATTTTTGCTGTTTATACCAATGTCCGACGCAAAAGACCAAGGCTTGAACAGACAAGGTAAGGCCAACCCGTCAAACCCGTGGACCTGAATCTTAAACCAACAGCCCTAAATCCGGAATGGCCCAAACTGTTGAAAGCCGGAACCCCCAACCACAGACCGCTCCAAGGAGCCTAATAGAGTGGTCTTCACAAGCAGAAGAAGGCATCATATCGTACTCCACTTATGTGAGAATGCCTAAGGAATAGTCTATATCAGAGCCCCGAGACTACCTTTGGGTCGGAAAAATCTCAGTGCGAGGCTTGCGGCTGCTGCTCGCTCACTGGTGTGGCCTCTTCCTGGCGATCTTGCACATACAGACCATAGTAGGTGTCGATTTCAATCGTCCCCAACTAGTTTTTTTCAGTTTTCTGCTCTATATTGAACAAGAGGGAAATTTATAATCATCCCAAAACGATACCTAGTGAAGGGTTAAGGGCTTAAGGAGGGCTCCAGGAGGAAGGGTTTCGGGTGGAGTCGCACGGGTTCAGCGTCTATGGTTGAGAGTGTAGGACTGGGAGTTTAAGTTTTCTGTCTCGGATGTTGTAGGATTTCGGGCTCGAAATCTTCAGCTAGACAGACAAAGCATTTGTATTCTTGTCATTACAATGAAGAACTACTATATATTTGCCACCGTGCCTCAGGCCCCTACATTTAGACCCCCGAAAGACTGCTAACCATCCCTCATTCCCTTTCTGTTCCAGGTTTCAACTGGGAATATATGATTCTGGTTTTGACTTTGAAGAAAAACTACTGCTAATTGTTCCGACCCTCTGTGAATATAGCAGTACTCCTGATTTAACTGCTGGGCGTCCTCATCCTGCGCGCAGTCTGGTGCTGACCTCAAGCAAGTCCCAGCGCGGCTTGGGAGCTAAGGATACCCTTTACTATATACTGCGGCTTGACCCTCTCTCTCTCTCTCTATATATATATATATACATAGATAGGTACTTTAGGGCATACTAATATGGATACAAGGACGCTCAAGCATAGAAACAAGAAAGTGCCAAGCATGTAGCTGAAAACCCTGTCGCCAGAGAAACAACGACGGAGGAAGCCATAAAAGACCAAGAGCAACACATGCGATATCAGGAGCTGTTTAGTTTAGAAGCACTTGATGCCGGCAAATACCTACAACTAGGTTCCTGAGTAGACCCTTTGAAACAAGGGTACCCTTGTTCCTACCATTCGGCTTTAATGAGGGGACCCTAAAAAAAAGGCACAACTCAGGAACCTAGACAAACCAAGTCTTCTGAGTATGGACTTGGATCTCGGGGGGCTTGAATCTACAGTTGTTCAGATGGAACCCGTATACTAAGGATAATACGGCACTCAAATAGAGGGACCCAAATTCGGAGAACTACTGTAGCGGCCTTAACAGCTAGATTAGGGTTTCGGGGCCCATTATACTATACTTACTATAATAAGGAACCATCAAAATAGTATAGGTAATCATTGAGCCGACCTATACCCTATGGCTCATAAGAGGGTCCTGGGCTTTCTGGGGGAGGCTTTCGGCTTTGGGGGCTAGGGTTTTGGGATCTCACTACGAGGATCCAGGAGCATTAGGGTAGCACCCAAGAAACAATCAAGTCTTGTGCCCTTGCCTCGGGGAAGACTGTCGTGGTGAAGACTGCAAGGAGGGAGCAGAAACTGCCCGGCTCACCTAGGGCTTAGGGTGGGTTTAGGGTTTAGGGGTCTAGGGTTTAGGGGTTTAGAGTTTAGGGGTTTAGAGGTGTTGGGGTTTAAGGGTGTAGAGGTTTAGGGTTTAGGGTTTGGGGGTTTAGGGGTTTTCAGTTTCGGGTTTAGGGTAGGCTAGTTAAAGGTTTATGCCTCCGTATACGTATATCTATACATGTTTAATTTCTGAACACATAAAGTTTAGAGTTGCAGGGTCTTCGGCTTTTGGAAAAGATCTGGAGGGAAGGTTCATGGGTTCCCATAGCCAGGAAAACGAAGCTCCAAACCCTACTTGGAGGGTCGGCGGACTTAGCAAGTAGCTCTTTTATAGACTTGTCAGCATCATCACCCCAATGAGGATCCTTTTTGGGGTACTTATGAGTCCATACCAAGTTCCCCGACCCTCCAATAAGGACTTTGGGGAGGGTTTGGGCACTGAGCATGCTTTGGGGGTTTAGTAGAGGGAATACAACATTGCTCATCCTGAAGCAGTCCTTCTCACATCAACCCTGAACCCTAAACTCCAAAACCCCAAAGACAAATTTGAGGGGGGAGGGGGGCCTCGTTGTTTGGTGTGCTCGAGGCTGTGGAGTGACAGTGATGTCGCGAGATGGGCTTCAAAACTATGTAGATTTTATAATTTCGGGCTTCAGGTCTTGCAGGATTTTTGCAAGCCTTATTGGACCCTACTTGGAGGGTCGGGAGACTAAGCAAGTAAGTAACATGCAAACTCGTTTGTATCCTAGAACGGATCCTAATTCCGATATTGATACTTGTACTGTGAAATGACTAGTTCCTAACTCCCCCAACCCTCAAAGCTACAGACGCCAGGTAGGGTTCCAGGCTCCTTCATAGTTTACTTATGATGAGGAACCTACAGAACACCATATACTGATGATTATTCTAGCCTCTGTTTACCCCAAATGGGGGTATTGAGTTTTGGTTGCTGGTGACGTGAAGGTGTTCAGCTAGTTCTCATGGGCAGGAGGTCGCAAAAACTCAACCAACCTACGGCCTACAGTAGCAAGTTTTCCACGTTTCAAGGCAAAGCGGCTGGAGCTCGTCGGACAGCTGTGCGAGCTGCTTCTGACAGGCTCAAGTGTCGTGCATCTTAAGTGTCGGCTCAAACTCTGATGGACACACGTGCCTCGCGGAGTGGTGGATAGGCGTTGCCGGCACTGGCATTGTCCCGGGCATTGGCGGCCGTGGCATTGCCACTGTCACCGGCATTGTCGACGGGATTGTCGACGCGATCGTCGCCGGCATTGTCCTCCTCACTGGTGTTGCCCGAGAAAGCCTTCAGCTGCGCCAGGTGGGCTTTCTTCGTTGCCAGTAAATCCTCCATCCTTGCAATCTCGGTCTCTGCATTCTGGATGACGTTGAGCCTGGACCTGGGGGTCTCAAGACCTGCACATGCAGCCACCACGCCCACAAGGTGAAGGATTAGGGAACTTGAGCGTGTGGGGTGCGTGGCTTTGGTTTAAACAACGTTGGCACAGTTAAACATTAGACATACATAGTGTTTTGCCCTAGACCCTCCAAACACTAGGCTCTAAACCAAAACCCCAAAACCCCCCAAACCAATGCATCTCAGGCGCCTTGTCGAAGGTCTCCTCTGCCTCTCAAGCTCCGGTAGAGGGTCCAGGGCTAGAGGCTTTGGGGGAACAGGGTGTGGGATTACAGTCTTTAGGGTTTAGGGTTATTTATAGGGTTTCGGCTACGGTTCCAATTTATGGTGTGCAGGGTCGAGGGCCTTGTCCCCAATCTCATATTCAAGATACCTGGCTGATGGGAGGAAGCCTGCCAACGCAAAGCCTGCGGTGGACTAATCTGTAGAGCCTGCAGCATCGAGCCCTACATCCTGAACCGGGAATCCTTAGATTAACCTCTAAAGCGATCAGGCTATCATGGTTATGTTAGTGTTGCTGCGATCATTACTGCAAGCACTTTCAGGTTTGTTTTGACGGCACCTGCGATCCTCAGGAACTCTCAGCCCCTTGATTTAGGGTATAAGGTTTGGATTTTAAGGCTTCGGCTCCAAATTTGGAGTTTAGAATGTAATTCAGGTTTAGGGTTAACCCGTGCGAACGACTCACCTACACCCAAAACCACCACTAACGCCCCAAGCCCTAGAGCCTAAACCACAAACTCCAAAACCACCCAATCCCAAAGCCGCGAAACCCCAGGGCGAAAAAGCCAAGCCCAACCCTAAACCACTGATAGAACCTCAAAAGAAAAAACTTTAAAGAGCACCTTTAAAAGAGCCCTTATAAAACTCTTAAGGAGCCCTTATAGAACTCTTAAGGAGCCCTTATAGAACTCTTAAGGAGCCCTTATAGAGCCCTAATAGAACTCTTCTAATCTGAGCCCTAAGGCGATTCCTGCACGCCAGCATCAACAGATCGTTTCGGTGTCGGCGCAGCCACGCCTCTCGATTTGTGTTTCGGGTTTTATATTTATAGACCCAAGAGTAAGTAGTTCATAAGTAGAGTTATGAGTACCCTAAACGGGATCCTAATTGGGGTTATGGTACTTATAAGTCTCTAAACTAGACCCAAGAGTAACCTAGGAATAAAAAGGGTGCCCTTTTTGGTTTAAAGGGGCAGAGGGAACCTGAACCCTAGCAAAAAGGGAATAAGGGATTACTCTAGGTCCTAAATTTGTAGGGACACCCAGCCAACCCTTAGAAGCTGTTCCGGAGCTCTGTCCACTATCTGGGACAAGCTTTAGGGTTAAGGCTTATGTTCGTTATCGGGCTGTATGTGGGGTGGTTCTGTTTGGTCCGATATTTTTCCGGGATTTGTCCCGGGGTTGGTCCGGGATTCTGTCCTTGTCCAAAAACCACATTTTCGTTGGACTTGCGGCGGTTAAGTCTAGAGTTTAGGCCAAGCCTTATGGGGATTCAGCTTGAAATCAAAGTAGGCCCGGACCACAAAAGGAGAGGAAGTTTCCACCGGCATTGCTATGAGCCTTTTTATCCACTCGTGCAGGACAATACCTTAAGTACCCCAAAACCATGGTATAGCTGTTGGTATAATCCCTATTTCTGCATACTGCAAGCTTGCATTAAGGTACGTATGCTCCAAAGCCCAATCATGTTCTTCTCGAGGCAACAAAATTGGGGCTTCTTTACAACACGGAGATTCTTGTCGCCGGGTCCTCACATAAATGCTGATCCATTCGCGGGGCTCACGTCTCCCAGACGACCTCCCAAGTGTTTTCGAAAACTACGTAGACCCTGTAGCCTAATCTACATAGCACCCCGTTTGTTACTATGAGGTCCTACCTACGAAATAGGTGATTCAAAATAATACAAGGTCCACCTAGACCCCCTAACTACCGTCGATGACACCCCGCAAAACCCACTATGAGGGACCAAAGCGCTCCATTGAAGGGGTTTTGGGGGTCCTGGTAGTAGGTAATAATATAGGGGCCTCAATAATTGCCTATACTCTTTGGGGGTTCCTTCTTAGAACTATAGTATAATGGGCCCAAAACCCTATTCTAATGACTAAGGCCCATATATCTATACCCCCTTAGAACCATAATTAAAAAACCTTAAGCCCAAAAAACCTAGCCCCGAAACCCTACTAAACCCTGAACCCTAAGACTCCATGTGCCCTTATAGTAGGTACTTAGGCCTCAAAGGGGTTCCTATATGGGTACTTTAAGGCCTAAGTACCTACTATATGGATACATGGAGCCTTTGGGGAAACTGAAGAGCCGGTCCACAGCCCTGGAGTAAACAAAGCGCCGACCTTGCGTCGGACGCCGCTCAGGCGTCGCAGGTGCAGGTGGGCCTCGAAACAGATCCGGGTATAGGAACCCTGACCCCCTAAACCCCTAAGCCCTAAACCCCCAAACCCCTAAACCCCAAACCCTAAACCCTAAACCCTAAACCCTAAACCCTAAACCCCTAAACCCCCAAACCCCTAAACCCCTACAACCTATTAGGGTCAGGGGCTTCGGGGTTTCTTGGCGGTCGTAGGGTTCAAGGGGTTTGGGGTTTCGGGCCTGAGTTCATTTTTTTGGGGGGGGGTCTCAGAAGTCCCAGTCTGCCTGGGGATCCAAAAATCTACCGTTTTAAGGGTCCTTTATAGAACCCTTAAAGGAACCCTATCAAAAAGTACATGGAGCCTTTGGGATTTTGGGCTTGAGGGTTCAGGCTTCAGAACTGTTTAGTCTACCCTCGAAATAAGGGGTCATAACCTACTATTTTTGTAGGGTTTGGAGCTACAGGTGTTGAGAACACTCAAAACACCATCAGGACCAGCGCAGGCTCATGTTTTGACTGCTCATGGGACACATCACCGTAGTATGTAAGGCTGATGCCTTTGACATCGAGCCTCAAAGCAAGCTATTCAGCTGTTCCTTCCTTCACCCAAAACACTCTAAAACCGGAAAGAACACCGATACAGCACCACGGAGTCCCCACAACAAACCCTGTACAGAAATACAGCGTCAGTGTCACTGATAGAGCACCATGAAATCCCAACCCAAAAAAGCTTCTACACTCGATCCCCGGCTCAAAAGCCAGAAGATTTCAATTGAAATTAATCTCTTAGTTGCTGAGTTCATAAGCCCCCAAAGTGTACACTTTCAGCTTTACAGTGGGGAGGATTATCCCCAAAAGTGTAAAGTGAATCCAGTCAGCTACTAAGATCTGCCTCGAGCTGCTTTGGCTTGAGGAACCGCACCTCGGTAGAGAGCCCAAAGAGCAGTTATGAGGCTTTGACAAGCCCAGAAACTCCAAAACCCCTGGACTAAGAAATATGCCGTATAAACCATATTTGGGGTCGTACCATAGCTTAAGGGATATTCCAAACCCTAAAACCAAAATTCAAACCCTAGGCCCTAAACCACTATAGTTTAAGGGATATTCCTTAATTCAGGAGTTTTCTCTGTGAGGTGTTAGTTTGGGGCTTCGGGTTTAGGAGCTACGTTTGGCTTTGTGGGGAATTATCGGTGGGTAAACCCCATACCCTGAACCCTGGACCTAAACCCCAAGTTGAAAAAAGGAAGGTGGAAAAAACTCTCTCTCTATATATGTATACACATTTGTCTTGCACATATATATATATATATATATATATATATATACATACATACATGCATATGTATGTATATACATATATATATATATATATATATATATATATTATGCATGATATCCAAACATGATATTAAGGATCCCCTTATGGTTTCAAACAAGGGGTCTCGGATGCTCCCTGACAGTCTCAAAGCCCTAGCACCGTGTAGGAGCCTAGAGGGTTCATGCAAAGGGCCCAATTATAAGGTGCTTACTATGTGGGACATTATATCATTATCAGGTACCTGGGCCCTTCGGGTAATTTTGTCTGTTTAGGCTTGGAGCTGCTTAATGTAGGAACCTGATTTTTGAAACCTTGGGCCTTTATTGGGGCTCCTTAGCTGAATCCTACAAGTTTGGGGTGGCAGGCCCAGGGTTTCTAAATCAGCTTCTGAAATTAGGCATGTGGGGTTTGAAGTTTCAGTGTTGCAGACCCAAAAAATTACAAGCCCCGCTAGGGCCATGTAATTGCTACCTAGGACCTAGGAAATCACATGGATCCGCTTAGAACCGAATAAACATGTTGTACAACCCAGAAGAATCTTTACCGCAAAGCATCCGTGACCCACAACGATTGTAGCCTTCACACCCGCCTAAACCCAAAAGCTCAACTATCGCCGATTCGCTTTCCCGGTGGAACGTACCTAGTGGATCGTTTAGGAGCTGGCAGCCCTCTGCGCTGTAGGGTTTTACCGGAGCCCCTGCTGAATGCTACCTGGTCGGGGTCCATGCTATAATTTGCCTATGCCCTAAACCCTAAACGCTAAACCCTAAGGCCCGAGACATGTCCTTCAGAAGGCGGGTTCTTGGGATTCAGGTGAGAATTTCCGCAAAGAGGGGACCCTGATATAGTACCCTGAATAGTATGACCCTTATGAGAAGGACCCCCAAACTAAGGTAACCCTCATTTTCGGAAACTCCCTACCTGTAGGGCCTGGGGGTTCGGGCAACCTTAGGGCCCCAAGAAGGAATACTGCCCGCCTGGTTAGAGGTTTAGGGTCTATAGGGGTTTAGGTTCATGGGTTTGGGGTTTAAGGGATTAGGGGTTTGGGGTTCAAAGGATTAGAGTTTAGGGAGTTCAGGGATTATAGGGGTCCAAAACTCCAAAGCCTCAACCCTGAACCCCTATAGAGCCCTTAGAGCGCACGCTCGCGCCTGTTTTCCCTTGCAGCCTCGCGTCCCGTCAGACTTTGGCCAAGGCACTGGCTGCAACTGCAACCCAACTTGGAGGGTCGGGGACTTAGTAAGTAGGCAGTAAGTAGACTTATAAGTACCCTAAAAGGGACCCTAATTGGGGTTATGGTACTTATAAGTCCCTCAAACAACCAGTTACTAAGTCCCCCGGCCCTCCAAGAAGGGTTTAGGCTTCAGGTTTAGGGGTTTAGGGCTTAGGGGTTTAGGGTTTAGGCTTCAGGGTCTAGGGGTTTATCAGGGTTCAGGTTTTGAGGCTTTGTTGTTGGTTTACGGGTGATAAGTTTTAAGGCTGGGGGTATAGCGGCTTAGCGTTCTAGAAATGGGCGTTGGGATATATATATATATATATATATATATAGCCTACTCAGGGGTGCCTTACTTGGAGGGTAAGGGACTTGGTAAGTAGTTATTCTACAAACCTCCCTCCAAGTAGGGTGTAGGGAGATGATCCTAGCAACTTTGGTCCCTATAATCCCCCTGAAGGCCTAAGGGTCCATATTAGGTTATTAGGGGGCCGTACGTATATAAACTCAGATAAACCCTAAGTCTAAGCGCTCGAGGGCTTTTAGCTTCAGGCCATGGAGCAACCAGCATGCTCGTTGTAGTTTATATACGTGGCTTGATGGTGTAGAAACCTGATCAAGAAACCCGAGGAAGAACCTTCAAGACCTTGAACCCCTAAACCTATCCCCTAAACTCATAATAAGAAGTCCCTGACTCTCAAAATCGATTTACAGAAGCTCCCATCTACGCATGCTTGGCAGACACACGGTGTAAGGTTTAGGGGGTTTGGGGTTGGATTGAGAACTTAAGGGTGTAAGGGCTAAGGGCTTAGGGTGATGTGGCTACTTGAAGTTGGTGCCCCAAATCCTGCCGCCCGCAAGCCTTCATTCTTCCACCACACCACTTCAGTACAAGATCTTCACGGTGCTTTCGTAGGTTCCGAAGACAGGACGAAAAGAACAGCATGATCTTGCCTTGACAAGCAGGCAGAAATCGGGGTCTTGGGTGTGGACGCGGCCACAACAACTACGGCGACTAGGAAAAGTAACGTAGTTGATTTGAAAACAAGCAGTATTTCAATGTGAAGCACATCTACCAGCTTCATGACAGTGTTTCTCGCTCAACAGAACAGATGTGACTAAGTCCTTACATTGCATCGCGAATCCAGTCAATATAAACGCATTGACAACTGAACAAGACATATGCGGGAGTTTCCGAAAATAGGGGAGCCCAATATGGTACCCTAAATATAGTAGGATCCTTCTTATAAGGACCCCAAAGTCAGGTACCCCTAATTTTCGGAAACCCCCATGTAGCTACTCAGAACATCGGGACGCTCGTCAATGTTAATTCCATATATGTCAGATAAATAGCAAGCTCCCTGAACCCTCAACCCTAAACCCCAAGGATAAAACCAGATGTTGAACCCAAGGGCGCAGGAACTAATCCGATGCTGCTTCATCGCAACGAAACCCCGAACATTACAGACACACCGCAAAAGACTCTATAAGCTCTATAGGGAACTCCAGAAAGTTGGAATATGGTTTCATGGTAGGATACCCTATAATTTACCATAGGATAATCATATTCCAACTTTCTGGCTTTTACCTTAAAACCCTAGAAAGCCTTGAAGTCGGGAGTCCCCTAAACCTTATAGATCCCTGAAAGGAACCTTATAGATCCCTTATAGATCCCATGAAGGAACCCTAAGGTACGGTTGATGATATAAATCCTGCAGTACCTTAAGGACCCTAAGCTATGGGAATTGTGGTACATTCCTTATTATGGGTACTGCAGGATTTATATCATCAACCGTATATCCCTTGAGCCCCAAAAACCCCTAAACCCTAAACCCTAAACCCCTCAAACCCTAAACGCAGAAGGCCCTGAACTCGAAACCCTCAACGCCCTGAACCACGACTCAATGGTCACCAAGCGACTCCCCAAAGACTCCAAAGCCCCTTAGTTAAGGAATATACCTGAAATTATAATAAAGACCCTGATATGATTTAGGGTATATTCCTTGATTGGGGTTTTGGAGTTTCTGACACCCCCCAAAAGACTCTAAGCTCTAAAACCCAAAGGATCCATGTACCTTTATTAGTAGTTACTTAAGCCTTAAAGGGGTCCCTATGCAGGTACATTTAAGGCCTTAGTATATATTTTTCCGGTACATGGAGCCTTAGAGAAACCCAGAGGCGCTGAACTCTAAACCCTAACCTAGTAGCTGAGTTCATAAGCCCCCCAAAAGTGTACACTTTCAGTTATATAGTGGGTAGTCTTATCCCAAAAAGTGTAAAGTGCATCCACTCAGCTACGAAGCTAAAAGCCTCGAGCCGCCTCCCTGGTCAGCAAGCGGCTTCTGACAACCCTTCACGGCTTTGAAGTCGAAGCCCCCATAAACCCTGAACCACGACTCAGAGAGCGCAATACCTCTTAATGAAGGAATATAGCTTACATCATAATATGAAGCCTTATACAATTGAAGCTACAGTCTTATTAAGGGGTATTGGGCTCTCTGGGGACTCAATGGTCTCCAAGCGACTTCTGACAACCCTTCACAGCGGGCATGGCAGCACCGGGTCGCACCTGTAGGCACCAAGTTGCCGAGACGTACTTTTAGGGATTGGGACCCTAGACCCCGAAGCCTACACCTTATAGGGCTACTATAGGGTTTCGGGTCGAGGCTTAGATGACTTTAGTACTAGGCTTGGCGGCTTCTAGGGTTACGGTTAACCCTGTAGGTTTTCTTTTAAGTGGAGGTGACTTAGGGTTTAGGGTTTAGGGATTAGACCTTAAGCTTTCGGGCCTTAGGGTTTGGGGATGTGTAGGGCTATCTAAACGCGGGTTGCTGCAAGCATCAACTTGTCCATGGTTTTGGTTCAAGTTTATGAAGTATCTAATCTAAGGGGGTTGAGTGGCAAAGTTTCTCTGGGGGTAGGGTCTAGGAAATAGCCGAAAAGCTACAAGGACCCGTGGTTGAAGGCAAAGATGCAAAGGGGCCATTGTACGCACCTATTTGGCCTTGCTGAGCCTTAGGATTGAAAACTTTTGCTATTTAGGGAGTGTATACAATGTCTGTGCGGTGGATGCACTTCGAGGTCCATTGGGTTGCATGGACTTGTCGGAGCCTCGAGTGCCCATGTAGATGGTTGGTGACTCACTCAGCAATGGCTCTGGTAGATTGTGATTACTGAGTCCCCGTCCCTGAAGAAGCATTATCAGAGGGATTTAGATCCTAAATTAAGCCTGAATCGTAAACCCTAAACCCTAATCTTAAGGCCGTTAAGGAGAGCAGGTTTATTAATCAGGGGTCTACATGAAGGTTTGCAGTGTGTGCACTTGAGATTGGGATCTACGGGAGGGTCGCGGGACCTGTTAGACAGTATCCATGTTGTGGAGTCATATACATATATATATATATATATATAACCCTAAGGGTCCTAGGTACTGTTATGGGGAATACTTCCCCAAATCATGATCGTAATTCCTTAGGTACTTGGACCCTTTGAAACTTTGGGTAAGTATATAATACCGAATGGGACGCCTTTTAGGCTACTTACAACTCGACGCATTACTTACGTACCAAGCCCTGGACCCTCCAAGTCATGAAGATGTGGCAGCATACAGGCCCCCTTGCATCACAAAGAAGCTGAGGTAATATAGGGGCCCGCAAAAAAACACGAACATAATTCTGAGGTATATCATAATATGCCTATTTGGCGGAACCCTAGGGTCTTAGTACCAGCCGTTGTTCAAGCTTCTACATCACAAGTAAGATAGCTGCACGGTTACTTCAACTTCGCAATAACCCCCTTTCTTGTATTCATGTAGATACAGTGACAATGCCCCGTTGTCCAGTGTGGAACCCCGAACCCTAAACCGTACTTGGAGGGTCGAGGACTTAGTAAGTCGTCATTTTTGACAAACTGACAAGCATCGAAACCCTAATTAGGATCCTTTTTAGGGTGCTTATAGAAGTCTACATACCATCTGCTTATATACTAAGTTTCCCGACCCTCCAAGTAAGGGCAAACCCCACCTGAAAGGAGTCCTGGCTTGGGCTAAAGACCACCTCACACTGTATATCTTTGTTGGATTTTGCTTGGCGCGCCGGGAGCCTTTGTAAGGAGGTAAGAAGTAGAGTTATAGGCACTCCAAACGGGATCCTAATTGGGGTTATGGTGCAAGCAAAGTCTCTAATAGCTAACTAGAGAGTACGTCCCCCCACCCTGTAGGCTATAAGTATTACATATGGGTGGTTGTCAAAATTAGGGTCCCCTCTTGAGTACCCTAAATATTAGGTGCCGTATTATAATAAGCACCCAAAAAATGACCCTAATATTGACAACCACCCATATAACAATAACGTTGTAGGCAGTCTAAGAGGATACTACCTATAGTCTCCATTGTAGTTCCTTTTTTGGTTTAACCAAATATATGATTAGGATCTTATAAGGTAATCCCAAAAAAGGAACTACAATGGAGACTATAGGTAGTACTATTGCCCATTCTTCAGACTGGGATTCGAAACAGGGCTTCTTGAGTAATCCCACTGCTCTCATACTAAGCGAGACCCCAATCTCTGAACACGAAGCCCTTTAAACTCTCTTCTTCAACAACCGGGCCCCAAAAAGCTCAATCTTTCGAAAATAGAGCTAAAATACAAGGTCAATAGATTAATAAAGTCCGCCTGTTTACTATCTAAGTTTAAACCCCAATCGCCAATACCCTAAACCCTTGAACCCCTAAAGCCCTCAGCCCCTACCCTTGGCAGGAACCCTACTGAAAGCCTGTTAAAGGAACCCTCACTCAGGAACTCCTAAAGATCCCCTAAACCCTTGGGCCCATGCCGGAAAGTCGGCGGGCGCCGCGCCAGAGGGCGAGCCTTGGCAGTTTATCCGAGTTTAAAGGCCTAGGATCGAAGATGAGGGGTTTAGGGCCTTCGTGTATAGGGTTGAGGGGTTAGGGCCTTAGGGTTTAGGGTTTCGGCCCTTGGAGGGAGGGTTTATAGGGCCTTAGGGTTCAGGGTTTGAAGTTTACGGCTGAGGATTAGGTGTAGGCCTTCGGAAGTTCCGGACCCTTTTTATGGAGGTACTGGCGCCCTTAGCGTATACTCTACTACAACAAACAACCCTAAGTCCGAAACCTGTGCGTCAAATGGCCCCTACTTCTGAAATGGTGCTTATAAGACTGTTTGTAGAGAGGTTGCAGTGGCATGTCGCACTTGCAACCCAAAACCTCGCCAAACTACAAACCCCAAGAGCCTGGCTTCCCAGATAAGTTGTAATGTGCATGTAAGCCTTTGCCTATGCCTATACCTTGACCTATACCATCCCTCCATCCCTCCATCTATATATGTACGCCCTCACAACCTTTATCCCGAACCCCCTAAACCCTAAACCCTACCTCACAACCTTTATACCGAACCCCAAATCTGAAAATGCAGTGCTTGAAATTTGAGCCCGTGGAGACCGCTCTCTGCGGAGAAAGAGCATCCGGAGCCAGTGTAGCGAGCGGAACCTCTGAAGTTCCGCAAGCTCGGGGTTTAGGCTTTGAGGGCTTGGGGTTTAGGGCTTGGTACCTTCACTACTCTGGTTCTGGCATAGGGAGTTGATACGGGTGTTTTCAGGTGTCATGATGGTTCTACAGCCTCAGAAGGATCCGGGTTCAAGATGGTTCAAGGCTTGCTTGCGGATTGGCGTACTTAGAGGATCATGGGACTTAGTAAGTCAGGCTATAAGTAGGTTATAATTAGGATAACCCCACTTAGGGGACTTCTAATCCCTATTATAACTTAACTTAAAAAGTCCCATGATCTCTAAGTAATCCTCCATTCTCATTCCCAAATGCACCCAGTCCATCTAATGGCTTTTGGCTTTGGACTCTGAGGCCCGTCCAATGCCTCCAGCCCAGTTACCTTAAAACCAAGCCTTTGGGCTAGTTCCAAAAATAAGATGATGCAAGGCCATACGCTGGCAAAATGATCTCGAGCAGTTCTGCGAAAATCGTCATGCTCGTCCTCTGATAATGCGATGCGAGTTTGTAAAGGCTACTTTCCAGCAATTTTACAAAGACTTGACAACCTGGACGATGAAAGCTCACGGCTGCCGGTCATTGGGATAGTGTTCACATGCCTATCTGTGAGCCTCAAGCATGGAAGACGTCAGCGCTGAAGATATTTCCGAAGCAGATCCCGGAGAAACAGGAGCACTTCCGGCTAGACAAAGCCCAAAGGCCCTAAACCCTAAACCCCAAACCCTAACCCTAAACTACTGTTGATGATGTAAATCCTGCATGACCCATTGTAAGGAATGTGCCATAATTCCCATAGTTTAGGATCCCTAAGGTAATGCAGGATTTTTATCATCAACCGTAGTCTCCCGGATCAACAACCTGAAGCATGAGTTCCCTATACTATGCTTCATGGGTACCTTCGTGAACCCATCAAAACGTCTTCCCCTAATAGAGGGGCCTTAGTAATTAGAATAGGGTTTTGGGGCCCCTTCTAGTATAGTTATAATAAGGAACCATCAAAGTGGTGTTGGTAATTATTTAGGCCCCTATAGTACAAACTCCATACTGGATAAGCCCTGAATCGCAAACTCCCTTGTAGACCCTTCAGCTCCTTGTAAACTTGTGAACCCCATATGAACCCGTTAATTACTTGGAGGGTAGCAAGAAAACTTATAAGTAGCCTGAAGGGGATCCCAGTTAGGGCCATGATACTTAGCTATAGGTCCATAAAACAACTACTCGCCAGGCCACTCGACCCTCCAAGCAAGCCCTAACGTACCGGACCTGCTCCGATTCCGAACACGCTCATACTGGAATCTTTAGCCTTGGCACGGCAAGGCAAATGCGTCACATCGAAGAGTTTCGCCCCATCTGCCAACTCCCATCGCTGATGTCCCTCACTGTCCTGGTTCGGCAGTTAAGGCTTTAGGACACTTTAAGGTTCTACGGGCTTTGGTGCGACAGGATTTCGGGCTTGACATTCAATTGAACTCTCCTCTTCAACCCCCGGGCCCCCAAAAGTTCAAACTTCCTAAAAATGGAGCTAATACCTTAAGCCGGAATAACCTACCTTTTTAGGGTTCCTTACTATGATTTCCTTATATAAGTCCTTAGAAAGGTAGGTTATTCCGGCTTAAGGTATATAAGGCCAAAAAGTTCGAAGTTCCCCTGTTCACTATCTATTAGGTTCTATGACTTGTGGCCGAGACTCACACATCAAGGGCCAGGCGTTCTATCCGAAAGCCCCGAAGACTCCATGCACCCATACGGCAGGTGCTTAGGCCTTAAAAGTACCCATCTAGGGACCCCTTTAGGGCCTAAGTACCTTCTATATGGGTACGTAGAGCCTCAGGGAGCCCAAAGAAACGGAGAGCCGAGAACCAAACATGCCCCAAGAAAGTGTTTGTTAGCGCAAAAGCCCGGAATCCTAAACCTTGCGCCAGCGCCTAGAAAACTGCAACTGCCTCACCCTAAGGGTCAGCACTCAAAACATGTAATTTTAGGGTAGCGAGGTCTAGGTTTTAGGGTTGGGGGCCTTACAGACAGGGGTTTACACGACTTCCGACTGAGAACTTTTGGGCTTAAGAACAAACTACCCCTGTACTCTAGCCATAGAATGTCTAAGCTTTGGGTCGAAGTGCCTCCGGACCTAAAAATCATGTACCAGGTTGCGGTACTACCAAAACCCAAGCATGTCACCAGTTATTGGGTTCTTCCAACCCTCAGAGAAAAAGCCTTAGAATGTAGGTGCTCCGAGCTGCCCCTTACACTAAGGCTCGTAAGAGGGTCTTGGGCTTTCTGGGGGAGGGTTTCGGCTTACTTTGGGGGCTGGGGTTTGGGATCTCACTACGAGGGTCCAGGAGCATCAGGGTAAAGCCTAAAACCCCAAACACGAACATGACGCGAGCCAGTCCAGAAGAAAACTCTTAACCCTAAACTACAATGACTCTCCCCAAGGCTCCATGTGCCTATATAGTGTATACTTAGCCCTTCGAGTACCCCTAGGAACCCCATTAAGGCCTAAGTACAAACGAATTGAAAACAGTAAATGGAGCCTTACTTGGACGGTCAAGGAACTCAGTAAGAAGGTTTAGGGTTTAGGGATTAGGCATAGGGCTTGAGGGACTTAGTAGTTAAGTAGGTAATAAGTAAGTAGAGTTACAGGTGCCCCAAACGGGATCCTATATGGAGCTATGATACTTACAAGTCTGAAATACCTGCAGCCGGAAAGACCTACCTTTTTAGGGCTCCTTATTATGGTTTCTATATGTAGCTCCTTACAAAGGTAGGTCTTTTCGGCTACAGGTAGAACTATATACCAAGTCCCCCGAACCTAGGCTTGGGACCCTTAGGGTGCGCGGGCGTCCTTTGGAAAAATTGTCAAGGTGGTCGTCACCTGCCGGGACTCAGCGTGGTTCAGGGAAGTACTGTTTCTGTCGTTTTTGTGCCTTGGAGCGGTTACTACTGTTGTTATTGTGGTTGTTGACGTGCTACACCCTAAACTCTAAAACCAAACTAACTTGAACAGTCTCCATAAACCTTCCCCCACGGCCCTCCCAAGGATACCAGAACCCTTCGACATTTTTCGGTTGATCAAGGGGGACTGCATAAACATACTGTGACTCTCTCACAACCTTGATGAAAACCAAAGCTGTATACGAACTACTAGCACATTCCAAAAAGGCCCTGTCCTCTGCTTCATTCGCGGCCGAAGCCCCTAAACCCTGGAGCATAACCTAAACACCACCCCAATGCCCTTCAACCATTTTGAAGCCTTCTCCGTAACCCTACTGCTGATGTAAGTCCTGCATGATCTTAAGAACCCTAAGCTATGGGAATTATGGTACATTCCTTATTGTGGGTAGTGCAGGATTTATATCATCAACCGTATGAATCCCCAAACCCTGAACTCCTTCTTAGCCCGGAAAATGTTGAATCAATTGGGAAAAGGAGGGACCCTTAATGGGGACCCCTACCCTATAATGGGCTATATAACGAGTATATAATAGCTATATTAGCGGTATATGCCTAGGGGTCCTCATTAAGGGTCCCTCCCTTAACCCTAAACCCCCTAAACCCCCCAAACCCCTCAACCCTAAAGCCTATACCCTTATAGAATCCCTATAGATCCCTTTAAAGGGACCCTTATTCAGGGTCCCTCCTTTTACCCTTGGATTGTAAGGGAACCCTTATGGCATCCTTCCAAGGAGTTCTTAAAGGAACCCTAAACCCTAAAACCCAAACCCTACTTGGAGGGTCGGGGGACTTAGTAAATAGGTGATAAGTAGAGTTATAAGTATGCTAAAAGGGATTTTAATTGAGGTTAAGGTACCTGTAAGTCTGCAAAATAACTACTTACTAAGTCCCCCGACCCTCCAAGTACTAAACCCTGAACCCTACTCTGAACCCTGGACGCCTCGCGGTCGCCTGTGACCTCATACTTTCCCGGTGGCAGGGTGGTGGGCTTCTCCATGATGAGGCCATGCCTTGTCCAAAACGGAGTTTGGGGTAAAGGCTTGTGGCATTTAGGGGAGTTTGTTTTGTGTTTTAGGGTTTCAGGTTGTGCGGGTTTGGGGTCTAGAGTTCTAACGTTGTTAAACTTTTTGGGTACCAAAGCCCTAAACCCTAGCTTAACCCCCGAAGTCATGCAGTCTGAATATTCCTTGTTCTGCGTTGTACGTGGCCTTTAGAAGATGCAACTAAGGTACAGGGCTCAGGTAAAACCCTAAACCGGAGTTTGAGGGGCTGAGTTAGTCTTGGGGCTTCACGCAGCTTGTTCTTAACCCCTGGTGTTGTGTTGCTGCTAGGCTGGGTTTGGGTTTGTGAGTGGCATGTGCGTTGGACTTAGGGACTTAGGAAGGGTGTGGAGCTGCCAGCTACGAGCGTGTCGGGGTTAGGAGGGCTTGTTGGTTGAATCGCCGCGGCCGTATTCTCCGAACGACCGCAGATCCGAACCCCGAACCCTCCCCGGCCTTGCAAGTGTGACTTTGGCTTAGTTGATGTAGGGGCGTTGATAGTTTGAACAGTGTTTTGGGGCATATTATACTAGAAGTATAACAGGGAAGCCCAGCCAGTATAGGTAACCATTACGGCCCCTATATTTATATTCTGCTGACTGATATTAGATGCAGTGGATATGTGGGTCCTAAGCCCTAAACCCTAAACCGCCTTAAGCCCCAAATTTTGGAAGCCCATTGAAGCCAGCATAGGGAGCCCTTTGAGGTTAGGGTATTTTTTACATAGGAACATGGAGCCTGTAGGCAAAGGTTTAGGGTTTAGGGTTCAGGAGGTACACGAAGCAGCATTCACTATGGGCCCGGAGGACTTGTTATCTTGCATTTGTTGGGCCTACAAAGCCCGAACATAAGAGCCCAATCAAGGCCAACGACAAGGCCAACGCATATACCATGTCGGCACGTGGAGGCTTAAGGGATCTTAAAGGGAACCTACTGACGAAGTGCCCTGAACCTCCTAGAAGAGCAACCAATGCAACAAGGAGGTGACCAAAAGTGAGGAGTACAGCTGGCTGCTGCCACGGTTTAGTTTTAGGAAAACAGCATTGTAAACTCGTATATTGGCAAGTATGTCAAGGAGCATGTGGATTTGGACCCGAAACCTTGAACCCTGGAAATCCTAAACCCCCGACACTGCGGCCCTAAAATCGAAAACAAACTCCTACAGCCCCTAAACCCTAAGCCCTCAATCCCAAACTCTACGATGGAAATTCCTAGTGTACCAACCTCTAAACGCCAACTTCCCCTGCAGTCACGGGGCTCTTCGAGCCACCAATCTGCCTGCAGTTTACGGTTCCTTTAGGCTTCAAGGTCAAGGGTTTAGGCTTTAGGGTTTATGGTTTCAAGGGCAAGGGTTTAAGGTGTTTGTTTTCTGTGCAATGACTCTTTCTCCGCATGAATGCAGGTCCAAAGCCCGCCTCACCAAAGGGGGCTACACAGTAAGTGGCAGTTCACATGGAAGTGGGTTTAAGGTTTAGGGCTTGGGGCTCAGGAAGTCTAGGAGCACCCTGCTGACTCAGACTTCTTGTCACTCCCACACCCCCTCCAAGAAGCTACACGATAGAACCCAGAAAAGTAGCCTAGCATTACGTGGACTAAGGTCAAGCCGCTTTGCAGCCCGAAGCACTAAGCCCCGAAAAGCGCAAAGCCCTGAAACTGCCCTAAACCCCAGTTCCCCTTTCGAGGTTTTTTTGCCTGCATAAACCCGACACCCTTTCTGAAAACCTGAACCTCGAAACCCAACATCCCGAAACCCTGTTTTCGAAATATCAACCAAGCCTGAAACCCTCCCTAAGGGTCCAAGTACCGAATTATCATATACTCTCCCAAACAGGAACCTACATAGCTACTATCCTAAACCTGAGTACCTAATTCTTGGGTCCTTGGCACCCTTCTGGCCTGAACCGTCAGACCTGCACCCTCAAATCTACACCCCAAAGCCGTTCTACGTGCTCCTCCAATCTTTATCGCTGGTATTCTTTACTCGGAGGGCCGCGGGATTTATTAGAATAGGTATGGTATAGACTTATGAGGATCGTCCCCCCCAATTAGGATCCCTTTTCGGGTACTCATACGTCTGCTGAGTCTACTTACTACCTACTTACAAAGTGCCCGTCTTAAATTTCGCTATCAGGAAACAAGGACGAGGCAAAGCCAAAGGGTCCTAAGTACCTACATCGAAGAAAGTAGGGTTTCTATCAAAGGGATCACTAGACCGGCTTCGGCAAGTACCCTCCTTGTAGGGGTACTTGGGACCCTTCAGGATGTTGAGCAACGACAAGCCCTGTAACCTACCTTTTTCAGGACTTCTATATACATATATATATATATATAAGGAAATCATAATCAGGATACCTGAAAAGGTAGGTTATTCAGTTCAGGTAAGCCCCCAAACCTCTCTTCTTCAACAACCGGGCCCCAAAAAGTTCCAACTTTCGAAGCCAATATATAAGGCCAAAATTTTTACCCTGTTCACTATCGAAGAAACATCAATCCCACGGAGCCCTCAACCGCAAGCGTGCGACCTGGTCAAACTGCCAGCCAGCTGGCGCCTGACCTGGAAAGGCCCAGTCAGGTTCAGGGTCTATAGGGTTTAGGGGTTCAGGGTTTCATGGGGTGTAGAGGGTTTAGCATCTATAGACCCTCCAAAAACATACTTTGTTAGGCTCCCTTACCAACATTTCCTTGCATGTGTCCTTTTTGAGAGGGAAACAAATGGTAACACGAATCCTGACAAAAATAACCAAACAGTAACATGGTACGAAGCATAGTCGTAATAGCAAGAAGAAGCATTGAGAGCAATAGCGTTTAAAATCATAGCATAAAGGGTTTGGACTAACCCTTAACCCAAAGGGGCCCGGGACGGGGGCCACATTCGTGTTTTGAAGAGCGCACAGAGCTGAGGCGTCTCGTCGGCTCTCAGCTTGCCTCGAAGGGTTCAGGGCCTCCGTGACCACACCAAGGTACATGGTAGCTCCTTCCCGCACTGTCTAGCCTGCACTAAGCCTGCTTTAATCCCGCGCGAGTTCCTTGGCCACGCCTCCTCTGATTGTCCATGGCCTTCTCGGCTGCGATCCTCCTCTTCTTCCGCTCCTTCCTAAACCCTTAACGGACCCTCACCCTATGCTTCCAGGGGCTAGATAATAAGATGTAATAAACCCTGCGCCTGTACCCTTAAAGGATCCCTCAAAGAACCCTTGAAGAACCCGTGAAGAGATCCCGTAAAGTAGCCCTTAAAGGAGCCCTTATAACGGACCCTTGCCTACAGGCTCATACCCTCCACTTTTTGAGGCACCTACTTTTCTATATAGGAGATCCTAACCATAAAACTAGGTACCCTAAAAACGGGGTAGGGTATGACCCTCGAGGTAATATACCCTGTGGTTGCAAAGTTAGTGACGTGAGCCCGTTATAAAGCTTGGCTGACTTCTGAACCCCTCCTAAAAGTTAAACTTTTAGCCTCCTTAGTTATGGCTCATATAGAAACCCACAAAGTTAAAGTCCTAAGCGCCAACCAGAAGAACGCCAAGAAAGCAGACCAGGCCTCCTGTGGCTTGGAGACGCCTCAGGGTGAAGGGTGCAGGGTTTAGGGCTTTAGGGCTTTGAGGTTTAGGGGTTTAGGGGTTCAGGGGTTTGGGGCTTTAGGGTTTTGGGGTTTGGGGTTTACGGGCTTAGGGGTTCAGGGGTTTAGAGCTTGAGGTTTAGGGGCTTAGGGGTTTGGGGGTTTGGGGTTTAGGGTTCAGGGTCTAGGGTTGAGGGTAAGCAAAACCTGAGAATCTTTCGACGATTTGGTGCCCGGCGACTCGCCGACAATCGCAAGCGTCAAAGCTGAAATGCTGTGACCGAATGCTCCCACTTCCTGTATAGTACATGATTAGACGTTAACGGGTCATATGGGCACTTTAGGCCCTAAGACCTTAGAGTATCCTATGTAGCCTTAGGGATCACCAGGTGCCGTACCCGAAACCAACCCCGATGGTCCATCTGCCTGTGCAGTGTAATGTAATAATATTGGGGCCTTACTCTTAGAATAGGGCTTTGGGGCACACATGTTATGATAATGAAATCTAGGCAGGAACCCGAAGGAATAATGGTGATAGCTATACAGGTGTTCCACATTTTGTATGCGATTGTCCGTACCCTGTTGGAACCCCTCGACCGTCAAAAGAGCCTACGCTACAATGTAGTACTTGTCGTGGCTACCTGAATACCTTGTAATAGGATCCTCGCCACCAAGCAAGTTACCCAATAAAACCCTCAGGGTACAGGTGCTTAAACAGTAGGGTGTTAGGTCCGAAAATCCATACTCTGAATGGTTTTTGGAAACTAAACCCGTACTACTTGAGCACGTGGATGCTTAGCGGGATTTCCTTAAACTCCAATGTCCTTGTGAGACGTTAACGCCATGGCATTCAAGGGCTTAGGTAGCCCCGTGCTTCGGCTAGAACAGAGTTCGGATTTAGAGCTCAGGCTGTTGAGGGTTTAGGGCTGGGTTTTAGGGTCTGTCGTGTGTGCATATCTTCTCTTGTGCTTCAAAGCTCTTGCTATACAGGGCCTGCGGGCCAAAGTAGAGACTATGTGGGTGCATGGGGCCTTGAGGGTGCAGGTTTTCGTTTCATTGCTGACATGCGGAAGCGCATCCAGATCACGGCCACAACAACACCTAAACCTCAAACCCCAAACCCTAAACCCCTGAACCCTAAACCCTAAACCCTAAACCCCTATACCCTAAACCATAATTAGCCTGTGTTTCTTGCACTTCTCGTGGCCCAGCACAAACGATCTCTGGAGCAGTCTAGGCCACAGCATAAGAGAGAGGCGGAACTGGCGGCCGCCGAAGGCTACTCGGACGAAGTACTTCTCCTCGTTACACGCCCGGCAGTATTACCGAGCTCCCTCTATGTGTCGATAGACATTGGCACGGTGGGCTTCCATCCAGTCCAGCAGTTGAGGCGGCCTCTCGCCTCGTTTCGGGCGACCTTGCTTGCTCTTGTCTGGCAGGTCCGCTGGGGCTAGCGGTGCAGGATCGGTGCCCACAGGCTGGGATGCTTCGGGCACAGGATTGGCGCTCACAAGCTGGGATGCGTCGGGCGACGGGCCCTCGGCTGCTGCTATAGCAGCCGTCTCCAGTCTCTTCGTATCACGAACAGCAGCACAAGCCCTACACTTCATGATATTGCCACGGCTCAACTGCTCCAGGAATTTGTCCCAATGACCGGGCTTCATGGGTGCCTTGATGCTGTAGTGAGCTGTCTGAAAGGTGACGGCATAATCAATCCCCCCGCAGTCTCTCTAACAGCGACAGTTTGGGCTTTGGGCAGGGAGTCCTCTTGCTGATATGTAACAATCATATTATGAGTTTTCGATCTTTTGTCACTCCGATGTTGCCATGAGCCGAATTAGGCCCAAAAAGGTAATTTTTGGGCACTGGGACCCGTACTTCGCAGACCCTTTGAAGGGAACCAGATGGACCCACCAAAATTAGAACACGGTTGACGAATATGCTTTGTTCAGGCTTTGCTACTCCTGAATCCTAAACCGCTGAAAACGCCCTAAACTCGAAGCCCTCTACCCTAGCACTAAGCCCTTCACCCCCTATACACCCCTATAGGCCCCAAACCCGAAAGGTCTTTTGGCTTGCCTGAGCCAGGAGACTCATAGAATATTTACCTGGGCCTTAAAATAGTCCGTATATAGGTATTTTGGGGCCAAAGTACATGCTAAACCCTAAACCCTAAACCCTAAACCGTGGGCACATGGACCCTTAAGGTAAGCCAGCAAACAGGAATGCTAGTCTGAGCCAGGAGGCTCGTATCCGCTCAAGCGCACTCCACGAGGTCCCGGGTCCTTTCCGCATCTGCAAAATGGGACGAGGAAGGGATCGGGCTGTTGAAATGAATGTAGGGGCCTTAATAATTAGAACAGGCTTTTTAGGCCCACTTTGCTGCAATTGTAATGAGGAGCCCCCAAATAGTACAGTCAATAATTAAGGCTTTTTTTTTGCGTTTTGGTTGTACCATACTGCTCCTGAAAATTGAAATGGGCTATACACGGCTCTGCAACATAGTTATTCTGCTACGCTGTGTTGCTTTTCATGTTATCATATATCATATATCAGAAAAATAAGATAACATGGACGTATGGGGGTTAATTTGCAGAGAAGTCTGGGCTGTACAGTTTTAAGGACTGCGGCTCGTAGAAGATCGATCCTAATCTTTAAACCCACCACCAGTCCAGTATGCATCACCACAATCCTCCCAAGACCCGGGAATCCTGTGCACTATCAGCCGCATAACCTTAAACCCGGAAATCACAAACCCAACTATCCCACGAATTCTTCTACTCTGGCACTGAAGCTAGACTGGAAGGATGAAAGGCCGAGCCGACGAAGCCTTTGCCTTGGCGGAGCTTCACCACATCCAAGCCACGGACCAGGTATGTGAGGTCGAAGGCCAGCACCCACGAGCGGGCAGAGGTTTTGGGGGCATCGGATGGCGTGCATGCGAACTGCGAGTCAATGATGAGCGTGTTCTCCTGAAGCATGGCCGGGTCTCGGAGTGCCACGAACGGCTCTGGCAGGTTGGCTCCGTGCAGGTTGTCAAGTGGAGCCTTTGGCACAGCAAATGCAAGGCCGAATCGCTTGAGCAAGTGCCCATTGTTCGCCGCCATGGAGACGGCCACCCCCGCTTCCGCCATGAGCGAGAGTTCTAGCTCGCACAGTTTGTGGCTGCGGAAACCAGACTTCCCCCGCGCTGCTCGTTGAGCTTGCTCAACTGCAGCTACTAGGATGCCCTGTCCCGAAAGTTGCTACCAACATGCCCAACGGGTGTAGGTACATTTTATTTAATTACGTGTTCTACACTCGTCTAACTGGCAAGTCACAGCAAATTATCATGAGCATAGTCCCCAGACCTTCCAAAATCCCTGAATTAAGGAATATACCTTAAATTGTAATAGGATACCTAAATATGATTTAAAGTATAATCTGCCCTTATTACGGGACTTTGGAAGGTCTGGGTCTTTCGGGATACAAATCTACAGATGCGACGTTTGTGGGACCTGGTCTCAAAAATGCGCATGTCTGCACACCTTGAAGCCGAAATGAAACCCTAACAGGGCTTAAGCAAGGTTCATGTGCCACATGGGGGTTCTTTGTATAAGGGTATAGGGCCTTTCCAGGGTCTTCGGTTCCTTTTGGCGTAGCCACATTTCTACGAACAGAAGACCCAAAACCCAGACCAGGCAGAACGTCTGCTACAATTCTCACTGGCCCCAAACCCAAGGAAATGAAAGTTGAAACTTTTCAGAATTGACTACCCTGTAGAGAGACCCAAAAGCTTAAAAGTTGAGTTTACAGCCAATAGGAATTAGCCTTCAAGCAAAGTTTCGAGTCCCAAGGCTACAATCTCAAAGCCGTGGGACAAGGGCTGCTACGACGGTTTTCGTACAGGAGCCTGAATGCCCCAGTGGTTGAAATGGGGACTTAGGGCATAAATATTGCAGTATGCTTAGAGACATGCAGGGACAAAATGCGTATAGAGCTACTATGAACTCGAACTGCTTCTTTCGCAAACCGTATATAAACCTCAATAAGCCGCCTCAGAACGAGCCCTTGAAAACACTGCAATATAGCAAAACCCTATAAGGCCCTAAGCCCTGTAAGATCCTTAAGCCTGAATAAGCCTCATGCCGAGCCCTTGAAAATACCTTAATATTGCAAAGCCCTACAGGTATAAGGCCCTAAACCCTTTAAGTCGAGTCCTGCGTCCAGAGGCCCCACTTCTCAGCTCCTTTTCTGGGAGTTTGGTAAAGCAGGGTTTAGGGTGCTGAGGATGTTAGGGTTAGGATTGGAAGGCTGAACATGAGTTCAAATGGTTTACGGACCTTGACAAAACCAGGTCTCAACTTGAAGGTTAGAGGCTTTCGGGTTAAAGTTTAGGGTGTAAGGGTCGCGATTTGAAGGCCAAAAATGGCCTCAGACGGTATTCTGAGAGCTCATTTAGGTTTGTATGCAAGTGCCCATGAAGCTGTAAACTGGAGGTTGGCATCCAGCCCTGGGAATCCAAGCACTCCCTTCTATGCGTCTTTAGAGACCACTAACCCAAAGACTCCATGTACCAATATAGTAGGTGCTGAGGCCTTAAAATACCCATACAGGGACCCCTTTAAGGCCTACGTACCTACTATATGGGCACATGGAGTCTTAGGGTAACAAGGACTTCTTCATACTACCTAAACCCTACACTTGGTCGGACGCCAGGTTTAAACCCTAAACCCTAAACCCTAAAACCCTAAACCCTAAACCCTGAACCCCAAAACCCTAAACCCCAAAACCCTGAACCCTAAAACCCGGAACCCTAAACCCCTGAACCCTAAACCCCGAACCCCAAAACCCTGAACCCTAAAACCCTGAACCCTAAAACCCTAAACCCTAAAACCCTGAACCCCAAAACCCTAAACCCTAAAACCCTGAACCCTAAAACCCCAAAACCCCAAAACCCTGAACCCTAAAACCCTAAACCCTAAAACCCCGAACCCTAGACTTCCAAGGAGGCTCCCGGGTTCCTTCAAGGTTGTATACAGGGTGTAATGCTCACTGGCCCAAAACCCAGGGAAACAAAAGTTGAAACTTTCAGAATCGCCTTCGTTATAAGAACCCCAAAAGTTGAAAAGTTGAGCTAACAGCCAATGAGAATGTAGGAACCTGATTAAGAAACCCTGGGCCTATAACCCCAAAATAGTAGGATTCATATGAGGAACACTAGTAAAGGCCCGAGGTTTCTTAATCAGGCTCCTACAGTAGGGTTCTTCGGGTTCGGGGTTCTTGCGTCGCTCCATGTCTAGAAGAACTTTCGAAACCTACCCTGATGATGCATCATGCACTCATGGGCAACTTTAGGGTATGGGTTTTTAGATTGAGACTTTAGGGCGTAGGGTTGCCAAGTAGGGTTGCAAGCGCCCGCACAGGTTGATAATTTCAGAAGCCCCCAAAAGTGCACACTTTTAGTTTTATAGCGGGAAATACTATCCCAAAAAGTGCAAAGTGCATCCACTCAGCTACCAAGTTAAAGGAATCCGAATGTATATGTAAGGCGCCCTAAACTGCGAGGCTCCAGTGCCCGAGGAGGCTTTCGGATCGCCGGCAGCGGCGATGTACCTAGGCTTTGAAGTAACCAGGGAGAAAAAGTATAAACTGTTATTTCATAATGGTTCCTGTAAGAAAAAAGTATATACTTTTATTTCATAATGGTTCCTTTGAGAAAAAAGTATATACTTTTATTTCATAATGGTTCCTGTAACAAAAAAGTATTAAAGTTTGGTACTCCAAAGCCCAGGTACTGCTTCGGCAGCTTGGAGAACTTCCAAACGAAGTAGGCGCCTTAGCTCAGGGCTTAATTGGGTTTAGTCGTCTAGGGTTTGTAAGGTTTAAGACACCCTATACCTGACCTTACGCTGCCGTTTTAACTCACCTATGCGCAAAATCCTAATTGATAGGCAAATGCTTTCTCAGGACCCCCCCCCCCCCGTAAGACCCTTTCAATTTGTACAAATCCATCAAAACCCCCTTGCAAGAATGCCACGGCACCGGGAAGGAGTGGCAGCCAATCCAGGAAGGTCCTCTTCCAGCGTGTTTCTTTCCAGGGTTTATGCGGTTTAATTTGCGAGTGTGCGATGCGTGTGTCGTGTGTGTGTGTGTGTGTGCGTGTGTGTGTGTGCGTGTGCGTGTGCGTGTGTGTGTGTGTGTGCCTGGGGTCGGCTATCGAAGTTGTAAGGTGTGACATGTCGTCTCAGCTGTTGGACCCTCGCGTCTTGAAGTTTGCGGCCCCAAAGACCATGCCACGCAATGTGATCCCCTGATTAATGATGCCCTCCCACGCTAAACAAAGACAAACTGCAGGCATCCCAATATGAAGGCATGTAAAGAAAGGCGGTGTATTCTACATGCAGGCTCATCAGCTATGCAGAAACCTGAAATATGCGAATGCACAAGGATTTGCATAGAGAGGCTAAAGCTGTACAAAACGCACGAGTAGCAGTCACAAAGCCTTTCAAAACACGGCACACTGCACCTTAACTTCAAATCCCCAACCAGGAACGAAATGCAGTGCTATCCTTTCTTGCTGTAGACTCTGTAGACAGACCGGCGGCCCTAAAATCTTAAACCCTCATTTTCCGAAGCCATCAATCACCTCGTTCCTGAACCCAACGCCAGGCTGAAGACGGAGTGCGGAACATCTATAATGCTTCAAAGGCGACGCGGTGAACCCGTATGCCAATGCCGACAAACATCCTAGCAAAGCCGGAAACAACACTTGTAAACCATAGAAGAACCAAAATACCAGAACCTAACATGGCGTACTTACTTTAGGTTCTGAAACCCCCCTTCCATTTTCGCAAGACAAAAAATGCGAAGTCTACGAAACGATATCCCACGTATCCCAAAACCCAAAACCCTCAACCCAAAAAAAAACCCGCGCCTAAATCCATGACGTTCCCAAAAGCGCTATGTACCCATATAGTAGGTACTTCTGCCCTGAAGTACCCATATAGGGACGGCCTAAGTACCTACTATATGGGTGCATGGAGTCTTAGGGACTGGGCCCTGCGAATGCTAAGGCCCGGGCTTCACCAGCTGTCGCCGGCTTGGCCCGCTCGATGCGTTCGCCTCCCATCCGCAAGCTTTTAAGGTTAAGGTTTAAGGTTTAGGGTTTAAGGTTTAGGGCTTGAGGTTTAGGGTTTAGGGACACTACAGAGCAGCATGTTATGCGAAACATGAGACTGCGATGGTATCATCAGACAACCACTGTAAACCCTAAGTCTCTTCTTCAACAACCGGGCCCCAAAAGTTCAAACTTTCGAAAGTAGAGCTAGTATATAAGGCCAAAAAGTTTGAAGTTCCCCTGTTTCCTATCTAACCCCAAAGCCAAAACAAGCCTACACCCTACCCTACATCCTAAACCCTAAAACCCCAAAGCCTAAACCCCTAAACCCTAAACCCCTAAACCCTAAAACCCCAAAGCCTAAACCCCTAGAGCCCAGACCCTGAACCCCAAAGCCTAAAGCCCCAAAGCCTAAACCCCTAAACCCTAAACCCTGAACCCCAGAGCCTAAAACAAGCCCCAATCCCGTCGCCTCAGCCTGTCGCAGGATCCGGGCTCTTCGAATCGCAGGCGACGGCGCCCTGAAGGCTTGGTTGCTGAGTTCATAAGCCCCAAAAGGTGTACACTTTCAGTTTTATAGTGGGTAAATGGTAGCCCAAAAAGTGTAAAGCGTATCCACTCAGCTACTAAGAAGGCTTCCGAAGACGTAGCAAGTAGGAGGGTCGGAGGACTTAGTATGCAGATATAGGTCACGATTTAGGGTTTAGGGTTTAGTTTAGGGTAAGTAGGAGGGTCGGAGGACTTAGCATGCAGCTACCTGTGAACCCAAACCCTACAAAATAGTAGGTTATGACCCCTTCATTAGAGGATAGAACCCTTAAAACGGTAGGTTTTGGATCCCCAGGTATAGGTCACGGTTTAGGGTTTAGGGTAAGTAAACACCTATATGTACGCTCAACGGAATCCTAGTTTAATTGGGGTTGTAAGCCGGTAAATTGCTACTTGCTAAGTCCTGCGACCCCCCTAGCAAGGGTGGTGCTCGTAGGATGAGGGCTGGCAAAACTGGCCTTGATCGATAAAAGGGGGGGCAGGGGTTCTAGAATCTAGGGCTCTCCGGGACTTCATTGGATTTAGGAGTATAACGGCATCAATGATTGGCATAGGGCTTTGTTCCACATCATAATGTTGCTGCAACTTAATCGGAACCCTAAGGAACAAGCTTGGCAACGACTGGCTTGCCTGCACGTCGCTATAGCTAGGCTCTGTTCAACAACAAACCGTAAACAAACACCCTGAGCTTAGACACAAACCCATACAGCCTCCCTAAACCCTAAACACCCAGATCTTAGACACAAACCCATACAACTACGCACCAAACATTAAACCTTATCCCAAGCCTTTGAACCTGCACACACCACACATGGCTCAGGAACAACCACAAAACCCATCTGGGTTCTATGGTTCAAAAAATTACCCCGTGATTCTAGACACGGCTTGGGCTTAGGATAGCAGTCATTTTAGGTTCGCACAAGGGGAGGTATGACCATCAAATACCAAGGCAGCTCCAAAAAGCTGATACCCTGTAACCCTGCAAAGCCCTTGAAAACACGATCACTGTCATGGAACCATTGGGGACCCGTACAGAAAACCTTGTAACGCCTAAATCCCCGAGCTCTAGACCTCAAGCCAGCCAAAGTTGAATGACCCTAAACCAGGT
Source organism: Symbiodinium sp. CCMP2592 (assembly GCA_905221615.1). Classification (NCBI taxonomy): domain Eukaryota; class Dinophyceae; order Suessiales; family Symbiodiniaceae; genus Symbiodinium; species Symbiodinium sp. CCMP2592. The sequence goes on from CAJNDT010005944.1 coordinate 125,055, forward strand.
AGTATAAACCCTAAAAGACCCAAAACCCCAAAAGCCTACAGTATACCCTAAAAACCCCAAACCCTGAAGTTTCAAACGGGCTGGACAGCAGCCTTCCGATCACGAAGCTGCAGCTGCCGATGCCCTGGGTTTGGGGGTTTGAGGTTCAGAGTTTAAGGTAAATCATAAACCCGAAGCAGAAACAAACCAGTCCTAAACTTTTAAACCCTGGGCCCTAAGTTTAAACCCTGAGCCCAAACAGCCCTACTGTTGATGGACGAAATCCTGCATGACCCTAAGGACCCTAAACTATGGGAACTATGGTATACTGTATACTCATTATGGGTAATGCAGGATTTTGTCCACCAGCAGTATCACCCACAATAGGTGTTTTGGAGATCCTTGAAGTCTAGAGGCTTCAGGTCCGGGATTTGGAGTTTAGAGTAGATGGACTGCCTTTCTAGGAGGCAAGGGGGAACTTAACCTCAAACCCAGTAAGCCCTCGAAACCTCTAACCCGAAAGTCCCTAAACCCGAATCTAGGATGCCCGGTAACCTAGGAATAAAAGGCCTCCCTTTTTGGTATTGGGTAACTTTAGAAGAAACCTGGAACTCCAAAAAGGGAATAAGGGTACTACTGGGCATCCCAGTTAAGAGAGCCTACCCCGACATGCCCCATAGCACCTACATGTTAGAGCTTGGACGGTTTAGGCTTTAGGGTTTACGGGTTTAGGGTTTAGGGGTTTAGGGTTGAGGGTTGCGGAGCCGGGAAGTCTTCTCAGGTGGGGCCCACTAGCCCTGAACAAACAAGGAGAGGGCGCCCAGAACACCCATAGTCCCCTGAATCCCTTCTAGATTCTACATCAGAATAGGGTTTAGGGTAGAAGGTCCAAGTTCCCACAACACATCTCGGTCTTAGGTGACACCTACTTTTTTGTACAAAACGTTGCAATTCAAGCGGCCATCGTTCCAAGTACTAGTAAGAGATGATAACACTCATTTCTCGACGCCTATTTTACCATTTGAGCAGTTCTTTCGCACGAGATATGGTATTGCGCATGCTTGCTTCGGGTCTCTAAACGCATCTCATGGCAAGGGATTTCAAGCGATTCGGCAAATTCAAGGTTCGTGTGTTTGGTTATAGTAGGCCGGAGTCACCAATAGACCGTAGTAGGCAGTTTACCATCGGTTGCATGCAACCCTATGAACCCATAAACCCTGAACCCTAAATCCTCACTCAAGCTGAAGCTGTATTCTAGTCTCTATGTCCCCTTCCTAGTAGGGGTATTCTTTTCCTACTGATTACAAAAAATGCAGCAAGACACCAAAATGAAAGAAAGCCATACTGTAAGGGTACCACCTAACCCTAAATGCCACAAATGAAGGAACATTTACTCTCGTCTTGGATAACCGGGTCCAATAGCTTCTTCGGAGCTGGTTGACGGCGGCTGTGCGCCAGTGTCAAGACGAACGTCGTCGGAGCGACGGTGTGACACCGGCACGACCCGGGCTAAGCCCTCTTACACTTATATGATTATGTCGAAGCTCGGCGACGATGGCGGGAAGCTGCGGCAGCAGATTGTTTTGCTGTCCAGCTGTAGCCGTGGAAATAATCATTGGTGGTAGCGCCGCCATCGCCTGGACGAGTTACCGGAACCGAAGAAGATTCGACCTGAATTGCGCACACTCAAGCTTCGTGTCCGAGTTGCACACTTCAGGGAAGTCCAAGAAGGTATACAGCAAGGATGGGAGACGCGGCTAACTCCTGCTAATGGACGAGCCGAAAAGTCCTGCAGGCTGCACTCAGCAGTGGTGATTTCAAATCATGTCTCACTGGTTCGGCTCGTCGACGCCCTGCTCGTCGTCGTCCGTCTGCCTTTTCTTTCCATCCGGATCCCAGACCTCACTCTTCAGCTCCACTGGCTGAGGACTCTTCATTCACTTCGCTTTAAAACGTGAAACATAGTAAGCAGTCATTTTATAAACTGATAAATACTATAGCCAGGATTAGGCTAGGATCTTTTCGGGGTACTTACATTTCTAGTCATCACCTGCTTACTGGATCCCTCGACCCTCCAAGTAGGGTAAGAAAGGGTCTTAATAATCAGAATAGAGTTTCGGGGGCCATTATACTCTAGTTATAGTAAGGAAACCCCCAAAAAATAGTATAGGTGACTATTAAGGCCCCTACATTAAACCTCTATAATAGCCCTTGTAGTAATCCTTTTCAGACCCCTTCAAAACAGGACCCTTAAAGGAACCCTTACGTAATTATCAAGGCCCCGATATTATTGCCGGCCGCAGAGCCCAAAGCCCAACGAGGGCCGCAGTGAGGATCGCGCAGGCCCGGCAGAGCCTGCGAATTCCTTTCAGGGTTCCTCTACCTGTAAGGGTTACTAGAAAGGCTCCTGAAGGGTTCCTATTAAGTTTAGAAATCAGGGTTCGTCTAAAGGTTCCTTTAAAGGCTAGGTTACGACAAAGGTTTCTAGAAAGGGTTCCCTAAACCCTAAACCCTAAACCCTAAGCTTAGAAACTCGGGTCGGGGCTTCGGTTTTCGTGTGAAATTTGGGGTGGCGGCTGGTCTCTTAATGAGAGGCACTAAGGACGTAGACGCCCTTGAAGACGAAGCTTAGAAGTACTTTGGGATTAGGGTGGCTCCAAGGCTTTCTGGCATGGGTTGGGGTGATGAGGGTTGAGGGACGTGAGTTCCCTTGAGATTGTGGAGCCTTTGACAATGCGTCCTTAGAGCCTTCCAGCAAAAGCCTCGTGGTTTTTGGGTTACCTTACCCCCAAATAAAGTATCCTTGTAGGGGTTTACATAAGAAATCAAAATCGGCAACCTTAAATCCAAGGGTAAAAGGAGGGACGGAGGGACCCTTAATGCGGACCCCTACCCCATAATGGGCTATATAATGGGTATATGCCTAGGGGTCCTTGTTAAGGGTCCCTCCTTTTCCCCTTTGATTAAAAAGGAAGGTTTTATAGCAAGTCGAGGCTGGTCCCAGAAGCATGATCCCCAAAACCTTGGAGTTCTTGTTGGGGACACTTTGCTCGGTCTTTTGCCTTGTGTCTCCTACCCTGAGAGTCCATGTATCCATATGAGTATACATGGACCCTAAAGTATCTGTACAGGGACTACCCAGAGCTTCCAAAACCCCTAAATTAAGGAATATGCCTTAAATCATACTAGGGGTCCTACTATAATTTAAGGTGTATTCCTCATTTAAGGGGTTTTGGAGTTTCTGGGTACTTTAAGGCGAAAGTATATACTATTTTGGTACATGGACCCGGAGGGGTATCTCCTTCGGCAACCCCCACAACGCATCCCAAAAAAATGCCTACGTCAGCCTATTTCCTGAACCCATAATCCTAAACCCTAAAACCCTAAACCCGCCTAAAGCGATGTGGAGTCGCAAGCTGGAGGCGTGACTTTACATCTTATTAACTTACTCCGCCAACAAGCCACAGAAACAAAAGGTTAAACTTTGCGATTCCTACTAGGCGATAAGAACGCAACAAGTTTAAAGGTGGGGAGTTTGGGGTCTGAGTTAAACAGTACACCCCTAAACCGTTAACCCTCAAAACCTAAACCCTCATACCGCACTCATGCCGTAAACCTCACTGGCCCAAAACCCAGGGAAACAAAAGTTGAAACTTTCAGAATCGCCTTCGTTATAAGAACCCCAAAAGTTGAAAAGTTGAGCTAACAGCCAATGAGAAACGCTACGGACCCTAACCCTAAACCCTAAACCGTGTTGGGGCTTCAAGCTTGAGGGGTGACTGCCTCATGGCTTCACCACAGGAAGCGGCGATCGGCCGAGCTCCAAATGAAGCTCTTCAACAAAATGGGGTTCAGAAGTTCAGAGTTTATTCTAACTGGTAAAGGACCCCGTGATTTGAGGTACCTGATGTTCTGAACTTTCTATGCAGGACCTGGCAAAGTGGGGGATAAAGAACTCGGCTATCCAATACGATGGTGAGGCGAGCAACTTGCCGTCGAGACTCAAAGGTCCTAAAGCTCATAACTTTGACTCCTGAGCTCCTCAGACCTAATAGGGTCTGGGGTTTAGGGTTTAGGGTTTAGGGTGTTGGATACGTTTGAGCCGACAGCTGCATCGCTCGCTCAGACTTGACAGCACCGGACATACACAAGAGCCCGTCAGCATGCGATAACACTGAATGTTAGTGCAAGTTCTGGGTAAGACGAGCACATAAGCCGCATACAAACGGAGATCATTGCAACCCAATACATACACAGACAAGTGTCTATGATACGAGTGAAGGTGCCAGCCGCAAACCCCCACAACCCTGCATGCTGCTGGGTGCTCCACCCAGCCGTAGCCGCCTGCCTGCAAAGCTTGCCCTAAGGGTCCAAGTACCTAATTATCATATACTCTCCAACATAGTAACCTACATAACTCCTATCCTAAAACCGAGTACCTAGATGTTAGGCCCCTATATTCTAGAACCCCTATAGCCCCTTGTAGACCCTTTTAACGGAACCCTAAACCCTAATTATTGGGCCCTTTGGACACTTGGGGGCCCGGTTTACTTCCGAGCTTGTCGTCGGACTGTCCGACTCCTCATCCCTCTGTTTATAGGATCCTTAAGGGAGGGTGGTTCAAGGGGGGAGGGTATAAGGAATCCTTAGGGGACTGCAAGGGAACCTTGGGGAGTACTAGGGAGGATTAGGGATCACTAGGCTATATACCCCCCTTGGAGCCCCCTCCCTTAAGGATACTATAATTATTGAACCGGTTTAGGGTTTAGAGTCTAGGAGAACCCTAGGGATCTAAGGACTCATATATTAAGGCTTTTGCGCCCAAGGACCATACTCTATAAGGCTTTTGGGCTATTGATCCCCCAGAAAAAAGCTTCAAACTTTCTATCACCGACCAAATATATTGGGCCAACAAGTTTAAAGCTGCTATCAAGGGCCAATGCGAGGGCCCCCTTAAGCCGGTATGCCTCGGAACCCTAAGCCGCAACCGTAAACCCCCTTAACCCTAAGCCCTAACCCCAAACCCCCTAAACCCTAAGCCCTAACCCTTTAAACCTCCTAAACCCTAAGCCAGAACCCCAAACCCCCTTCCTAACTTAACCCTGAACCCTTCGGATTTAGGGTTCTAATTTGCGCCTCCGGAGGATGGCCCCTGCGCCCGCGGCTGCGCACCACGCCGAGTCAAGGATGTGGGCTTGGTGCGCACCTGCCGGGAACAATACGGGTTTCGGGTTCAGGGTTGAGGGTTTAGGGTTTGGGGTCTCGGGTTCAGGGCTTTAGGGCTTAAGGCTACAAGGACTGAATTGCACGGATTTTAATTTTGGGCCCAAAGACCATACTACATAGGCACCTCCGGGGGTGCAAGCATACACGGGCTCCAAAGCTACCAAGCAGGACCTCTTTTGTGCTCTCAAAGCATTGGCCCCTAAACCCTAAAAGCGCCAACAAGTATCCCACCAAACTCCTACCAAACCATTAAGCCGATGCAACATTGTTCAAGACCTCCAACATCACCTAAACCCTAAACTCTAAACCCTACCCGAACCCCAATAACCTACCTTTCACATGAAGAAATCACAAGAAGGAACCCTACACAGGCAGGTTTTATGTAACCCGTAACCCTTGACCCCGAATAACCTCTCTTTGTAACTATCAACTGCCCGAAAAGGTAGGTTTCTTGGGGTCCAAGTAACCCTTGACCCTCAATGCTCGGATCCCCTGCAAAAGCAGAGACGGGCCTCGGCCAGATGTTGGGGCTTCCTCAACAATCAGAGACTCCAAAATCCCTTATATTTAAGGAATATACCTTACATTATAAAAGGATCCCTAATCGACTCCAAAACCCTTAATTAATTAAGGACTGTACCTTACATTATAATAGGATCCCTAATATGACTTAAGGAATCTTCTTTAATTAAGGCGTATTGGAGTCTCTGGGAAATCAGAGTGCGTAGCTCGCCGGGGGGGTTCGGGTAATTCAGGGGCCCCAATGCTTAGAATTGGGTTTGGAGTGTATTCTACTGTCCGTGTGAAAAGGAACACCCCCAAAATAGAAAAGGTAATTATTTAGGCTCCATATTATGGGGTTCAGGCTGTACTTGCGAACTCCATGCATGGCAGTACATTCTGAATCAAAACCACGCTCCCAAAACTCGGAACTGAAACGAGAACGCTGAATCCTAAATCGGATTCCAATATGCGTAGCCCAGGGGTCGCGGGGGGTTATGCTGTAACTATCTGTATGTGTGTATATATATATGTGTATGATCGAGAAAAATCTCATCATTAGCTAACAGTAACATGAATCACCGACACCCCTGAACACCGACCGAGCCATGCTTCTTCATAGAGATCTCTGCCGTCAGTGCAGGCGCATGACGAGCCATCGAAGGGGGACCCACCTCAGGCGCAATTAGAGCGGTTATGATTGCTTAGCGCAGCTAGCTATATATGGGAGTTTCCGAAAATAGCGGATCCTAACGTGGCACCCTGAATAGTAGGATCCTCGTTATAAGGACCCCAAAATACGGTACCCCCAATTTTCGGAAACTCCCAGATATGATCGAACCTTTGGCTTCACAACTGAGCTAGTTGCTAAGTTGCAGTCGTTCCCCGTTTGCAAATGTATGCCCACATCGTGCGCAGCCCGAGGTCACGCCTGGCGGCTGTCGGCCCTCAGAACAGCTAAGGGCTTAGGGTTTAGGGTTCAGGTGTGGCAGCTACTTCAGCAACATGGGAGACGTCATCGGCATGTTGTAGTTGATCAGACATCCCTTATAAACCCTGAACCCTTTATAAACCCTAAACGCCCGCCGACACATCCTGGCCACTCGCCGACTGACCGCTCGATTGCGTGTGTGCTACAGGCGTAGCACCGCCGTCTGCTTGGAGGGTCAGGAGAATGAGTAAGTTATTTTTAGCTCTATACAGCATTATAAGTATCATAACCCCAATAAAACCCTGTCTATACCTACCTATTAAGTCCCCGACCCTGCAAGCAAAAGAGCGCAGTCCTGTGCAGCATAGTGGCATAGCTGCCACGAAAACCAACACAGACTGCATGCATGCCTGTATCTATGTTCCCTGGCTTTCTCAACGGTTAACCATTCAAACTTTTAGCCGGGGGGGAGTGTGCATACCCAGTATAGGCCCTATTAACTGGACTTGTGTTTTGGGCTGTGGGGGAGATTATGCTGTAAAGTAATGAACCATAGTAAAGAACCTAAGGACTAGTATTGAAGAAATGTACAGACCTCTGTGGAGGCACAGTGCGAAAAGGACGGGATCTGAGCTTTAGCTCGGGCTTAGAGTTGAGAGTCTTGGGGGTTTAGGGTTTAGGCTTTAGGGTTTGGGTTTAGGGTTTAGGGTTTAGGGTTTGGGTTTACGGTTTAGGGTTTGGGTTTAGGGTTTAGGGTTTAGGGTTTAGGGGTTTAGGGTTTAGGGCGTTTAGGGTTTGAAAAAGCCCACAGACTTAATCTTGCGAAGCCGCAAAAACAGCGAGACACAAACCCATGAAGCCTAACCCCTCGACTGTAAGGCAAAAGCCAGAACGTTGGAATATGATTATACTAACCCTTCTATGGTAAATTATAGGGTATCCTACCGTGAAACCATATTCCAACTTTCTGGAGTTCCCTGTAACCCTGAACCCTAAACCCCTAAACCCAAAACCCCAAAACCCCTAAACCATAACCCTAAACCCTAAGCCTAAACTAAACCCTAAAACCCTAAACTCCTAAACCCTCAAACCCCAAAGAAGCGTAAAGACATATTCTGAACCAGCAGATGATGGGGGAGCCCAATGGCCAACTACGAAGAGTCATGCGAGACCCTAAACCCCAAATCCTAATTCGACCCCCTAAGCCCTAAACCCTCATCCCCTACCCATACCCTACCCGTTCTTTTAGGACGCCTACTTTTTTAAAAAAGGGGGTAGGGTATGAGCCTCCAGGTAAACCCCAAAGCCTAAACTTAGCTAAACCCTCATCCCCTAGACCGCAAGTCCTGAACCTCAGTGGCTGAGTACCCTAGCCCAACCAAGGTTAACCTTTTCAGTTATGGTAAGACTATAGAAACTCCCAAAATGTTCAAGGTTTCCCACTCCACTACTAAGAAACCTTGTTCGGCTTCTGCTTAGTCGCCGAGTTCAAACTTTCAGTTTTAAGAGAGTTTCACTATCCCAACAAAAAGCTTAAAGTTTACAAACTCAGCTACTATGGTAGGATGTATAGAAACCCCAAACGGTTAATTTAACGGTTACACAAACAACTACTTTAAGAAACCTTCGTCGGCTCTGTCAGAGGCCGCTGCGGGCTCGAGTCCTCGTGCCGGGAGCGGAGGAGGGAGCACCTGGACCACTCGAGACATGCGGGAGTTTCCGAAAATTAGGGGGGTACCATATTTGGGTACTACATTGGGGTCCCCTATTTTTGGAAACTCCCATGCAGAGAACCATGCCCCAAGTGTCCTGCTGAGGTTTTCGGGGCTGGACAGCACCTACACTCATCTTCCAACTTTTTGGGGTTCACTATATGGGAGTTTCCGAAGATAGGGCAACCTAATATGGTACCCTAAATAGTAGGATCCTGATTATGAGGACCCCAAAATAAGGTACCCCCAAGTTTCGGAAACCCCCGTATGGCTCACTATTTACTATATAGCGAGCCTTACAGGGGCCTGTAAAACTCGAAACACCAAACCCTACAAACCCTCATGCGCCAAAGCCGCATAGACCCTGGCAGAGCCGTTATAGAGCCCTTGTAGACCCTAACAACCTAATAGCGGGGCAGTAACAATTAGAATGGTGGTTGAAGGTAGACTAATACATACATATATATATATATATATGTGTGTACATATAGTTGTTGGTAGAACCTGAGCATTTGAATTACGAAATATGCTGGATGTCGTAACTATCCAGCCCCTAACCCTAAGCTGCAAACTTAAACTCTAAATACCTGAACCCCAAACACCTAAATTGCACACCCCAAGCCCCAAAACCCCTAAACTCTACACCCCTAAACCCCAAAAACCCTAACCCCCAACCCCTTAAAAGCAGCCAAAACCCAAACATGCTAATCCCAAAAACCCTAAACCCTAAACCCCTAAACCCCTAAACCCTAAACCCCCTAGACCCTCAAGCCCTATAGACCCGAAGCCCCCTCTAGTAGAAGCCAGAACGTCGGAACATCAATATCCTCATGCCCTTAAAGTATAGGGGATCCTAGCACCAATCCTCCTACACCCATGTTCCAACTTTCTGGCGTTCTGTGTAACCCCCAACCCTTTAAAAACAACCGAAACCCAAACATGCTAATCCCTAAAACCCCTGAACCTTAAAGCCCTCAACCCTAAGCCCCCTAAGCCCAATCCGGCAGAGGTACTTTGCCCCGACTTGCTGGCACTCGTCCAGTGGAGGGCCTCGGCTCTATCCCAAAAGGCTCCATGTACCCACACAGTAGGTACTTAGGCCTTAGAATACCCATATAGGGACCCCTTTAAGGCCTAAGTACCTTCTGTATGGGCACATGGAGTCTTAGGGTATGTTTTGGATTTTTGTTTTTTTTTTAAGGGTGCATTGGGACTTTCACTCTGCCGGCTCCCTGCCCAATTTGGGCTTGCACAAGTAAAAGAGGCTCACCCCAAGTTGATTTTTGGGTTTAGGTCGTTTGCTTATTTGTTTTAAAGGGTTTGGGGCTTTGTAAGGGTTTTTGCTTAGAGCTTCGGGTTGTTTTAAAGGGTCTGGGTTTAGGGAGTAGGGTTTAGGATTCTGGGTATGTTTACGGCGTTTGGGGTCTGGGATTTTGGGTTTAGGGATTAGGGGTTAGGGTGCTTAAACTTGAGGCTGTGGATTTTTTGGGGCTTTTGGGATCCTTCAAGGCTTCCTTTACTTACTCCCCCAATAAGCCACAAACATGAAAGGTTGAACTTTCCGATTCCTACTAAACTATATGAACCCAAAAAGTTTTAAAGGTTGGGCATTGGGGATCTACGTTCAGGGCCTACCCAGACCCCTGGGAGGATCCAAAAAGTAGATCCCTTAATTGCGGTTCCTATAAAGTACCCTTAGTGGTATAGGGCCCCAAATTAAGGGATCTACTTTCTAGATCCTCCCGGGGGTCTGGGTAGGGATTCTGGTTTTGGAGAGGAGGGGACTTGGGGGGCAAGGGATTGGGCTTGACGGGGTTTAGGGTTTAGGGTTTAGGGTTTAGGGTTTAGGGTTTAGGGTTTAGGGTTTAGGGTTTAGGGTTTAGGGTTTAGGGTTTAGGGTTTAGGGATTGAGGTTTAGGGCTCACTGAAAGAGGGTTCAACATGGCAGGGCTGTAACCCTGGGGATCAAAATGGCCCAAAAGCCTTAGATAGTATGGTCTTTGGGCCCGATCCCTAGGGCAAGAAAGCATCGTTGGGTTTTGTGGTGGTTTGATGGTGGTGCTACAGGGTCTTCTGGGCGGATATGACGCTTTGTGCGCAATTTGGCAGTACTAGGTATCTGCTTTAGCGGCGCCTGACACAAGCAAGGATCCATCTGGTATCCGACTTTGAAATAACCAAGGAGAACAAAATGTATAGACATGTTTTCATGATAATGGTTCCCTTATGGAACAGGTACCAACCAAAAACTACTCAAGTATGGTACTCCCAGCCCAGAAGCATTATTCTGGTCCCGACTGACACTCCCATTTAGAGGTTGACTTCTTGGGTGTGTAGGCGTGAGGGCTGGAAAGCGTGGCTGCTTAGAGCTCCTCACAGCGAAAGAAACCTCCCTCCGACATCGAAACTTAATCCAAAAACGAATTTTCAAACCCGAAGAGGCCCAAATCCTAAACCCTACAAGACTCTTGAGATGTGTGTGGTTGTGAAAATCAGGGTCCCTTTTTGGGTAACTTAAATAATAGGTGCCGTACTATAATAAGGACCCAAGAAGGGACCCTAATTTTGATAAACACCCATGTGAAGGGTTTTCTCCGAGGCTCAGCCGTCCCGTCGCCGCAGGGCGCTTCGGCGGCTCGCTTTTTCGTGTGCGCAAGGGCACCTCGTGCTTAGCTGGCTTCTAGACTTTGCGCAGTGAGGCAGAGCTTTATTGTTGTAAGGCCTTTCATGTGGGCTTTAGGGTTTGATAGATGTCTGAGAGCCTCACAATCCGCTGGAAAGACACCCCATGATGTGATAAGCATGCGAGTAGAAATACTGCTACTGACTGGTCATGACGATAGACAACAAAGCCGAAAGGATTGCCCACTTGTGCTGATATACTAGCTCTTCCTACTACTAAACCCTAAACCCTCAACCCTCAACCCTAAACCCTCAACCCTCAACTCTAAACCCTAAACCCTCAACCCAAAACCCTAAACTTTAAACCCTCAACCCTAAACCCTAAACCCTAAACCTTAAACCTGCAACTACCACGACGGGGACTGCGAAGCCGCCAAAGAAAGCCCCGATTTCTGCGCGATGGTGATGTCGATACTGATAGACTAGTAGGTTTAGGGTTTAGGGTTTAGGGTTGAGGGTTTAGGGTTTAGGGTTGAGGGTTTAGGGTTGAGGGTTGAGGGTTTAGGGTTTAGAGTTGAGGGTTGAGGGTGACTAGTACCCTAAGGGTCCAAGTATATAATAATCATATACTCTCTTAAATATTGAGCTACATAACTACTATCCTAAACCCAAGTACCTGATTATTGGGTCCTTTGGACCCTTAGGGGTAGGTTTAGGGTTTAGGGTTTAGGGGACTAGGTTGGCCCTCTAAAGCCTCTGAACAAAAATCATGAACAGTATCCTCCTAAGCCCACAAAGGGAACATATAACATGTCCCAAAGGCCTACCTAGTAGAGCACTCGGCTCAACAACCAGGGGCCAATGTGCCTGATGATAATGACGATGATTGTGAAGATCGTGATGGCGATCATGATGAGATGTGCTTTGTTGATGGGTCTCCGTTGATGGTGATGTTGTTGCTGTTGTTGAAGGTGGGAGTGCTGTTTAATTCATGTTTTTAAAACTTGATCCGACATGTATTTGGAATGTCCAGACTGACGGGAAGCCGGGGGAGACGACCTACTTGTATAGTGGGCTCGCTTTCAAAGACTTGGCTGACTTGTGCACCCCTCCCAAAAGTTAAACTGCTAGCCTCCTCATTATGGTTCATATAGAAGCCCAAAAGATTAAAGCCCTAAGAGGCACGCCAAAAAGAGTTAGGGTTCGCGGTTCGGCGTTGGGTTTCCCAAACCTGGTAAAGCGAAGGCGCGTCTGCCGTCCACGTGAGCTCAGCGCTTAGGTGAGAAAGGCTAGAGAGCTCGTCCGCAATGTTTCCTGGATTGGTTTAGTGTTCGGGGTTCGGGGCTTCAATTTGATACGGTTGGTGATAAAAATCCTGCATTACCCATAAGAAGGAATATACAATAATTCCCATAGTCTAGGGTCCTTAAGGTAATGCAAATTTATATCATCAATCGTAATGAATGGCTTACGGTTCCTGGCTTCAGAACTCGGGGGGGTTGTAGTTTGCGAGTCTTGGGTTGGACGGCTAGGGAATTTCAAAGGGGAAAAGGAGGGACCCTTAATAAGGACCCCTAGGTATATACCCTTAATATAGCTATTATATACCCATTATATAGCCCATAAAAGGGTAGGGGTCCCCACTGAGGGTCCCTCCTTTTCCCCTTTGAGAATTTGCAGCTTGTGCTTTGGCATGTGGGTGGTTGTCAAAACTATGGTCCCTTTTTGGGTCCTTATTATAATACGGCACCTATTATTTAGGGCTTGGGTTTGGGCATGTACAGGTTGAGTACGGCCCCCACTCAGTAACAGATGAATAATACTCATAATATAGATATGTTAGGACCTTGATAATCGCCCTATTCTAACATTAGGGCTCATGGATCTGCCCCGCCCTCCCCAATTCTCCAAAAGCCTGTTGGATCTTGACCCCTAGCCCTAGCTGACCGCCTTAGTTTAGGCCATGTGTCGGTAGAACTCTGCAGCATCTCCCAGCGCAGGACCTGCTCGCAGCGAGCAAGGGCAACACGATGTCCTTTTTTTGAAGAATGCTCTACTGCAGACCCTACCTAGGCCCCATAATGTAGCACCTTTTTGCTACCTGCATTTCTTGCTGCGAAAAGATCCTAACCACGAACTATGCTACCCAAAACAAGTACGACATACTAGGCAAAGCGGCCCTGAACCCATAACTCGAAGCCATTCTCGTCCCCCCCTGCTTTTCGCACAAAGCCGCCGCTATGGCTCGACAATGGATAGAAGGAACTTCACTATGCCGGGGTGGCTAGGGAGAGTACTGTAATCTGAACGGAAGCTACAACGCGCATTAACAAAAGCCTGGATGCCCCCATGTGATCCCTACACCGGTTAGTTACCTTACAAGCTCTTGACCATAAGATCAGGTAAATACTTTCCACGGTCACTTGTACAAGGGACCGTTATGCCAGTTCTCTAATACCCTAGTCTACCACACACGACTGAGTAGGATGTGTCTAAGTGGGGATGTTTCAGGTTGAGACAGAACTTTACCCTAAGGCCCCATAGTAGTTCCTTTTGGGGATTACCTTAAAGGATTCTAAATATGAGCCACAAAAAGGAACTGCTATGGGGCCTTAGGGTAGAGTTGGAAGATGAAAACTCATCCACCTCTGTAGGTTGTTTCGACCTTTGGGGTGGCGTAGCTGATCCGGAGATGGGCGGGCCGTGAGGTACGCAGGTATCGACAGCTTGACTCCACTCCTCTTGGCAAGCCGACAAACCAGTTAGTTGATTCCTTCGGTGCTAATGGGAGAGGCAAAAAACGAACCTATCCCCAAAGACCTAAACCTTAAACCCCTAAACCCTAAAACGCTAAACCCCTGAACCCGAAACCCCTAAACCCCTAAAACCCTAAACCCCAAACCCTCACAGTTAGCAATTAGAGAGCCAATGAGATGAACAAGTAACGGCTCTCTGCAAGTCATCGTTCTCTGGACATGTGGACCCTGCTTGGAGGTTCGTGGGTAGTTATAGGTGGGGTTATAAGTCCTCTAATATGGGTTATAAGCGTAGTAGCCCCACTTACAATCACCCATGAACCTCAAAGTATTAAGTATCAGTCACGAGGCTAGCTGTCCCACAAAAAACACACAAAAAAAATGAGCCAGCAATAAAGTAGGGATATCCCATTGACACTTGACAAACTTGTGCAACGTTACCCTAAACCCTAAACCCTACCTTAACCCTGAAGAACCTACCTTTTTAGGGATCCCTATTAACTATGATTTCCTTATAAATGTCCTTAAAAAGGTAGGTTCTTCAGGGTTAAGGTAAAGCCCTTAAAACCCCGTTCGGCGACCCCAAAGAAGACGGCCTCCGTCTCCTTCTTCGTCCGGGGACGCCATGGCTGCACGTGAAAATCATGAGTAAGCCGTGGGCACTCCACCGTGGGCGTTGACTACAGTTGAAACTTTGTAAGGTCAGGTTATATGTACGGTTTAGGTTTCAGGGTTCGGGGTCAGGGTTTTAGGTTTAAGAGTCGACATTCAGACCTTCGGGTAAATTGGGTTAAGTTCGGCTTGACTGATGCGTATTTCGTCTCAAGGCTAATGCTGTGGAGTTGCGTGGCACGCGAGCATTCAAACCCTAGCCCGCCCAACGCTGAATTCCAATCCCCTGCTAGAGCAACTTTAGGGATGAGGTGTTCAAGGTTTCGGTTCGCAGGGTTTCTGTGATGCTGCTATGCATGTATGTGCGGGGGTGTGTGTGTGTGTGTGTGATACACAGCTTAGTTTCTGTGTGTCATGCCTTGTTAATTAATTAAGGAAGGGGCACCAGACCCCCGCCCACGCCCCCCACGCACTAAGGTCACCTCGTTATGTGAATTACACAACACTGTGCACCTCCACCCATTTTTCAAAGCACATGGAACACGAGAAACGCACGACCGACCGTATCTCAACTACGGTTTGAATCAATAAAGGAATTGGGGCTTCAGGGCCCTTTGTCGTTTCCAGTATCAAGTTTACTATGAGAGATATCTTAGGGGAGCTTATGACGAACATGGGTCCAAGTGTTCTTGAACCCTAACCCTATAAATCGCTAACCCCCAATAAGCCACAAAAATGAAAGGTTGAACTTTCCGATTCCTACTAAACCATAAGAACCCACAAAGTTTAAAGGTTGGGCATTGGGGATCTAAGAAACCGCTAACCCAAAACCTGCATCAGGCGGGGTCTTCGGGCCTCGACTCCTCGTCTGTGTAGGGTTTTCAGGTTGGGTCTACTACTCTACTTAAAGGGTCATGGGGACTTAGTAAGTCGGCAGTAAGCAAACTTATAACCACCCAAAAGGGATCCTAATTGGGTTATGGTATTAATAACTCTATAAGGCAACTACTTACTAAGCCCCCGGACCCTCCAAGTCAAGTAAGGGAGTAGACCCCTGTGGTACTTACATTCAGCTAAACCCTATAAACTCTAAACACCAACCCCGAAACGCAAACGCCCAAACTTCGTGAAAACCAACGCCCTAAAAACCCTGAACCCCTTCCGCCCTAAACCCCCAAACCCTGCACCCCCGAAACCGCTGATACCCCTAAAGCTTAATAAACCTTACACTTACACCCTGGACACCACAACCTGCCTTTCTAGACATCCTCACTAAGACTTTCTTATGTAAGTCCTTGAAAAGGACCGCTACTTGGGGGTTAAGCAAAACCTAAACCCTCAACTCCGAAACTCTAATCCTACACTTTTATGCATACTAAGCGCCAGAGCCCTAGGCTCTAACACACGAGACCCTAAACTCTACAAACGCATCAAAGCTCTATATATAGTACCAGTACAATCATAATAACCCTCTCAGAATCGAAGCCCAAAAGCCCATTGTCTTAAAACCCAAAACCCCAAAACCTGGCCAAAACCTCTATCTGTATATACCTTTAACACTAAACCTTCATCAACCCTAAATCCTAAAGCCATAGAACCTGCCGGCTCCTGCAGCTGAACCTTACTGGTGGGGCTTCCCGGGGTCTCCGCCTGGCCATCTTAGGATCTTAGGGTCTGCTTGGAGGGTCGGGGGACTTAGTAAGTAGGTATTAAGTAGAGTTCTACGTAACCTAAAAGGGATCCTGATTGGGGTTATGGTACTTATATATAATAAATGTGTAGAACAACTACATAGTCAGTCTCCTGACCCTCCAAGGATGGCGCAGGGTCCAAGGGGATATGAGGCTTTCAGGGAATGCTCCTTGTTTGTATGTGTGGGAGACTGCTTCATGAAAAGCCGAGCACATGCGCTGGAGGCGTTTAGGTTTACCGGCTTGCGGAGAGTTTTTGACGTGACTACTGAGCATCGGATCGGTGCAGGGTTAAGTTCCGCCCTACTATCTTTGGGGTATATGGCAGTAGCATGATTGTAAAACGAGAAAACCTCACCACGGTTTAGGTTGCTGTATGGTGAACCCCAGAAAGTTGGAACATAGATTTAAGATGATTCAGACTGGGAGCCCCTATACTTTACTGTAAGGGCACGAGGCTAATGATGTTCCAACTTTCTGGCGTCTACTGTAGGCCTTCCACATTACTTAAAGGGTCATGGGACTTAGTAACTAGGGTTATAATTAGGGTAACTATACTTATAGCTATTTATAACCCCAATAAGGGTACTTATAACCCTACTTACTAAGTCCCAGGATCCTCCAAGTAGGCTTCAAGTCTGATGCTTTGCATCCGAAGGCTGCTGCAGATTCAGGGTTCGGGACTTCGGACCTGTTGGTCTCAACATCAGACACACCGGCGGCTCAGATTACGACGCTTAAGGTTTAGGGTTCAGGGGTTAGGGGTTTAGGGCTTCACTGTTTTACGGCTCAGGGTTCATGGGGAGTATCACTATAATCATGAACTACAATTCAGGCATCATAACCTACTCTGTTGTACTGTAGGATTCGGGGCTCAGCTTTCCAATGGTACGGTTCCCAATGCCACATAGCTCATCTCGGCCGCAATGCTTTTCAAGCCCGCCATATCATATAGCTCTGTTAGCTGATTTCTGGGCAGTTGTCAAAATTAAGGTCCCTTTTTGGATACCCTAAACAATAGTTGCGCCGCATGTTTTTTAATAGGGACCCAAAGCGGGACCATAATTTCGACAACCACGCATCTGGGAACAGCACTATCCACGCTGCTCGTCTCTCCAAATGCCAGCCAATCGGTTGATGATATAAATCCTGCATTACCCATAATAAGGAAAAAACCATAATTCCCATAGTTTAGGGTCCTTAAGGTCATGCAGGATTTATATCATCAACCGAAGCTCCACCTGGCACACCCTCAACCCCCAACCCAAAACCGCTCCGCCGTGGCGTCCCGAGCTCCAGCGTGAACCCCAAAGCCCCCCAAAACCTCAAAGTCAAGCTCTACAGCTCCGAAAACGACACCTTCGGAGGACCTGTAATACCTTTAGGAAGTAGGCAAAACATATCAAAGACGAGCGATGACGACCTGGTACACAGCACACAGCCCTGCTGATCACCTGGTCTCGGGTGCTGTATCTCCTGCTCTATGCTCACTTTGCCCTCCAATGTCCGTCAGGTCGCGGGATGAAACTGCACCCAGCTTCCCAAGTTGTGGAGGGCCCCGTAAAGCAACGCAGAGTCCCAAAACGAAACGAAGTAAACAGACAAGGTCCCCAGGAGCTGCTATAAGTCTAAGGCACCCTCTTCCACATGTAAGTTTGCCAGCCTCCTGGCTGTCCGGGGGCCTGAAGATCGCGCATACTGCTTGAAGAGATAGTGGATTTTGTGTGTTTTTTTATCCGGCTTAGGGTTTAGGGTTTAGGGCTTTAGGGTTTCGGGTTTAGGGGTTTAGGGGTTTAGGGTAGGAACCTGATAGGGAAACCTTGGGCCTCTATTTGGGTTCCTTGTAATCATGTTTCCTACTATTTTTTGGGGTTATAGGCCCAGGGTTTCTTAATCAGGTTCCTACATTAGGGTGTCATGAGTTTCGGGCCGGATGGCTTGTGGGTTGGATTGAAATGCTTGGGCGTCCGCAGTCCCAAACTCCTCTTTGCGGTGCTGGAGTGAGTATACACCGCTCAAGGGGCTCATGCGAAAGTTTAGCCTAGTGCACCCTCCCGGAAAGACAGGAGCGTTTACTCTACATGCAACATGCATACAGGGATTTGCTGAGGTGGACTTTCTGTGGCTCTTTTTGGCGTGTAAAGACGTAAACCTTAAACTCCAAACCCAAAGCCGAAAACCCAAGTTCCCTAACCCTCATAAACTACCGGCAATCCTACACCCCAAATCGCTAACCAGGGCTTCGGGATGTCAACCCCCTCCTGCATTTAACGAGTACTATAGGGGCCTTAATAATTAGAATAAGCTTTTGGAGCCCATTATACTATAATGTGAATAAGGAACCCCAGAATAGTGTTGGTTATTATTTGATTTAGGCCACTACATTACACATACTTAGTCCACAAAGCTGGAGATTCAGTTGCTAGATTACTTTATGGGCCACAGGACCGATAAGACACAATCAAATGCTCGGCATTTACATCTGGAGTTGCATGCCAGTTCTCAGTAACTTCGCTGGTTCAGAAGCCAGCATATGGGAGTTTCCGACAATAGGGGACCCTAATTTAGTACCCTAAATGTTATAAGGACCCCCAAATAATGTAGCCCCTATTTTAGGAAACTCCCATATCTACAGCTAACTTGCTTGACCACCCTTGAGGCTCCAAGCAGACATCTGAATTCATGTAATGCAGGGGCCTTGATAATTGAAACTGGGTTTTGGGCTCCTTTTATCGTATAATTGCCATAAAGAGCCCTAAGGAATCATACTGGTCATCATTTCTGGTTGATTGAGGCTGCTCTATTCCCTCAAGACCTCGTGGAATTAAGCACTGGCCGGGGCAGAAGCAACGCTCTCTCTAGCAGCTTGGGGACTCTACCGGAAGCCTCGGGGTCACCTGTGAGGGGAGCACAGTTCTGCGCTTAAGATAAAAGCCAGAAAGTTGGAATATGATTATCCTAACCCTTCTATGGTAAATTATAGGGTATCCTACCATGAAACCATATTCCAACTTTCTGGAGTTCCCTTTACCTAATTATCACATACTCTCCAAAATAGTAACCTACATAACTACTATCCTAAAGCCGAGTACCTAAATCGGGTCCTTTGGACCCGTAGGGTACGTAGTATCTTTCCGTTGCGTGCCGGCAGTTGGGATAAAGAAACAGCTGCACCCGGATAACGACACACATTTTCTGACGTTGACACCACGACGTCTTACATCTTTGCTGAGATTCCCGGCGCCACAGTCCTCATGCCTCAGGCTGCAAAATGCACGCTGCTGTCAGAACTTAAACCCGCTCAACCCGAATTCAGCAATTAGCCACTACCGTAACCCCACCTAATATGCCCCGACTGAAACCCCAAAGTAAACTTTCCCTAAACCCCAAAGCCCTAAAACCAAGCTGTGCTAAGGCTTTATGGTTTAGGCTTAGGGGCTTGGGGCTTGGGGCTAAACCCTAACCACAGGCCCTGAAGCGCCATACCATAAATCCCAACAGCACTTTCAGACTTTCAGGCGGATGGTAAGCCTGGGAGAAGAAAACCCTGACGTCCAAAACCCTATCCCACCCCCTACGGCGAAATCAAAGAGATTCTCGAGCAGCCTGTTTGGTGTTTACTTGGGATACGGGTGATTCCAAGAACTCAGGATTTTGGGAAACCCGAATGAACCATAAACTGACGGGTTCATTTGCTCTCAACCTGCTACTCATCACAGAATGCACAAAAGCTCCTCTGTTGAGCGTTCCGAAGCACGTCGGGTTCTGTCTACCATTCTAGAGTGTTACCAGCAGGTGTTTGTGCTTTTCTACCTTCTTCAGCTAGAAATGTGTTTACGGGGCTTGCCTCAGGAGTTTATACGGTTCGCTTGTCATTATTCCTTCATGCTGTCCATTGGGGTATTCCTAGAAGAAGGAGGGTCGGAGTATCAGGGATATGGGCCCTAGCGGTGGAAAATGAAGGGCCTTGACTTCAGGGTTTAGAAATTGAGGTTAGAAGCTCGGTTTTTGGGGTGGAGCTCGAAAGCTCTATGCCCCACATTCAAACCCCACATTCACGCTGAGGTGCGATGGCCAAGAGCTCTGGAGCAATCTGCCTGCTTCATGCTTTCGCAATTTGGGGATCTGGGAAGGGCGGGTGTTGCACTTTAGGGGTGAATTGCTTTTGCAAGGCTTGGGGCTCGAATCTTGGCAAAGGGGTATGCGATGTGAGGTTAAGACATTTTCCTTTATGGCACCGGGACTGGGATTGTAGGGATGTGGCTTAGGTTGGAGAGCACCTTTTCTTTGAGGAATCTTAGGGGTTCCTGTTTTTCGGGTTTAGGGATTAGGGTTCCTTTAAGCGGTTCCTTTAAGGGCTCCTTTAAGGGAGCTATAGAGTTTAGGGATTGTTCGGATGTGGCTTAAACAATCTTGATGGTGGTTGGGGTTGTTTTGCCGAGAGCGTGGAAGCAATGCCTCCCCGAATATGGCTACAGGTGGGTTTAAACCCCCTAAACCCTAAACCCTTAAACCCTAAACCCTAAACCCCTAAACCCCTAAACCCTAAACCCTAAACCGTGGCCCAATACCCCTTAATGACCCTCAGGCTCTCAGGACTCATATTTTAAGGCTTTTGGGCCCAAAGACCATACTATGTAAGGCTTGTGGGCTATCTTGAGCCTTAGGGTAACGAATATAGCTTCAATCATAATATGAAGCCCCTTATGATTTCAGGTATATTCCTTAATTAAAGGGTAGTGGGCTCTCTGGGCTTGAGGCCCTTTCGGGTTGATGCCGGTTTCAGCTAGGGAGGGTTGACATGAAACAGCGGAGCCGGAAGTCTCTAGACCTGGGACGTCTATGGGAGTTTCCGAAACTAAGGGTTACATTATTTTGGGGTTCTTTTAGTAAGGATCCTACTATTTAGGGTACTATTTTCGAGGGTCCCCGGTTTTTGGAAACTCCCATATCCTACAGGGGTCTGAAAATTACAACAGCGCTGTGGGGTGCATATTCAACAACAAGTAGATCAGGGACTTAATTATCTAGAACGGCATGCTGTTTCAAATTATTCTGACCCCTTTAACGTTTTGTTTGTGGACACCCTACTTTATGTATTGTATTACCAGATGAGGTGCTACAAGCCAGGGCCCATGTAGCCGAAAGGACCTACCTTTTTAGGGAACTATACATAGAAACCATAATAAGGAACTCTAAAAAGGTAGGTCTTTCCGGCTACAGGTAGCTGTATGTAGGCTGAGTGAAATTCGCTCTTCCACTTGTGCTTCTGGATGTGAGATTCACGATCTCAGGGGGTTGGGCGAACAAGACTCTTGCATGGAGTCAAACACGAGCATATAGGGCTACGATTAAGGTCCTAATATAGCTATATTATGAATATTATCCAACTGTTACTGAGTGGGGGCTGTACCCAATGTCTACCGGTTACTTGCCTGGCATCTGATGTACAGATATCTGGAGACTCCAAAGCCCCTGAATCAAGCAACATACCCTGAAATTCCATCCCTAAACCCTAAACCCTAAACCCTAAACCCTAAACCCTAAACCCTAAAATCCTTGATTAAGAGGCTTAAGAGTCTCTGGATATACAGCAACCCCACGAAATACACCCCTCAGTGGGGCCTCATCCCCGTATAGATGCAGCAATCCGTAAACCCTCTTTCGCAGTTCATCTCAGTATTTCCACTCACACCTGAGGACCACGCATCCAGTCTGCCTTAGGTTGTAGGATTGAGATATGGGCACATGGACCCTTGAACTCTAAAGCAGAATGGCCTTATATAACCTTTATTAGCCGCTGTAGAACCCTTAGCGAAAAAGCCAGCTGCTCTTTTCGCTTCGCTGCGCGAGACACAAGGATGCAACGATTGCCAGGGAGCGGGGGTTGTGCTAAGAGACCCCAGCGTCATGTTGTAGACGGTTTAGGGTTTCCGGTTTGGGGTTTAGGCTTTAATTCCAAAGTTCCGGCGGGCTCCGGATTAGGATTTAGTTTGAGACCAAGGTAGGATACTCGGGTAAAGGTTATAAGGATGTTGTAGAAGGTCTAGAGTTTCGGGTTGAAGATAGCTATCAAGTTCCGTAGGGATTCACAATGGGGTTGTTATAGGCTTCTGATGCTTCAAGCTTTTGCTCTGTATAGAAATCTCTTCCCGAGTAACCCAATCTGAGCATGACAATTACGAGAACATCATATACCTGTGCAGCTGTCTATCTGTCTGTCCGTCTGTCCGTCCGTTCGTGCGTATATACGCACAAAGCAGTGTGCACATGAAAATGTAAAGACATAAACATACAGATGTGTAAGATTTTGACAGAAATACACCTATATATGCATTTGTATATAGTATACATATATGTATACCGCATATGTACACGTGTACGTGGGTATACATAGAGAAACAGAGAGAGTGAGAGGGTTATGGGACGCGATGGGTCACTGTAAGATGCATATAACCAAGAATCATGGGATCTGTTGATTGGTTACTGACCCTTAGAATCTTTACGGTAGATTCTAAGGAACAGTAACCAATGAACATACCCCATGATTCTAAAACTTCTCACAGTCGAAGCTGGCTTCGTAGTCGTATTCCTGAACCTACCTGTCGGGTATCATGGGGAAGCCTTTGGGGTTATAGAGGGATTATATAGGGGCTATACTACCCAACAAAAGTTAAAGGTTACCTACTACTAGGTGAAGTACAGTGGTCTGGTGATCCTGATTTAAGAGTTCTCCTGGTCTCTGCGGTGCGACAGGAATTCTTCGTAGGGCTACGGGGTTTCTGGCTCGAGAGATTCAGGTGTCGGACCTAGCTGTGTCTGAAAGTCTCTCATTCCTCACTGGGGGGACTGAGACTATAGGGTTTCCATTAGGATCGAACGTCTCTTAAAATACCATCATATACCCCGCACCCTAGCTCATGTGGTGCCCCTCCTGGTAAATGCGTGAGCAATGCACCTCCTAGACCAAGCGCACGATATGTGCAGCATGTTCAAGCACTTATTTTGCAAGCCGACATATTCCTTGCCCCTAAAACATCAAGAGTTTTAGCACGAAACTAAAGAAGCGACGCCGAAGAAAAATGAAGAAGCGGGGGCACCACGGTGTCTGAATACAACTAGCGGCTTTCCGTCTGCATGCTCTCGCCGGGCGTCTTCATCTCGACCTTGAAACAGGAGCTACTGTAGGAATCTGATTAAGGAACCTTGGGCCTTTATTAGGGCTCCTTATATGAATGCTACTATTTTGGGGTTATAGGGCCCAGGGTTTCTTAATCAGGTTGCTACATTACATGCCAGACATCCCCCTGGAACGCTCAATTGCCCTAAATATCCAAAAGGTCCAACAGTTCGGATAGTAATTGTGTAGGGTAGCTGCAGGGAGATTTTATGATTGTTCATGGCACTTGGACCCTTTGCGTTAGGTTCATTACTGTCGGAAGGTACATTGAGTAAAATATTTTAAACAAAGGCCTTTGTTTGTATTTGGAGAGCCGTAATGCTAACCCAGGCCCTATATAGACCCTATAGCCCTACACCCGCTACCTCAATGAATAAACGACATCCTAGCTTAGAAAGGCAGGTTTGAGGAACCTTAGCCCCATGCCCTTATAGAACCCCTGACCCTAGAAGTAACCCCAAAGAACTAGCTAAAGGTGGACCCCCACCCCCCGCCATCTACAGCGCCATATAGCCTGAATACCCACTGCTTTGGACCATCAATCCTCCATTGACTGCGCCTTAAGGTCCTGCTGAACCCCGAACCCTGACCTGCACCCTACTTGGAGGGTCGAGGAAAACTTCGCAAGTAGTTACCGTATAGACTCACAAGTACAAGAACCCTAGTTGGTATGAGCTTTAAGGTACTTATAAGTCTGCTTATCGTCTGCTTACTGTGTCCCCCGACCCTCCAAGTAAGCCCCAACCCATGACAAACAAACCATAAAATTTGCATAAACCCTGCAACCCTTGATAAAGCACCATCCTGTACCCTACACAACCCTAAACCCTTAAAGCCCTAAACCCTAAAATAACAAATCCCAAAATCCTCAATCCGAAACACCCTAAAACCCATAACCCCATACAACCACAAAGCCCTAAAACCCTAAACCCTACCCAAACCACTGAAGCCCTAAACCCCTTTCCAGAACCCTTATAGATCCCTTTAAAGAGCCCTTGTAGATCCCTTTCAAGGAACCCTAAACCCCATACAACCCTAAACGCCCTAAAGCCCTAAACCCCAAACCCCTAAACCCAAAATTCGGAAGCCTTAGAGTACCCTTACAGCAACCCTAAAATAAAACCCTAAACGCCGTGAGCCGCAGCCGTCCGGCCTTCAAGCCGGGTGGTGGTCCCATGGCCTCGAGCCTTCGGTGCTTTTCGATTCTTTTTTTCATCGGAGAATACTTCATGATATACGGGCCTTATGAGTAGAATATAGAAAGGACGCTACAAGGGACTCTAATTCAGAAAATTGCCATTAAAAGGGAACCTTGTTCTAGAACCATAGAATATAGGGGCCTTATAATTCGGGTTTATAGGGGGCTTATGGGGTTTAGGGTTGGGGTCTATAGGGTTTAGGGTATATGGGCGGTTGTCAAATTTGTGGTCCGTTTTGGGTCCCTATTAGGGCCCAAAATGGGACCTTAATTTTGACAACCACCCATATACGGGCCTTATAGCTAGAATGTGGGTTTGGTGGAAAATATAGGGGCCTGAAAAATTAGAATCGGGTTTCGGGGCATATTCTACTAAAACTAAAGTCCGTACCTAATTAGAGTTCCAGGAATATTATTGGTAATTATTTCGGACTCCAAATTATGTTGTACCAACATACATATACTACGTAGATCCCTTCAGGGAGCCCTAGGCAATCCTTAAGGGATTTTGGGGAAGGTCTGGGCGGGCCTCTGCTGCTTCATCTTCCGCACCGCCCAGGGAACGGGCTTCTTGAACTTCGGCGGGCCCTGAGGCAGAGTGTAGGTATTAGGATTCAAAGCTTTAGGGGTTTAGGGTTTAGGGTTTTCGGGCTTTAGGTTTTTGGCCCTTAGGGTGTAGGGCTTTAGAGGTTTAGGGCCTATAGGTGTTAAGATTAAAATTTGTCAAAGGGGAAAAAGAGGGACCCTCACCCTATAATTGGCTATAGAATGGGTATATAGTATATAATAGTTATATTAAGGGTATATGCCTAGGGGTCCTTATTAAGGGTCCCTCCTTTTACCCTTGGAATTTGGGCTTGGGAAAAACAAGATGCCATAAACCCTACACATTAAATTTAGGGTTTAGGGTTATTAAGGGCTTTGGGAAAACACGATGCCCTGCGCCCTACACCCCAAGCCACGGTTCTGATATAGCTAAATCCAGGTTGTTCGATTATAGCTTTTAGGGACATGAGGATGCTGAGGTGCAAATTTCTGGTGTCTACTTTACACCCCCACGTCCACTGCACCAAAGACCAGTCGTATCATCGGACCGGATATGCTACTGGGTATATACGAGCCTTCATAGTTAATCTGAACAAAGTGTCGGTGAACACATGTGCACGACACTCTACATGTACGATAGGTTACCAAGTATTCGGACTATGATTACTTGGAGGTTCACGGGTAGTTATAAGTGGGGTTCTAAGTCCCCTAACAAGGGTTATGAGTATCGTCACCGCACTTATAACCCCAATTCTAACAACCCATGAACCTCCAAGCACTGCTGATGATATAAATCCTGTTAAGGACCGTAAACTATGGGAATCATGGTATATTCCTTATTATGGGTAATGCAGGATTTATATCATCAGCCGTATAACCACCCATGAACCTCCAAGCTAGACCCAAAACCCTAAACCCTAAACTCTAGACCTCCAAGTACTTCCCAAGAAGCTCTGAGTACCCCGACGGCGAATTTCTCTGCCAGGGGAGCACCCTTGTTCAGGTGCTCGATGTAGTCGGGCCTGAGGATTTCCGGAATCATTGCGGGGAGCGTTTGAGATTGGGTTTAGGGTTTAGGGCCTCAGAATTTCTGGAATCCGTTGAGGGTTTACAGGGTTTGGGGTTTTGGGCTTAGGGCCTGAGAATTTCTGGAATCCGTTGAGAATTTATAGGGTTTAGGGCGTTTACCCTGAGGTTCGATTGACCCTACCACGAATCTGCGGCTGTGTCCTTCTCCATATGACGAAAACTCTAAACTAAAACCCTGGGCAATTGAGGCCTAACCTGGAATCGAAAACAACCCTGGACTCTAAAACCTTAAACCCCAAAACCCTAAACCCTGAAACCCTAAACCCAAACCTCCACATGACAGAGCGCGAGAATCGCGCAAACCCAGATCCTTTAAGGGATCCTATAAGAGATCCTTTAAGGGTTCCTGCACGGGATCCTCTAAAGGATCCGAAAGAAAGAACCACGAAAAGGCATGTTACCATGATGTGGCTAGAGATGGGGCTGTCTGAGGTATCCCTCTTTTGGATCCGGTCTAGACAGGATCCAAAAGGAAGAACCCAGAACAGGCATCTTACTGCGACGTGGTCTGAGATAGGGCTTTGTTTCAGGTATCCATCTTTTGGATCCGGCTTAGGGTCTGCGTGGATCATAAGGTACGAGAGTTATGGAGTTCGGTCCGCAAAACCACAACAATGACGAGCTATCATTGGCGGCCTAATTCCGGAGAGTAATGGCAGCGTATATGCACCCTCGACGAATGAAAATACCCTAAGTTCTAATAGGATTGCTGATGTGATTTAAGGTATATTCCTTAATTAATTACGGGATATTGGAAAGTCTGGTATAGACGCGGCTTTTCTTGATGGTCAGTCCGGCACCGGAATATCAAAGCACAAGGGATAGTTAACTTCGCAGCCAAACTCCAGCATCCACAAAGAAGAATCCGTATGGAAACCTGCCTGTCGTACAAGACAGAACCTTACAAACCCCCCCAACAAGCCACAAAAATGAGAGGTTTAACTTTCCGATTCCTACTATAAACTATAAGAAACCACAAAGTTTGAAGGTTGGGCATTGGGGATCTAAGTTACAGAACCAGGAGGGACCTGAACCTGCAAATGCCGCCTGAGAGTCAAGATGTATTTCCTAAGGGTCCATGTACTCATATAGTATATGGGCGTTTCCGAAAATAGGGGGACCCTAACATGGTACCCTAAATAGTAGGATCCTGAATATAAGGACCCCCCAAAAAGGTACCCCTATTTTCGGAAACTCCCATATTGGCCTTAAACTACTCCTTATAATAGGTACATTGGGCCCAAAGTATATGCTATATGGGTACATGGACCCTTAGGGTTAGGGCCTGCCCCGAACACGCATGTCGCAAACATGGAAATGCTAACGTAAAAACAAGCCTGTTACGCGAGTGTCAATCCGCAGGCTTTTGAGTACAAAAGCAACGATAGAAGGCTTTCCGTGGGTATGTCGAGCCCTGTGGGATGCTTAGGTATAGGGTTTAGGGCTTAGGGTTTAGGGTTTAGGGGTTAAAAGTGTCATGGGATTGATGAATGGAGCTGGAAACTGATTTCAGGCACGTCTAACCTTACTTACTTGTCCTTCGGACCCTTCTGCGGTCGTATCGGAGCTTACCGCAGGGGTCCGGGTACCCATGTAGTGTTTCGGAGGGTCGGGGGACTAAGTAAGTAGAAAGTAAATAAATAGACCGAGTGCCCTAAATGGGATCCTATTTGGTGGGTTATGATACTTATAAGTCTATAAACCGGCTAGGCTTAGCCAGGTCCTCAACCCTCTCTTGGCCCCGCGGCCACTGCTTGCGATCTTTCGCGGCTTGAGAAGTGATACCGAACTGGCGGGAGGATCAGCAGAGCGCGCTTTAAATGTAATACGGGGGTTGCAATTTTCTTATGAAGGTATTCCCTTACATAGTATAGTCCCTTTAGGATTAGTAGATGTAAATAGCCCCCCAAAACCCTGTTCTAACTTCTATACGGTGCCTATACTCGCATTCAGGGTCAATGGTTTGCTTAGGGCAGCCTTTGGGGATCCGACTATATATGGCGGCATTATAAGGCATCGTTGAACCAGGCTGTTCAGTAACCCACTGGGAAAAAGCACATAATATTTTAGGCTTCTCATTTTGTAATAGGAACCCAGAAACCTGAAAGCAAAAAGTGTACCACTGAACAGCCTGGTGAAGTTCAAGATATTCACAGGTCGGATGTCGGGCTCTTGAGACTTCCAGACATGGTTCCTCCCGAGTGTCGGGCAGTAAAATACCGAACGTAGGCTCTAGAACGTAGGGAACGTGCGAGGATAGGCCACCACATAAGTAGGTGGCGCTACCGATATGCCAAGGTAAAAAGCCTGTGAGTCACAAGCAAGGTAGGGGCCTTAATGAGATGGTATAAAGACAAGAGGGACCCTAAGATATCACAGTATATATACTGAGTCTTCAATCAATCCCGTATAGCACCTAAATATCTGCAAGCATTTTGCCAGGAATGTGGACCTCACAATTAAAATCCTTAATGGGTGACTCCCTGCACGCACTATTCTTGCTAGTTTATCATAATACACCAACAATAACTGTAGGGCCATATTGGCACGGTAATGCAGGAACCTGACTAAGAAACCTTGGGCCTTTATTAGGGTTACTTATATGAACCCTACGAGTAGTATTTTGGGGGTTGTAGGCCCAGGGTTTCTTAATCAGGTTCCTACACTATGACACAGTCACATGACCCAAAGCTCCTTAGGCCATACTGAAACCAAAATCATCTTTACTAACCCAAAGGTTTGTATGTTTGACAAAAATGAACAATGCTTCCTGACAAGCACACAGAAGAGGGAATCCTGCGCATGATGATCCCGAATTGCCCCAGCCCGATACAGTTACTACTCCCAAGGGTCCAAAAGACCCAATACTTTAGAAGCTGCCCCCACCCTGTAATAGTGACCATAAGGATTATATAGGATCATATTAGGGCCCTATTATATTCCTATTATACCACTATTACAGGGTGGGGGCAGCTTCTAACCAATACTTTCTTTGGCCTTTGCGTTCTGCACTATCGCTTGCAGTCGACGAAACTGCGCTGCTAAAAATGCAAATTTTGTCAACCTGAACCCTAAATTCCACACCCTCAACCAAAACCCTAAACCCTAACCCTAAACCCCTAAATACCTAAACCCCTAAATCCCTAAACCCCTATAAACCGCAAAACCCCTAAATCCTAAACCCCCCTAAACCCTAATTCCCAAAGCCTAAACCCCTAGACTCTTAAATCCTAAACCCCTAAACCATATAATTCCTACAGCCTGAACACCTAAAAGCGCCAGCTTCCCACCCCTCCCCTGCACCCGAAGGCAAAGAGGCTGTCGGCTGCCGGGCTCCCAATGCTCCTTGCAACTTGAAGTTTAAGGCTTCGGGTTTAGGGCTTAGGGGTTTAGGGTGTACTTGATTTACGGGTTAGGGGTTTAGAGCTTAGGGTTTAGGGGTCAGGGGTTTAAGGTTTAGGGTTTAGGGCTTAGGGTACCCTAAACCTTCCAGCTTTCGAGTTTAGAGCTTCAGGGCTCCATGAGGGTTCCATAAGGGTTTTGGGCTTAGGGTTTTGGGCTCAAGGGTTTAGGGTTTTGGGCTCAAGGGTTTAGGGTTTTGGGCTTACGGGTGTAGAGTTTAGAGCGTGCTGGGAGGGTCGCGGGACGTAGTAAGAAGGTAGACTTGTAATATCCTCACAGAGGAATCCTGGTTGGGGTCATGATGCTCATAAGTCTTTACAATCGATTTGGGGTTTAGGGTACCCTAAACCTTCCAAGTGAAACAAAAAATAAGCGGGCCGAGTCGGTCCTGGGTCTGCGTTGAGGCATGTCATACTTGGATGGTCGGGAGACTTAGTAGCTGGTTACTTTAAAGACCTATACCGGGTTTCTCAAAGGAACCATGATGAAATAAAAGTGTATACCTTTTCTCCCTGGTTACGTACATAAAAGCCCAGTATAAGTCTCCTAACCCCAATAAGTGTCCTCTTTAGGTTACTTATAAGGCTATTTATTATCTACTAAGTCTCCCGGCCCTCCAAATAATGAAAGGGAACTGGGCCGCTAGACGCGGAGACAAAAACTATTCCTTCTCCCTAAACCCTAACCTTATAAAGGGACCCCAAAAGCATATAAGCATAAGCATTGCATAGGGATATCCCTAGCTTATTGGGCTTCATTGTAAGGGAGGTTATATGGGATATCCCTAACCTTGGTTTTGCTTATATGCTTCTTGGGGCCCTATAACCGACATCCCCGACATTGGCGGGAGTGGGCTGCACCCTGAGCAATTTCTCTTGTAAGTCCTTATCATAAAACAGCATTTGCTTCGGGTTTAGGGTTTAGGATGTAGGGTTCATTGTTTCGGTTTGAGTAAGGGTTTGGGGTTAAGGGCTTTTGCAACAGAAGTACCTACATGATCAGGGTAACTTAAGCCAAAAACCCCAAACCCAAAACCCTGAGCCCTGAACTTCTAAAACCTTATCATTCACCTGGAAGGTTTAGGGTACCCTAAACCCCAAATCGATTGTAAAGACTTATGAGCATCATGACCCCAAGCAGGATCCCTCTGTGAGGATACTTACAAGTCTACCTTCATACTGCGTCCCCCGACCCCAACAGAAGACAAGGATATCCACATCAGCCATGTTCGGGTCATTGCTCACTGTTTCAAAACATAACGTGGTATCACCGCATCAATCCATCACCCCTGCCCAAAGCTGTAGATCATGCAGCAGTCTCTATGGTGGGTCTCGTGATCTCAACATCTGCAGCTGGGTTCATGATAAACCTGATCCTTGTCAAGGTCTGCCGATTCCGCCTAGACTGGGCACCACAGGTGTGACTCGTGTGATCCCCGTCCTGCCCGGCTGCCATCACAAGCGCTCCATGCACCCCCACGTTCACCTCCATGGCCTCTTGGTCTTGGCTCTCTGAAACCAGGGCATTGACAGTGTTTGCAGCCATGACCGGTGCGTCAACTGGGTTGTTGCCAGCCATGTCGGCCGCGGCACCCCTTGAGGTTCTTCCAGCTCTCCTCTGCCTTCAGCAGAGAGTCGACGTGGTGTACTTTGTTGTTTCTCTTGTCTCGCTGTGGCCTGCGAGATGTCCGTCTCGCTCACACCAGCTCTGCACGAACCCAGCCCCTCGGGCAACGATACTGACTTCCTGTTTCACTGCAGTGGAGGCCAACCAGAGGATGCAGGAAGTGCGGAAAAGCCCCCATTACGTTTTGAGGGTTGGAGAAGGCCCCTGTGGTGTCCCGGTTCATGCCGAAGGTGGACACGTGGCTTCCCGGCGATTTGTTAAAAGGGGCTGCCCTGATGGCCCAGAGGGCCCACTTACCATGAACCTTAAATTCCTAAACCCTAGACAAACCTTGAACTGTAAACCCCAAACGAACCCTGAACCCTAAACACTTGTATTTCATCATGGTTCCTTTGAGAAAAAAGAATTAAAGTATGGTCGTCCAAAACCCGGTATCAGTCTTGAAAATAACCAGTTACTACGTCTTCCGACCATCCAAGTATGACATGCCTCAACGAGGACCGACTCGGCCGCTTATTTTATTGTTGGCAACAAGATTGTGTCGTCTCTAAACGCTAGACCCAACGGGTTTAGGGTTCAGGGTTTACGGCCTTGGGTTTGGAGAGTTCAAACCCTTTGATATCATTATCGGTTCAATGTCGAAATCGTAAGACAACTTCGAGTAAGCTGCACACCCTAAACCCTACACCCTGCCACTTGCATCGCTGAGCCGACCCCCTCTATGTTAGAAGGGAGGTATGCCTTCATTTACACGATGTACAGAGATCCCAGGTAAGAAGGCCGCGGCCCTAAACCCTAAACCCTTAATCCTGAACTCTGAAAGTCCTTGGACCAGGCATACAAGTCCAGTCCAGCGAACCTATCCAGATACTTTCGCTCCGAGGTTCAGTTTAGGGTTCAGGGTTTAGGGTGTGGGGGGTTTAGGGGTTTAGGTTTTGGCCTTTAGGGTTTGGCCATTATCATTATTTTTTGTTTGCTTTCATCATTAACTATATTCCTATTAC
The DNA here is from genome assembly GCA_905221615.1 of Symbiodinium sp. CCMP2592. Lineage (NCBI taxonomy): Eukaryota > Dinophyceae > Suessiales > Symbiodiniaceae > Symbiodinium > Symbiodinium sp. CCMP2592. The sequence continues at coordinate 157,130 of CAJNDT010005944.1, forward strand.
TTGTGGCTGGTTCGTATGACTTTCACAAGTCACGCAAACATTGCTGTTACTAACTGTGGTTTATGCTCTTCGTGATGCGTCAACTGTCTGTGTTGAACTTGAAGGGTCGAGGGACCTAGTAAAAAGGTTATAGATACCCATAAAAGGCGATCTTAATGAGGGTTATGCTACTTATAAGTCTACAAAGTAAATACTAAGTTCCCCGACCCTGCAAGTAGAACCGTAAACCCTATACTAAGAAAAGATCCCCTTTTGAAAGGGCTTGTTCAGACTTCGTGGCTGCGAGGGGTCGACAGGGGCCGTCAGGTTGAAACGGGTTCCACGAAGTTCTTACCTGTTTAACGGCGGTACACTAGTATTCTTTTTTCTTACGGGGCCTTCGGCCCCTCTGTTCGGAAGTCTGAGTGGCCTTCGGCCCCAACAAACCAAAGAAATGTAAGGTTAAACTTTCCGATTTCTACTTAACTATAAGAGCCTAAAGAGGTTTTAAGGTTGGGTATCGGGGACCTAAGAGTTTGCAGGGGACCCTTTAGTGTTGAACTCTCCCATGCTCTCCTGATGACATCAGCCCTACCGACACTTAGTAGGCCATCCTTCGACGGAATGGCCAGGGTTTAGGAGTTCGGGGTTAAGTGTTTATAGGGTGCGAACTCAGTTAGATTCATGTAGAGATCATTCCTTGTTGTGGCGGAGTAGGCAAAACTGATCTGCGGAAGAACGCCTTTGTAGTGAAAACTGCAGGCACGCGTCCTTCGACGCTGGAACGGAGGTTCTCAATCAACCAGGTGATCGATCTAAAGGCCTTAATCATTACAACAGGATTTCTGGAAAGGATAGTTTAAACAAGATCTTTTAAGGGGTTACTGTGGACAAGGCTATGATGTAGTTCGGACAAAACACCCGATGGGATGGCATACAGTAACCTGCTCTGGCTTCGATGTTGCACTCACAACCCTCGATTACACCCGTAGCTTAAAACCCCATGCATCAGCCCTGAACCCTGAAGCACGTAGAAGACTCCCCGAGACCATGGAACCCTCGAGACAAATTCATAAACAGTAACAAACATGGCGGTGCACCTGGCTGCCTCCTCGAGTCCGAACCTGTCGACCTGCCATGGATCCACGTTGACCCACGTTGAGTCCCCACAATTACTCACTCCTCAATAAGGGTTCCTGTCCTACTCACAAAAATGAACGGTTGAACTTTCCGGTTCCTGCCTAATTAGGGGTCTGCACAGGTTTAGAGCTTAGGGTGTAGAGGATCAGGTTGTGTACTGAAGTCGCACCAGGGAGCCCGGTGAGGTGACGTTTGCAGCCTCTGCAAAGCTAGCGCTGTAACCCCGAACTCAACTCTCTTCTTCAAGAACCGGGCCCCAAAAAGTTCAAACTTTCTAAGCTAGAGCAAATATATAAGGCCAAAACAAAGTCTAAAGTTCCCCCGTTCACAATCTAAGTCAAAGCCGGCACCCCACAGCCCAACAAGCCAAGAGTGTTGACTCATGTTGACTCATTGACGACACTGCTGCAGCTTTGCGCTTTTGAGCCGCTTTTGATTGTTGGCAGTTACAGTCGAGTGGGAAGCGGCGGCTGGTTACAATGACTGCCTCAGTGCCAAGCTCGCACAAATATGAGTTCCGAGGATCGAGCGTGTACAGTGACTATGCGTGCTTCAACAGCTGAACAGGTGCTGCGTGATCGGAAGCGATGTCCAATGTTCGCATGGGGCCCGGCGAAATGGATGCATTAAGGGCAGCCTGTGTCCAAGCGACACCAGGGTGTAGGGTATTCAGGTTTTGGGATGGCGTGCTTTGGCTCACTGCCGTCTGCTTCTTAGTCAGTAACTTCTTCAATGATTCAAGGGCTTTCATTCATATGTAGGGGTTGAGGTTTCGAAGCACTTTGAGAGTCATGACCGGAAAACCAAAACCCTAACCGACCACGTTTCCGGACGAGGCATCGGCCAAGGTGTCGGCTTCGGCATAGGCATGGGCCGGGATCATGCGCGCAAAATCGCCCAGGCACTCTCTTGCTAACAGTTACTCATTCATGATCAGGTCCCGGACGTGGACCTCCCCCGTGACCGTGTCCTCGACTTTGTTGCGGGCGCCGGACTTATGCGTGCGGAAGGGGCGCTCCCCTGAAGCACGCCGGCTGGGTTTGAAGTTCCCGAGACGCGCCGAGACAGAGCTCTCGAGGTACCCAGCATCTTTACTTTGAGTGCCGGGGGACATAACAAGTAGTTAGTTCTATAGACTTATGAGTACCACAAGCCCATATAGGATCGCTGACATGGTACTTACAAGTCTACTTACTTCTTACTTACTAGGTCTCCTGACTCTGCACCTGTGAGGTGCAAATGATTGATGTCCAGACCCAAACCCCAAAAGCCCTAACCCCTAACCCCCCCAAACCTTGAACCTCATAACAACCAAAAACCTAAAACGTGCAACAACATTAGGGGACTTTGTCTGGGAGTTTTCCAAACATAGGGGACCCTTATAGTACCCTAAATAGTAGGATCCTGATTAAAACAAACCTCAAAATTTAGTTCACCGAATCTTCGGAAATTCCCATATACTGGCTTCCATCATTAGAATACGGGTTCCTTTAAGGAGTTCCGTTAAGGCTTAGCTGCGAAGTGGATCCGCCTCATACCGTCCGCACTTTCAGTTTTGTAAGGATATAACTTATGAAATAACATTATCCCTAAAATGTGTAGCTGATCAGTTAAAGGGTGTCCAGAGGAGTTCTACCAAGGATTCTACAAGCAAGGGGTAGTGTTGGAGCCTTAACAACCAGAATAGGCTTTAGCACAGGGTTCTGCAGGTCCTTCCTGCTTAGAATAGGGTTTCGGCGTACGAAAACGTGCAGATGTATAGGGACTGTTGAGGAATAGTTTTGCCAACGGCTCGGACCCCTATATTACATACACAAGACAGGTTCAAGAACGGCGAAGCAAACCGTACCGCCGAGTCTGAGTCTTTACATGAAGGGACTTCACGACAAGTACCCAACCTTGCGAAGTCCTCCCATGCTGATGTAAAGGCTGACCCACTTCTTCTCCTGGCAGTTGGCTTTTCGTAATGCTGCCAGCTCAACAGAATGACAAACAGCTCTTAGAGCTATCCCCAAGCCCCCTGAAACTCATTATGACGCAGCTCCTTCTTGCCATGCTTGCTAGTTATGAAAGGCATCAATGGGTCATAGGTTCAAACTTTACCGCATCCTAACTGAAAGTCCGGGGTCTAAAAAACTTCCGGGTTTAGTAGGGTTCAGCGTAACGAGTTTAAGGTTTAGGGTTCAGCGTAAGGTGCTTGTGACCCCCAGCCGCGCAGGAAACCCTACTTGGAGTGTCGGTGGAACTTAGCAAGTAGTGACGAAGTAGACCTATAAGTATCCTAAAAAGAAAGCTAGTTGGCATCTTGGCACTTATAGGTCTAACAGAGAATTACTTCCTAAGTTCCTCGACCCTCCAAGAAAACCCTAAACCCATTCAAAACCCTAACCCCTAAACCCTATAAACCCTATAAGCCCTATAAGCCCTAAGCCCTAAAATCCTAAACTTGTAAACCTAAACCCCGAAACCCAAAGCCCTAAGCCCGGAGCGTCCGGGAACTTGGAAGCCCCAGGGCCGAAACCGCCACGGTTTAGGGTTTAGGGTTTAGGGTTTAGGGTTTAGGGTTTCTAGGCACTGCAGGCTCCAAACCCGGAGCCCCACAAAAATCTCTCATTGCTCTTAGTAGGGAAGGGGCTCCTTTAAGGGTTACTACAAGGGTTGAAATAAGGGGTACTGTAAGGGTTATATTATAGGGGTCTAGGGTTCTTGGTAGTCTGTCTGGTTCATAGTAGGGCCATTCCCTACTAAGCACCAGACGGACATGTATCATCCTCAGAAGGTGGGAGGGAAATCATATAGTGATTTTGTTTATTTGGGGCTTATTCAGGGTTTAGGGGTTTAGTTGATTACGGTCTAGGGGTTTACCCAGCGGGTCCATGAATTACCCATAATGAATAAGGATGGTCTTTTGGGACCCAATTCCAGAACCGTGTCTGGGATAGTAGAATATTTCTCAGGGGCCCCAAGGAAAGAGCAGTACTCATTAACTTGGCAGCATCATGCCTGAGAAGCTCCGCAAAACACAACCCCAAACCGGAAAACCGGAGCAACAATACCTAGAGGGTCATACCCTACCACTGTTTAAGGTAACTATAAGCCTATAATTTCATTGTTACGATCTGTTATATAGAAAAGTAGGTACCCTAAAAAAGGGGTGGGGTATGACCCCGCAGATAGAACGAAGCCTGGCTGAGTCGGCTAGTTAATTGTCTTGGGACGGAGGCGTCTTAGAGGGTACGGTTGATGATATAAATCCTGCATTATCTTAAGGACCCTAAACTATGGGAATTATTGTATATTTCTTATTATGGGTAATGCTGGATTTTTATCATCAACCGTTTTATAGGGGTTTGACGTGGTATTCCATCTCCTTCCTCCGTCACTAGCATTTTCAATAACCCAGAGGGTCCATATACACTACGATTATGGAATTAGGCTCTAACAGACCGTCCCGACTATGGTTCTGGGGACCTAATTCCATAATAGTGGTGTGTATGGACCCTCTGGGTAATAATCAACCATCCTTCCCCTAAACCCTAAACCCTAAACCCTTAAACCCTAAACCCCTAAACCCTTAAACCCTTAAACCCTAAACCCTTAAACCCTAAACCCTTAAGCCCTTAAGCCCTAAACCCTTGTAACCATCAACCAGAGCAAGGTTCCCAAGTAAGTCGGCAGCACCCGTCCCCACCAAAGCTTCATCCAACGGCAGTTCGGTCGCCAGTAGCCTCGGAGAAAGTTCCCAAACTGCATCCTCTAAGGTAGGGTTTAGGGCTTGGGGCTAAGGTTCGGGGTACTTAGCTGGGTTTAGAGATTAAGTTCTTGGGGCCTAGGACCTCGAGACAATGATGCCGCAGTGTTCATTGAGCATTTGTTTAGCGACTCTGTCAACTCAACCGCGCTTGCTGCATAGTGCATTCCTTCCGAAAAGCAATACTACCCAAGAGCACGCAGAGCTTCAACACCTCTTGCCGGACTGGTTCCAAGTTCTATTTCTCTGACAGAGCAAATGAGGCACCACACAGTGAGCGGAAACATCAGATATAGTACACCTAGTTCCATCACCAAAATGCGCAGGCCGCAATAATGACTCACAATGCCAAACGCTATCAAGGCCAGGCGGAATCCCAGAAACGCAAACCCAGAGCCTCCAAAACCCCTTAATTAAGGAATATACCTTAAATTATAATAGGATCCCTTATATGATTTAATTAAGGTATATTCCTTAATTAAGGGGTTTTGGAGGCTCTGGGAACCAAAAACCCTAAAGTCCAGCCGGCAGACGCCCGTTCTTCTTCAGGTGGTAGGTGCGTCGGATACCTTTGAACTTCCGCCTGGCGAGCTGGTGCTTGGAAGGTCGGGGGACTTAGTAAGTAGGGTTATAAGTACCCTAATTGGGGTTATAAGTAATTATAAGTATGGTTACCTTAAATATAACCCTAGTTACTAAGTCCCATGACCCTTTAAGTGGAAGGTCGGGGGACTTAGTAATGTAGCAACGCGATTAGGAAACCTTGGGCCTTTACTAGGCTTCCTTATATGAATGCTACTATATTGGGGGTGATAGGCCCAGGAGTCGGCCCGGAATCAGTACCATAATAGTACTTAAAGGGTCATGGGACTTAGTAACTAGGGTTATAATTAGGGTAACTATACTTATAATTACTTATAACCTAGGGTACTTATAACCCTACTTAAGTCCCATGATCCTCCAAGTAGCCCCTTATACTCCCTCTAGCTAGCGATAAGATGGTTATCGCATGATTGACAATATCCTGAAACTCTATTCTAATCCCAAACCCTAAACCCTAAACCCAAATCCCTATTGTGAGGCATGTGGGCTCAGGAGACCCATACTGTATGAGGCTTCTTGGGCCATCTCGGGTTTAGGGTTTAGGGATTAGGGGTTTAGGGTTTAGGGGTCTTGGGCCATCTCGAGCCTTTGGGCCAAACTCAGGATCACTGTAGACACTCATTATTGAGGGGCAAATTCAAACGCAAGCCATCTTGGCCATGGAGGAGTGTGTAGTCTACGCATAACTGCCGCTGGTGTAGGTCATTAGCTGTGGCGAGGTATAGGTCTGGGCGCAGCGCTGCGAGGGGAACCCGACCGTCCAGAGCTCGACGTATGGGGCTCAAGGCTAGCTGATCGGTGAACGTGACATCCCGGTACAGGGTGCATGACATGTTGCACAGTAATGGCAGCTGGCATGCAAGCCTAATAATCTGCTGCTGGTGCGTTAATACCCAAGCCGCCAAAACCACGACGTAGTAAGCAAGGTGCGAAGTACTGTAATCTAGGTTATAATTAAGCTATAGCTAGATTGGTCTTGCTACCCTGAAACCAAAACCGCAACTGCTAAGTTAAAAACTATGTCCGATGAACATTTTTATGAGGCTGGCCAACTGCAGAGGGTTCAGGGTTTAGGAGTTTAGGTTTAGGGTGTAGGACTTAAGGTTTAGGATTTAAAGGTTCGGGTTTAGGACTTGAGGCCGGGGGTTAAGCGAGTCGCCGCCCCAGGCTATAAGCCAAAACACTAAAACCAAACCCTAAACTATGAATTCATGTCGTTTAGGGTTTAGGGGTCAGGGTGTAGGGTTTGGGGGAGTTGGGGACCCGAAAACACTCCCACATGTGTTGAGCAAGATCTGCATACACTCATGGATATTGCTGACAAGCCCTGTTCCCTTTACACACTCATCTATAGTCCGAACGGCCCTGTATACAGCACCGGAAACTTATGCACACACACCCTACATGAGGCCTGCAGTTGCGGAGATATCTGTACCCTTCGGCTCATCACCAGATCAGGTTTAAAGCTTTTAGGGCGGCATATACCTGCCTCAATACTGAGACAGGGTGTTTGATAGTAGATTGTGATAATAATCGTATAAGTAAACTCGAGGAACCGCACCTAGCACTTCTGTATTCACTGAATTCCCCGAAAAATACTACGTAAACCCTACTACGTACCTCCCAAGAGGGTCTGGCTACCGAATATTCCTTCACATACCCTCCCAAATCGCAACCTTCGCCCGAAGCAAGAAGGGCTCATATTATTCTAAGGCTTTTGGACACACAACACGCATTCTATTAATGCTTTTCCTACTTGTCGGGTATCATGGGGAACTACAGGTTAACTTTGATTGTATAGAGGCTTATATAGGGATTATACTATCCCAAAAAGGTTAAAGGTTACCTACTCTAGTACTAGGTTTTGGGCGATTTTGAGCCTTCGGGTGCAATCCCAAAGACTCCAAGTTCACAACTAGAACCTGCTTTCGGGTCTACCTAGAGTCTCCATTGTAGTTCCTTTTGGTTAACCAGTTTCAGGGTTGGGATCCTATAATAGAGAGTTTGGTTAACCAAAAAAGGAACTACAATGGAGACTATAGGTAAAGTCTACACACGTCCCATCACGTACCTAGTTTCTGCTCTTTGGGGTCTTACTGATTACTTGCTGGATCGTTTGAACTCTTACAGTAAACCCCATAAAGTTGGAAACCGGATTAAGGCCAAAGAGGGCTGGGATTCCCTATACATTACTCTTAAGGATGGGTTTCCAACTTTTGGGCTTCCACTGTAAGTCTTTTTGCAGACCCTAAAGGCCCCATCATCCTGACCCCAAAAGACGAAACCCTTGTAGAACCCCCCTTGCAACGGGAAGCCTAATCGGAGGCCCGAGCCCCTAAACTCAAAAGCTCCAAGGGTGGGACGAAACTGGGTGGAGAGACCAAAACCCAAAATAAGAGTCCGAATGTAAGGGACCCTTAATCCTACCCTTAGTTGCTGAGTTCATAAGCCCCAAAAGCGTACACTTTCAGTTTTATAGTTACAGTGTGAAATGTCATCCGAAAAAAGTGTAAAGTGTATCCACTCAGCTACTAAGTACCTGCCTTCATCCCACCTTTTGATGCCTCGATAAACCCTCTCTCATCCAGAGATTCGGGGTGATGGGTAGGCACCAGCTTCCCCCCACATGCAGAAAACTGGGAAGCAGCACGTTCCCGTCAGCATGCAGATCTTGGCAGAGGGGACTACAGTACTGTGTGATTTAGAGTAGAGTAGAGCTGAGAGCATGCAGGTCTTTGCACGGCTCCTGGGCTAAGACAAAACGTGGATAAGGGTATGTGGTTTTGGAAGGTTCGTTGCAGCAGGCAAGTTGACAGACCCTACCAGTAACTGGTATTAGGCTTCAGGGCTTATAGACTCTGGGGTGCGGAGTCTACTAGCGAAACTTGTGATTCGGGGCCTGCACCGTATCTAAGATTTCCATGCTCCCACCGTCATTACATCGGGTCTTCAAGGCCACACAGCCGAACGCCTGCAATCCGAAAACCTACAGCGGTTTAAGGGTTGAGGTAAACCCTGAAGCCCTACACCCAACAGCCACAAACCCAAAACCCTCTGAACCCGAACCCCTAAACCCCAAACCCGAATCTCATCCAGAACCCAGGCCCCGACCCTAGACACCAACCGTATCAAAATCCTGTACACCGCGACACACCCGGTATGATCCGTATAAACACCCTAAGAATGCCTGAAATAGTGCAGGGTTCAGGGTAATTTAGCTCCCCGTGAAGATGTCGGGACATGGTCCCAAAATTGCCGCATGAAGCCGAAGTGAGCTCACACTTCAATTACCATAAAGTAGCTCTGATCCTAAACGCCACAGATTTATTTCAGAGGATGTCGGGCCCGATCCGTTCTTGCCTAAAGTCTCCCATGGTATATACTTCGGCCTTGAAGTACTTATAAAGGAGCCCTTTTAGGCCTCGTATATACCATATATCAAAAGGGAAAAGGAGGGACTCTTAATAAGGACACCTAGGCATATACCCTTAATCTAGCCAATATATAGCCATTATATAGCCCATTATAGGGTAGGGGTCCCATTAAGGGCCCCTCCTTTGAACATAGGCATGCAGCCTCACACTTCGGGGCCATTTGCCGATTATCGGGCGTGAGAGTTCAGGGAGGAGTCCGACGTGCCCTAAACCCTAAACCCTAAACCCTAATCCCCAAACTTTAGGGCTCCATGTACTTTCGTAGGGTTTATAGGGTTTCGGGCTACATAGTCTATACTTCGGCCTTGAAGTACATATACAGGAACCCCTTTAAGGCCGGCAGTTTCTGCGGTGTGGGGATCAGGGTCCCAAAAGTTTGGGGTTTGTGGGTTTTTTGAGGTGTCGCTTCTCTGGGTCCCCGGACCTTGCCCGGGATGCCCAGACGCTTCCTGCAGCGAAGCACCAGAGGAGCAGAGTTGATGGCTCACCCAAAAGATCGGGAGTAGCATTACTCCCTGTTATTATTGCTACTATTATTGCTATTGTCAGCAGCAGCAGCAGCAGGAGCAGGAGGAGGAGGAGGAGGAGTAGTAGTAGTAGTAGTAGTAGTAGTAGTGGTAGTGGTAGTAGACGACGCCTTTAACCCCAATCCTAAACCCGGAACTCTAAGCCCTGTAAACTCTATACCCCCTGAAGCCGAAAACCCTTCAAACTAGCAGTCTCAGCCAAACACTTGAGCGGCCGAACTCGAACCCTTCAAGGAATACCTATCCAACAAACAGAGGAATCCCAAAAAGCCCGAGTTTAACCGAATCCTGCAACTCGACCACGGCAACAAAGCGCCTCAATCAACACAAGTCTTCAGCACCCTCAAACCCCTAAACCCAAATCCATGAACCCTGAACCCTAATCCCAAATCCTAAACCCCGAAAGAGCCAAAACGCGCAAACACCCTCATGTCCGAAAAGGGAGGCAGACAGGTCAAGGCAAGACACGAAAGCACCAACAAAAACGAAGCAAGCCTGCAAACACCCCTGTAATCACCCCTAGTTGAACGCTAGAAAGGCCCTATGAAACCCTTCAGAAACTCAAAGGCAATCCTTCTAAGTCCCAAACTCCTAAACTGAACTGAGACCCCTAGCTAAAATCATAATTTTAGAAGTTTCTTAGGGGTTAAAGGAACCAACAAATAGAAACCTGTTTATAAGTACACCAAAGACCTAAACAGAATTATAAAACAGCCCAAACATCTCTGGCCTGCGGCCGCCGTCCGAGTGCATCACCACAGCCGGTGCGTCGGCCTGCGTCGTTCGGCTTTACCCTAACCCAGATCTTCCAAAACCCCTTAATTAAGGTATGTTCCTTAAATCATATAAAGGATCCTACTATAATCTAAGGTATATTCATGTACTCATATAGTATTTAATTAGGCCCTAGAGTAGACCCTAAAGAGGACTTTGGCGTCAACTTATATTCACATGGATACATGGACCCTGATGTTTATACATGGGTATAGGGCCGGTCCCACAGAATTCCAAAGGCACTCTTTATGAGACATATACGAGACTTCTGAGAGATGTTTAGTATCGCATAAGATTCCTATGGGTGTTTATCAGGGTCTTAACATAGGGTTCCCTTGCGGGGTCGTGGGGCATTGCAAGGGCCTTAGGCCTTAAGGGGGGTGCTTTGGAAGGCCCCAAGAGGCTCAGGGTTCTTGAAGAAAATATTTTTTCGACTTTCGAGAAGAGGGTTTCGGGTTTAGGGGGGCCCCGAAAGCTTGTAAACCCTGATCAAACCCCTTAAAACCTTTTCTACAATCCTATAAACCTGTATGTTACCCAATGAACCCAAAGCCCGAACCTCCCGATTTGCCTCTTCGTAGCAAGTCAGCGCACCACCGGCTAGCGGAACGAGCTGCGTAGATGGGGCAGCAGGCCTGAAATGGTCTAGGGCTGCGGATTAGGGTTTATGTAGTTGTTTTTGAAAATGTTTGCGTGTATGGGGTCATGACATGTAGGCCTTACGACTTCTAGGCTCTTAGGGTTCTTGGTGTATGGTTCTGCTCATGTTCCGTACCCGACTCTTCCAAAGCCCTACGGTAAATCCATGACATCAGCCTACACCTTGCGGAGCCCTACAGCCGTCATGAAGGAATGATCCTTAACGCCCACAACAGATATGTATGTATATATACATATATATATAGATGTATATGTATACTTATATGTCTATCTGGTCTTCAATTCATATGCATATTTGTATAAATATTTATATAAATATATACATGCATACATAATAAATACCTGTATACATATATACATGCATACATACATCCTTGCATGCATACATACATATGTGTGTATGTATCATATATCAACCTCTGGCAATTTGATAGGGAAGATGTGCCCTTCAATTGAAGGTGTTAGGCTGTCTTCGACTCCGTCCCAGATCTAAACCCGAACGCCCAAGAAGGACCCCGAACCCCAAATCCAACACCTTAAACAGGGTCATGCCCCTACCCACATGTCCATATAACAGATATGCAGGATTGAACTAGGTACCCAAGAACGGGGTAGGGTCTGACCACCCTTACTGGGAAGGTCGTGGGGGTGTAGTAGGTAGGTAAAAAGTAGACGTCTAAACACCCTCTGAAGGATCCTCGTTTTGTTATGGTGCTTTTAAAAAGTGCCGCGATCGTCATAGGTCGAGTGAGCCTATAGCCTCAATCCTAAACTCTGTTCCCAGAAGGGTCCTATGTACCGATATAGCAGAATGTAGGGTTTCCATATTAGGAATTACTATTATGACTTGGGGAGGTATCCCCCATAACAGTACATAGGACCCTTTGGGATTGTAAACCCTTAGATATCCCGCTAATTGGGAACCGAGAAGCCGCCCCTATAGGTACGTACTATCGAGCCCACTCGGAGAGTTGGTACCCGCGATTTTCACCAGGGAAGCCTGTCTATAACTTCCACAATTCCTTACTTAAGGAATATACTTAAAATCATATGAGGGCTCCTACGATCACTTAAAGTATATTCCTTAGTTAATAGATTTCGGCAGGTCTGGGTTAACCCCTCAGGCTCTAAGGACTCCGGACTTATATTCATGAAGCTTTTGGGCCATTGTGGTCGTTAAGGTGGCGATCAATACTGCTTACTATAAATACTCGGGCCTGTACATTCTTCTTTAACTAATGAGTAGAACTACCCAATCTCTAGAATTATGGTAATACAGGAGCCGCAACACTTAACACAGGGTGGTATCTTACACTACGTACTTACATGATTCATACTTCTTGAAACTTGTTTACTTCACGCAAAGCTTAGTAACTACCCCAAAACTTTACACTTAAGTTCTTCCGCCCTTCACCCAAAGTATGAGGAACTCTTGATAAAGGAAGAACAATATGGAGGTCCCTGCAGCAAGCAATAAGCCTCCGCATGAGGAGTCGTGCTGCAGCCGCCGCGGCCAGGCATCCGAGGGCTGGCAATGCCACCTAGGAGAACTTCTTGAGCTTGTGGGGTCCGGGGATTAAGCTTTGCTTGTAAGATGGTGATCTTCCTCCAGGCTTCACCGGAAGAAAGGCTTAGAAGAGATTCGGTTTAAAGTTGAAGGATTAGGATTTCGGCTGGAGGGACTAGGGACTATAGGGTTCATGGTTTAGGGTTTAGGGGTTTAGGGTAGGCCTTCTTCCGCAGGTCACGAACGTCTCGGTCGGTGTCGGGCGTCAGGGTTTGGGGTTTCGTGGGGTAAATGCCGCTACAGCAGATGCTGGCAAGCCTAGAATAGCAGGGAGCTGGAGCATCCTTATCGTACCTTAACAGAACCCTGAAAGGATCCCTCTAGGCCTAATAAGCTTAAACCCCTAATCCTGAAATTACACCCTAAACCCTAACGGCCCTAATCCTTAAAGGATCTCTCTAGGATTGCATGGAAACTTTGGGAATTTCAGTATAACTATAGTATGATATACCCACCAAAACTCTATTCTAATTTCTATTCTAATTAACAATGCCCCTACATTACATGGAAACTTTGGGAATCTCGGAGCCATCTTAATCCCTGAACCTGAAACGCCAAAGGCCCTAATCCTTAAAGGATCCCTCTAGGAGCACATGGAAACTTTGGGCATTTCGAAACGCTCTCATAGACCCCTCTAAAGGAACCCTATTCTGATTAGTAAAGCCCCTACATTACATGGGAACTTTGGGAATTTCGGAGCCCTCCAGCTCGTTAGATCCTGCTCAGCTCCAGGCAGCGGAGGTTTCGATCCTCAGTCTGCAACGCTGGGTTCGAGGGCTTAGGGTTTATGGCTTAGGGTTTGTAGGGTTCAGGGTTTAGTGTTTAGGGCATAGGGTTTATAGGGTCTAGGGCTAGGCTTATCGGGTTTAGGGCTTAGGGTTAGGGTTCAGGGGCATGAGAGTTGTAGGAGTTCGTGTTTTAGGATTTGTTGGGCTTTTGCAGGTCTGAGGCCTGTGGGAGTTCAGGACGAAGGGCTTAAGGATGTATTGGGTTCATGGTGTACTTTAAAGTAGTGATCCCCAGAAAGTTGGAACATAGATTTAGGATGTATTGGGTTTATGAAGGCACAGTAAAGTGAACCCCAGAAAGTTGGAACATAAATCTAGGATGATTCATTCTGGGATTCCCTATACTTTACTTTACATCGAGAGCATGAGGCGGATGAGGTTCCAACTTTCTGGCTTCTACTGTAAACCCCATAAACTTGGAAACCGGATTAAGGCCAAATATTGCTGAAATTCTCTGCACGTTACCCTGAAGGATTGAGGCTAGTGGGTTTCCAACTTTTGGCTGGCCTTCTACTGTAGTCCTTTAGGGTTTAAGCTGCTTTAGAGGCTTAGGGCTTCCTCTGAGGGTTCGTTCACATGCCTATGAGGGTTTGAGGCTGGGTCTGTCTAGCTGTTGCCTGAAGTCTACAATCTAGAACCTTTGAATCCTTCCAAACGAAGCCACAAATTACTTCCCCTTAACCCTAAATCCTCAGTGTTGCACCTTTGAGCAGTCTACTGAGTTTCAATTGGGTCTCATCGAGCTTTCGATTCATGGGTTTTATCAGAGTTTGTTAGGTTTGTGTGATGGTTTCTGCGAAATCAGGGATGCCTTATTCCGGGTCCCTATGCAATATGACAGGACCATACAATGCAGGGTTTACCTGCAATGCGAACTGAACACGTGCCCATATGCTGTCTGGATGCCCATTCTGGGTTGCGAAATGTCCTGCACGGGCGCAGCCGAAGCAAGAATCCGAAAACCAATGGGGGAGTACTTGGAGGATCATGGGACTTAGTAAGTAGGGTTATAAGTACCGTAATTGGGGTTATAAGTAGTTATAAGTATAGTGACCCAAAATATAACCCTAGTTACTAAGTCCCATGACCCTTTGAGTAGGATACAGGGTTGAAGCAGCTTATGCACCCACGCCACCGGTGACCCAGCATCATCCACAAAATAGAAAGCCCCAAACAATCCTGCATTACACAAAACCAAATCTACTTTCAGAAGATTCCAAGTTCAAGGCTCAGATACTGTAGACATTGACATGCCAGACAGCAGGATTCTCATTTGCATCACTTTTCGTGTTTGCAACCTACGACCCTCCAAGTCATCTCTGGACCGTAAACCCTACCCCGACCACATGAACAGTATGCACGACTAGAGCCCTTGAGAAGCACACGATCTTGGGGGGCTCTCGCGTTTAGATCCTCTGCGCGGTCTGCATCGACTCCATGTAGTGAGGCCAGGGGAATGCTTAGGCAAGACTGGAGGCAATCGCAACGATATCTAACTACTCTGTTCCATCGCAAGATTTGGGGGTTTAGTTAAGCCTTTGCTTCAAATCTGGACGTCCAAAACGATATCCCATGGCCCATGACCTTAAACCCCTAATCACTACACCAAACATGCCGCACGCGTAACTACTGCACATTCAATTCCCAAACATAGAAAAAGCCGTCACTACAACCTTGCAAGAACCCTCGACCCCTAAACCCTCAACCCTATAAACCCGAAGACCCTATAGTGAACCCCAGAAAGTTGGAACATGAGTTTAGGATGATTGGTGCTAGGATTCCCTCTACCTTGCCTTAAGGGAATGAGGATAATGCTGTTCCAACTTTCTGGCTTCCACTGTATTATCGACCCTAAACCCTGAATCATAAGCCCTAAACCGGCACAGGGAGCCTTCCCCTTGATGCGTCGGTGCAGCGCGCCTGGGGTTTAAGGGCCATAGTGGGTTTAAGCTTCTTAGAAGTTTTTTTGGGTTTAGGGGCTTGAGGCTTAAGGGTTAGGAGTCAGCGGCTTAAGGCTTAGGGGGTTATTGTGGTTGAAGCTTTTTGGAGTTGGTTTTGGGGTGCAGGGACTTCAGGTTTTCGGGGTCAGGGATTTAGGGGCTTAGGGTTCAGGGGTTTAGGGTTTAGGGTTTAGGGTTTAGGGGTTTAGGGTTTAGGGTTGAGGGTTTAGGGTTCAGGGGTTTAGTAGGATTTTGGGTTCTACAGGGATGGCGCGGCGGTGGCGTGTGGGGATTTGCAGAGCACCGGAGTCTCCTTTGAAAGGTCCGTACAATAACTACATTAAGTAACTAGGTTCACATGGGAGTTTCCGAAAAGTGGGGGTACCTTATTTTGGGGCCCTTATAATACGGATCCTACTATTTGGGAGACCATATGAGGGTCCCCGATTTTCGGAAACTCCCACATGGCCATCTGCAAGTTTGGGCTCAAAACCCACGGTCGCAACAAGCAAAAGACATAGCAAAGACAACAACTGGTCCCTAGAACATCTCATTCACGATTACAGTGCTACGAGAAACATGAAACGGTTCCAAGAAAGCCCCGTCTTCCCTCACACTTAGCGCAACAATTGATGCTTCTTGATGCCTCAGGCTTCACAGTGTCTTTAGAATTCTTCCTTGCAGAGGATTTCAGGATTTAGTTTCTAAGGTCAGAACATCTGAACCCTAAATGCCACCAAACCCAAAACCCAAAACCCAAACCCTATAAACCCTAAACCCCTAAACCCTAAACCCTAAACGCCACCAAACCCAAAACCCTAAACTAAAAACCCTAAACCCAAACCCTAAACCCCAAAACCCTCAACCCTAAACCCCAAAACCCTAAACCAAAAACCCTAAACCCAAACCCTGAACCCCAAAACCCTCAACCCTAAACCCCAAAACCCTAAACCCAAACCCTGATTCTGAACCCCACACCCGATCCCCTAAACAACTCCAAAACTCTAACCCCTTCACTTAAACCGGTGTTTCCGAAAATAGGGGACCCTAATACAGTACCCTGAATAGTAGGATCCTAACTATGAGGACCCCAAAATAAGGTACCCCAACATTTTCGGAAACACCCAACCCTAAACCCTGTATAGAACCTCTATAGATCCCTTTAAGGAACCCCTAAAGGATCTAAAGAACCCTTATAGATCCCCTTAAGGAACCCTTAAGGATCCCTTTAAAGGGTAGACCCGAACCCGCTCAGGCAATGGCTGGACAGCTCCAGCCGGGGGGGCCACGAGGAAGGCTCGTCCAAGGTAAGCGAGTGCCTACGAGGCTTGGGGGGTTTAGGGCTTAGGCTTCCTTTAAAGGGTTATATACTATAAGGGTACTATAAGGCTTCCGAATTTGGGGTTTAGGGCTTACTTGGAGGGTCGGGGGACTTAGTAAGTAGCTACTACAGTGAAAACCCTGTATAAGAACCCCGTTCGGCGAGAGTAGGGTACCCTAAGGTTCTTAATTTCCATTACATGTGATTTTGCCGTTCGAGCAGCTAGGGTAGGCTCAGGTTCTTAACCACGTTCTTATCCGGACCGAGGTCTCGGGAAATTTACTTTGGATTCTAAATTTCCTCTTGGGGGTGGATGGGCCATGGGGGTCTGGAAAATTTAGTTTTCAATTCTAAATTTCCACAGCTCCTCGAAAGGACTCCGGGCAGAGGGCATGGCCAGAGACCCGCCGAAAATTTACTTTTGGATTCTAAATTTCCGTGGGGGCGGATGGGCCATGGGGGTCTGAAAAATTTAGTTCTCAATTCTAAATTTCCACAGCTCCTCGAAAGGACTCGGGGCAGAGGGCATCGGATGGGCCATGGGCCAGTGGCTTGGGCCGGGACCAGGACGCTGGTGGGAAAATTTAGATTTCAATTCTAAATTTCCACAGTTTGGTGGCGAGGAGCTCTGTTTCAGTGGAATGCGAGCTGCGGGCACATAGCCCGCAGCGGCACGACACCCCCGGGGATCGAAACAAGGCCTTTCCCCTGTAGGGCCTATGCAGAACCACTGCGCTGTGGGGAGGCTTTTCTGCCTGTTTTCTCTTTCGGATTCTAAATTTCCTGACGCCGTTTGTGTGGGTCAGAGGCCACAGGGCCAGGAAGGGGCTGAAGGTTGGGAAATTTAGTTTTCGATTCTAAATTTCCTTGGTGAGGGAAAGCACCCAAAAAATTAAGAACCTGACCCGAAAACTAGGGTACCCTAAGGTTCTTAATTTTGAGGCAACTTGAATCTGGTGAATTCCGCCTTGGGTAGGGGCTCAGGTTCTTAAACAGTGGGTTCTTATACAGTATTTTCACTGTAAGTAGACTTATAAGTACCCTCAAGTGGATCCTAATTGGAGTTATGGTACTTATAAGTCTGCAAAATAACTAGTTACAAAGTCCCCAGACCCTCCAAGTAGGGTTCCTTTAAAGGGATCTACAAAAGCTCCTTAAAGGGATGTATAAGTTCTCGCAAGGGGTTTAGGGTTTGGGGGTTTAGGGGTTAGGGTTTTGTTACAATCATTACGTAGGGTTGAGGGATTTAGGGGTTTAGGGCTTAGGGTTAAAAGGATTAGGGTTTAGGGATTTAGGAGTTTAGCGTTTAGGGTGGGTGCCTGTAAAGCGGTTCCCATGTGCCGATGATGGGTTCTATACGCGATCCATAAGTTTGGGGTATACTAGATGCTATGTGTAGGTATATATATATATATGTATATACATATATACACATGTACATACATAGGGATTGAGGGTAGTGGAAACTGACTTTTGGCGATATCCTGTACCATAAAGATGAAGCCATGATTATTTACCGGGGCAGCCCTCGGTTTGGGCTCGGTGGAAGGTTTAGGCTTGTGGGGGGGGTGGGGTTTAGTGATGATGGTCGTGGGCTTAAGATGAGGGTCTCGGGTTTGGGTTGACGGATTGAAGTTTAGGGGTTTAGGGCTGAATATTTCCTGGGGAAAGACTGAGGAATATGCCTTGAAGTGGAATACCACAGAGTTACTGCCGAAGACTTAACTGAGGACTGGCAACAATGGTCCAAGTGCTGAAATAGCGGGTTCTTGGGTGCCAAAAAACCATTCAGGCCGTGGTGTATGGGAGGTAAGGCCGTGCTATCTTGGGACTTGGCCCCCTTCGGAGTGGAACCTCAAGGCAAGCCGGAAATATCATGGAACCTTTGTAGCAACCCTTACAGAATCCTTACAGCGGAAGCCAGAAAGTTGGAACATCAGTATCCTCCTGCCCGAAAGATAAACTACAGGGAATCCCAGCACTAATCATCCTAAATCCTTGCTCCAACTTTCTGGCAAAGTTAAGGTATATTTCAAAGGTTAAGGGAGACTAAGAATCTGGGACTCCTTCAAAGAAATCCTACATTCTAATTATTAATTAAGACCCCTGTGTCATAGAGCCTTTAAAGCAATCCTCGAAGAACCCTTGGGTAGCTGTCAAAATTAAGGTCCCTTGTTGGGTACCCTAAATAATTTGTGCCGTATTATAATAGGGACCCCCAAAAAGGGACCATAATTTTGACAACCACCCCCTTTAATAAGGGACCCAAAAAGGGACCATAATTTTGATAACCACCCCCTTAAATGAGGGACCCAAAAAGGGACCATAATTTTGACAACCACCCCCTTTAAATAAGGGACCCAAAAAGGGACCATAATTTTGACAAACACCCCCGTAAATGAGGGACCCAAAAAGGGACCATAATTTTGACAACCACCCCCTTAAATAAGGAATCCTTTTTGGGCAGCCGGGACACCGGCAGCGCCACGGCCACGCCGAGAAGGGAAGCTCGGACTGCACGCCGCTTCACCATTCTTTGTAAGGCCTTCGGAGATTTTTTTGAGGGCCCATTATCCGAAGGAGGTTGAGGGTTTAGGGTTTGAAGGGGTTCAGGGTTTAGGGTTAATTGTTTGAAGGGGATTAGGGGATTAGGGGGTTAGGGTTTAGGGTTTAGGGATAGGGTTGGCAGGCGGTTAGGGGGTTTGGGGCTTTGAGTTTAGGGTTTAAGGGAAGTAGTTGCCAGTTTCCCCTTTAGAATACATACAAGTCTACTTCTTACCTGTAGTAGGTTGTAACACCTTCGGACACAAATCCTCTATGCGTATTTCAGGGTTAGGACCCTGCACTATGAATTTGGTTAATCTCAAACCAATGAAACTAATTACATCGAAGGCTGTAAACATTGATTGTTTGGGTACATACGGACCCTGACCAGAGGCTCCGTACGTAATTACTAGTACCCTTGTGGAACTAGGTGCCCAAAACCATAACCATAGGAAGGATGGACCCAACCCAACCCCACCTTTTCCCATAACAAACCTTCGGGTAGCAGAAGCATCTTATTCCGGTTTTCGGGCTCACCTCGCGCCCCAGCCCCTGCGACCGACATGTCGCTTTAACCCAAACCCCAAGGGTCCAAAGGACCCAATAATCAGGTACTCGGCTTTAGGAAAGTACGATTATCAGGTACTTGGACCCTTGGGGAAAGCCTGAAACACCAGGAACCTGAAAGCCTTAAAGGTCACGCCGATGCCTCCTCTTCGTAACCTACCCTAAACTCAACCCTAAACCCTTAAGCCCTAAACCCTAAAACCTGTGCCTCAGCTGCTCCTAGGGCAGCAGATCTGAAGAACTGAGGTCTTTGAGCCAGAGATCAGCGGCGAATCCGTGGCTACAAGAAGAGGGTTTAGGATTTAGGGGTTTAGGGTTAAGGAGGTTTAGGGTTTAGGGGGCTTTGCGGGTTTATAGGGTTCAGGATTTAGGGTTTAGGGTGTAAGGATGAAGGTTTAGAGTTCAGGGTATAGGATACATAACGTTTCGGGGGCTTTACTACAGCTATCTATGAGCTTTTGGGGCCTGGCACATTGTAGAGGGCAGCTACAGCTAATGGGACTTAGGGTGCGGGTTAAAATATATAGGACGTCCATCACTAGAACCAGGTGGTTCGGTATAGTGCGGCACAGGTGTAACAAGGAGCCCTGAAGAAGAGTCTGACACAGTACGTTGGTATACAATGAGTAATTGTTCAGGGATCTATATTGTAGGGTTCAGGGTTTACAGGTGTTTAGGACGCAGACTTTCAGGACGTCGCGCAAACTTTGAGATCTTAACCATTCGACTAAAATCTCGGGGGGTGCGAGAGTCTACGGATGCAAGGAGTAGTTATATCTGTGATTTTCCTATGTTCTTTTCACCTTCAACTTTGAACACTGCATATCAGAAAAAAACATACCACACTATTTCATACTTAAGCTGTAGACTACAGCTAAGCTTCACCCATGGGTCCAATTTACATCATATTTTGCATGGAAGGCCCCAACACACTAACCCACAGTTGCCAGAATCAAAAACCCAAGCACCGAATTGTCGGGTGGCTATGCGGACTGCTGGGAGAACGGCAGGGGCCAACGTGAAGTTTCAGGATGGGTGTGGGCTTTGGGGGGGATGTTGGTTGACGGGTTCGGGTGTTGAGTTGAGTCCCTAATTATTGGGGGCTGAAGGAGTACATAAAGCAAGATCTCGGCTTGTCGTTCCAAGCACACTGAATGCGTTCCAGTAGTCTCGCCCAAAACATGTCGTGTTCATTGCCTGAGTCATGCTCTACTAAACTCAAAACCCGCAAGTATGTTCGAACTATAACTCGCTGTGGCCATAAAAACATGGGTTCTCAACGTGGACCCGAATAAGGGCCGAACATTATTGGAACATGATCCTACAAATAGAATTTCCATGGCCCGACGTTAATTGTAGCTCAAACAAGTCTGAAATTCCACACGTCGTGAAACCCTTACACGGAAATCGTAGACTCGTACTTGGAGGGTCAGGGGACCTAGTAACTAGTTGTTTTACAGACTTATAAGTACCATAACCCCGATTAGGCTCACTTTGAGGGTACTTACAGCTCTATTTATTACCTACTTTCTAAGTCTCCCGACCCTCCAAATAGACCCAACTGTAAATCTGATTCCTAGCATTGCACGGCATAGGGAACAGCAGGCCCTGTAAGACTGACTCCATTGAAGCACCTGGTCGTCCAGCATCTCCTTTAAAGAGATGTGATGCAGCTTGCTGGTTTGCTTCTTTAGGTCGGGTTTGGAGTTTTGTCACATGACTGCAAACCTTCACACCCCAGACCCTACACACTTGAACTAAGCTATTGACTCTTGAAGCCAAGCTGTTTGGAACTGAAAGGGCACATCGCACCCGAAAAGGCTTGGCGGATGTGATGGGGTGTAGCTGCCAGTGATTACCTTACTGTAGGGGCCCACACAATTACTAATACTATTGTTGGGGGTCCCTTCTTATGATCATAGATGACCATAGTATGATGGGCCCCAAACCCTAATTATTCTATAATTATTCAGGACCCTATATTACAAGCTTCGCAACAAGATTTCAAATCTCATGCAAGATTTGGCTCTGCAGGGTGACGATCGCAGCAAGTCAGCTTTACTACGGTTGATGATATAAAACCTGCACAATCATTACCTTAACGGAATCTAAACTATGGGAATTATGGTATTTCCGTATTGTTGGTAATGCAAGCTTTGTATCATCAACAGTAGGGGTTACATGTACCCCGTTTGGCGATAAGATGAGTGAAGTGAACTGAGCCTCCAAAAAGCAGAGTTTCTTGGGTTTCTAGCCTTCGTGCCTCGACATCGCGGCTTTAGGGTGTAGGGCAGTGTAGGGTGTGAGCTTTCGGGGTTATGGTTGAAGGCTGGGGTGCATTAAGTTTCGGGTTTTCATGAGAGTCTTACATTGATCGGCAATATAAAAGCCTCCAGAAACACCATGCTTCATGATTTCACTCTATAATGAACTCCAAAAACCTATTCTAACTGAGCAAGGCCCCCGTATTATCCAGTAGCGCGGCCCCGGTGGATTGACACCAGCTCGCCTGGGCAAGCATGTGGATGCAGCAGATAATTCCAAGCAGCCGTTATAGAAAGGTTGCCAGATGGACTCTGCCAGAGTGGCGTTGTACAGGAGATGCCCGCCCTTGCTTCGTGACAAGCCTCATTGAGTTGGAGTCCACGACGTTGCAGATCATCCGCTGGTGTTCAGGGGACTTGCATACGCCGATGTAGGAGAATCCAGAAACGTTTCCTTTTACTGTAATGGGGACCTACAGTAAGTAATCGGGCTTCCATAGTCTGGAAACCTGAATTAATTAAACTCCTACACAAGAGGACAGCCAATCCTCCCACACCCTAAACCCTAAACCCTGAACCCTAAACCCTGAACCCTAAACCCTAAACCGTGCTCATCCCAAGGGGACCCAAACGTTAAACTTCGACTGTTCGTCTGCGCAAGAGACCCCTGGCAGGTCTGAGGGAACTGGGCCCAAGGCTGAGGTGTAACTTCGAACCCTGAATAACCTACCTTTTTAGGGTTCCTTATTATGATTTCTTTATAGAAAAGTCCTTAGAAATGTAAGTTCTTCGGGGTTAAGGAAAACTCTAACCCTGGGCTAAGCGGGCCTTCCTGGAACACTCCACCGCGGAAGCCCAAGCCAAACAAATGTGGTCAGCCACAAACGCTCAAGCTCTGATATCCCTCCTGGTACTACTGTACAAAGACAAACGTACACACAGGTAAACAAATTCAACATGTGTATATATGTATATGTATGTATGTGTGTGTATATATATATACGCACACTCTTATACATTATGTATGAGGCATGCACATACAACTAGCTTGGTTTGGAGTTTATTTTCACGGCCCTGCAAGTTCAGAAGCCCCGAACTCAAGAATCACGAGAGACCTGCGCGCCAAGGCCACGGAGAGCAAAATCCGCGTGTCGGCGCTGACAGGGAACGAGGGCGTTCGTTTTGCGCTTCACTCGGGTTGTATTGCCCAAAAGGTCCAAGTAACAGTACAGTATATACTTTGGGGGCCCAAATACCTACTAAGAGCGTACGAGATTCGTACTTGGACCCTATAGGTTGGGTGGGGGTCCCAGGGAGCATCTTGTGCAAGACTACAAGGAAGAAACCTGCAAAGCCAAAGCCAAAACAAGCTCTGCATGAAGCAAACAGAAGGGTTCTTGTAGCGATCCAATGGATTTCTCTCGGGTATTTGTAGACCTACTCTTGGGCCCCCAGTTGCATCTTTGTCCGGAACCAGAGTTGCTTGATGATGGAAGATTTAGATGTATTGAATACTCTAGATCTAGATGGTTGAAGGCGACTGATTTCTCGGATTCAGCAAGGGTCACTGCGCGAAAGTTGCTGGCTTATTACAACCGTTACAAAGATTTAACATGGGTGCATTTTGGAAATGCCCCTTCGCTTTATACGAGACACATGTGCAGTGGTTGCTTCAATGTGTCAGCGGTTGTGGAGGCGGTGTCAGCAGTTGACCATGCGATTCCATGTGTCGGTAGGTATTTCTGTGTCCAAAACCCTATTACCGGAAGACGTCGTTAGTTGTGGAAACCCATACAAGATCTGAGTCAGCAAACCTATTATGTGGGCCACAAACATGAATAGAATATTGCAGTATGCTAGCAGGCTATTGTGCATGACGGTGTAGTATCGTCAAACAGATATTCGCGCCCCGATGGTCCACGAAGCTTCTAAGCATGCATTGCTGAAGGGTTTGGGGATTATGGGTTTGAGGTTTAGGTAAGTATAATGAGGATGGCTATATAAGGGTTTAGGGCGCATGGGTGCGAGGCCCACAAACAACATACTCTGGGCTGACGGGAGATGCTTGAGCCTCGGGGCGAAGTTGCGAGGAATTGCATGCGTCCAGTGTTCGCGAAGCTGAAGTTAAAGTTTTAAAGTTTGGGGCCGCTTGGAGGTCCATGAGCTGCATGTCTAAACAAAGTCACAGGAGATGCAGCGATACCTATCTTAAATACTGCTCATCTTCGCCCTGTACCTACCCCTCTATCCGCAAATTGGACCGACTACTGGGTGCCTACCTAGACCCTAGATGAAAGTAGCTCTTGTTTGTTACCTTTCTGCTCGACTGTAGGATCCCAGCCATACAAGCCAAAACCCTAAACGAACCTAAACCCTAAAGCCTAAACCCTAAGGATCACAACCATAAACGCCTAAACCCTAAACGATCCTACATAAGCAGCACCCGCAGCGCCCCACCTGCGCGGCCCAGTTGCCGGCATTAGACTCGGTGCTGGCTCCTCGCGATCGATCTGAGGGTCTGAGGCTTAGGAGGTTTTTGGCGGTTTTGTTTAGGATTTCGGTGATGTAGGCCATAGGGTTCAGGAATTTCGGGGTTTACTGCAGGGTTGAGGGTTTGACTTGAGGGTTTGTGGCTTAGATTATGGGCTTCAGAGATCAAGGAGCTTCTTCGTTATAGCACTTTTTCGAGCGTCTTGACAAAAAGGACTCTGAGAGTTTAAGGTCTGTAGGGCGTAAGGCTCAAGGGTTGGGATTTGAGGTTTACACAACCCTAAGGCCTAGTTTAGGGGTTCAGGGTGTTTTTGCACTGAACTCTCTTCTTCAACAGCCGGGCCCAAAAAAGTTCAAACTTCCTAAGATACAGCGAATATATAAGGCCAAAAAACTTAAAACTCCACCGTTCACTATCTAAGTGAAGGTTCAAGGCTTAAGCAACCTGGGAACGGGGGTCGGTCAGCAGTGAGATCCAAAACATCCGGGTTTTGGACCGCTCAAATGGAAGGGTCTATTCTCTAAGCGCCCATAGAGCCAACATACACACACTGCGTATAATAATCCGCTGGAGTTTTATTTACTGCAATGAAACACAACTTATTTTCAAGAGCACGCAAGATTCAACAGCAAGTGTCATGTCTATGGTTTGCCTTCGGCCTAGAAGCCCCACCTGGTATCCACGAACACGCAGAACCCTCAACCCTAAATCCCGACACCCTCAACCCTCCCAATTCGAACATACTATAGCAATGTAATAGATTCTACATAAAGGAGCCCGAGGGAACATGGAAGAACGATCGCAATTATTCTGACTCCTATATATGGTGGTTTCCGAAAATGGGGGGGCTCTTAATATAATACCCAAAATGGATCCTGAATAGGGACCCCTAAATGTGGTACCCCTAATTTTCGGAGACTCCCATATCTATATTACAGCACGCATCCCCCTATTTGTCGAGTATCATGGGGAAGTAAAGGTTAACCAATTTGATTATATAGGGATTATATAGGGGCTATACTGATACTACCCAAAAAAGTTAAAGGTTACCTACTCTACTACTAGGTCCCCCCACCTCGAGCCACGGCCGCAAGGGCACCACGGACTTTCGCCGCGGCCACCATCGGTTCCGCCGTGAGGCGCATCTGCGAGCGCGGGACACGGCCCGAGGGCTTAGGCGTTTAGAGCTTACAGGGTTTAGGGTTGTATTTTCAAGGGCCCGAATATCAGGATACCGAATATATTCCGTTTTAAGATTTACAAACTAATGCAAATATTAAGACTGGATTCAACTCTTGAAGGATCAGGGAGCTTAGTGAGGGCATACGCACCAAGTTGCAAAGAATAACATCAACATACACACCCCAGTTTTCAACTACAGTAGTTAATTACCTGTATCCTAGACCCAATCAAGAACTTAACTGAAACTTTTGGGGTGCAAACAGTCAGGGCAGGGTCTGAGGTATCACCCCGGGACGTGAAGCGAGAACCCGTGGGGACGCACTCTTGTTTTCATGCGATACGATACCGGTGTGGTTCCTGAAATGAAACGCAGATCAAGGACAATCGGCTGCACGTCCCCCCCTAAACTACTCTCTTCTTCAACAACCGGGCCCCAAAAAGCTCAAACTTTCTAAGATAGAGCTAATATGTCAGGCCAAAAAGTTTATTCAAGTTCCCCTGTTCAACATTTATAAGATTATACCTGACCCTCACTCTCCAAGGGCCCACGATGATCTGAGGCTCAAAGGGGAAAAAGGAGGGGCCCTTAATGGGGACCCCTACCCTATAATGGGCTATATAATGGGCTATATAATGGGCTATATTAAGGGTATATACCTAGGGGTCCCCATTAAGGGTCCCTCCTTTTCCCCTTTGAGAGGTCGCAACAACCATCCCCAGGACTGAAGCCTATAACTTGGGTATGGTTTAGGCTTTAGGGTTTAGGGGTTTAGGGGTTTAGGGTTTAGGGGTTTAGGGGTTTAGGGTTTAGGGTCTAGGGTTTAGGGTTTTAGGGTTTAGGGTTTAGGGGTTTAGGGGTTTAGGGGTTTAGGGATTAGGGGTTTAGGGTTTAGGGCCCCCACTCAGTAATAGTTGAAAAAAATTCATAATACTGCTGACGAGACAAAATCCTGCATGACCCTACTGACTCTAAACTCTGGGAACTATGGTA
The DNA here is from genome assembly GCA_905221615.1 of Symbiodinium sp. CCMP2592. NCBI lineage: Eukaryota > Dinophyceae > Suessiales > Symbiodiniaceae > Symbiodinium > Symbiodinium sp. CCMP2592. The sequence continues at coordinate 183,653 of CAJNDT010005944.1, forward strand.
TATTCCTTATAATGGATAACGCAGGATTTTGTCCATCAACAGTATAGATATATTAGGACCTTGATAGTAACCCTATTATAGACTCTTAATGCATGGGGGCAGTACCTAACCTATAACCTTGACCTCTTGAGTGCACGGTTTAGGGTTTAGGGTTTCAGAGTTTAGGGTTTAGCAAGGAATGTACCATAATTCCCAAAGTTTTGGTGTCCTTAATTAAGGTAATGCAGGATTTAGATCCTCAACTGTACCGGATTGTCTTGAACTCGGAACTGCGTGCGGAGCTTTCAGCTCACACATCTTGAAATCCGACCCGGAACCTGCAGACCCACAGCAACTCTGCGTGTGTTTCCTCTCGACGCCCTATACAGTAGAAGCCCAAAAGTTGGAATATCAGTATCGTAACCCCTTTAAGGTAAATTATAGGGGATCCTACCATTAATCCATATTCCAACTTTCTGGAGTTCCCTGTATACAGTAGAAGCGCAAAAGTTGGAAACCCAATAGCCTCAGTCCTTAAGAGTAGTGTACAGGGAATCCCAGCACTATTTGGCCTTCATCAGGTTTCCAACTTTATGGGGCTTACTGTGCAAACAACCCTGACTCCCATTTGGGGGTGTAGGCTTTAGGGAAACCTAGATCCTGAACGATAACTAATGTGACCTGACAACACCTAAACCATCATTCAGCCAGAAGCTGTCGGAGCAATCCGCCTTCCTGATGCAGAACATCAGACAACCTCCACATCGAACTCCAACTGCTAAGGCATCCTCGATTTTTAGGGGCCCCTCAGTAAGGTAACGAAGCAACCAATCCTAGACCCCAAAATCCTAGCAAAACCACAGAGCTCTATACTTATACACCCCTAAGCCCTACCATGAACCCCAGCACCCTGGAGACTACGCTTGATGATATAAATCCTGCATGACCCACAATGAGGAATCTACCATAATTCCCATAGTTTAGGGTCATTAAGGCAATGCACTATTTATATCATCAACCGCCATAATAAGGATCCTACTATTTCTGGTACTATATTAGGGTCCCCTTTTTTCGTATGGACTCCTAAGCACCAGCCCTGGATACTGCCAGAGTTCCTAGGCCGGCAAGCAGCCCTCGACCAAAGCTCCAAAAGCTTCGCGCGCGAGCTTCTTCCACTGCTTTGCCACTGATTCTCAGGGTTTAGGGTTTAGGGCTTGGGTTTAGGGTTTAGGGTTTAGGGCGTGGGGTTTAGGGTTTAGGGCTAGGGGTTTAGGGCTTAGGGTTGAGCGCTTGGGGTTTAGGGTTTAGGGTGAGGGCTTGGGGTTTAGGGTTTAGGGGGCCCCCAAAAGTTAACCTTTTCAACTATGGCAGGATTCTAGAATCCCAAAAGGTTAGAGGTCACCTTCTCAGCTACTGAGGTCTTGGGGGGTCCAAGTGTTCACCTGGAGGGTCGGGGTGCTCAGTAAGTAGTTCTTCCTTTGAGGGTACATATAACAAGTCCACTGATTACCTATACTTACTAGGTCCCCACACCCTCCAAGTAAACCCGAAACCCTAAACCCCTGTACCCTGGAACCCTATACTTACCAAGTCCCCCGACCCTCCGAGTAGGGGATGGGTGTGGGGATGGGTGGGGGTGGGGGTGTGGGTGCAGGTGTAGGTGTAGGTGTAGGTGTAGGCGTAGGCGTAGGTGTAGGTGTAGGTGCGTGTGCGTGTGCGTGTGCGTGTGCGTGTGCGTATACGCGTGTGCGTGTGCGTGTGCGTGTGCGTGTGCGTGTGCGTGTGCGTGGGCGTGCGTGTGGGCGTGGGCGTGGGCGTGGGCGTGGGCGTGGGCGTGGGCGTGGGCGTGGGCGTGTGCGTGTGCGTGTGCGTGTGCGTGTGCGTGTGCGTGTGCGTGTGCGTGTGCGTGTGCGTGTGCGTGTGCGTGTGCGTGTGCGTGTGGGTGTGTGGGTGTGTGGGTGTGTGGGTGTGTGTGTGTGTGTGTGTGTGTGTTTGTGTGTGTTTGTGTGTTTGTGTGGGTGCATGTATGTGCGTGTGTTTGTGTGTGTGTGATCTAGAAAATAGATACCCTAATTTGGGGCCCTAGACTACTAAGGGTACTTTATAGGAGCCCCAATTAAGGGATCTACATTTTGGATCCTCCCGGAACCCTGGAAAAGTAGTGCTTTTTTCAGCGACAGGGAGGGCCCGGGGCCGACCCTTTTGGGGCATGTAGGCGCTGTCAGGCTTCGGGACTTAAGTAGGGGGAACACTGTTTGGGGGATTAGGATTTTGGATTCTGGTTTAGGGTTTAGGGTGAGGGTTTGGGGGTTTAGGATGTCGGATTTTGGTTTAGGGTTTAGGGTTTGGGGGATTAGGATTTCGGATTCTGGTTTAGAGTTTAGGGCTTAGGGGTTTAGGATTTCGGATATGGTTTAGGGTTTAGGGTTGGGATGTGGGGGTTTAGGATTTCGGAGTCTGGTTTAGAGTTTAGGGGGAGGGTTTGGGGGTCTAGGACTTTGGATGTTGGTCGAAGCTCGTGGCTGCTTGCAGCTATTCGCCGTTCGCTCCTCCCAGAGACTCCAATATCCCTTAATTAAGGAATATACCTTAAATTATAGTAGGATCCTTAATATGATTTAAGGACTATTCCCTAATTAAGGGGTATTGGAGTCCCCGGGCTCCCCCATGCATAGCCATCCTCTGGCCAGCACGGCCCAGCGCACGTGAGGTGGTGGTTTACTATACTGAACTTAGAACCCCAGCAACAAGTGTAAGTTTAGCTTGTTCTTAGGGATTATAATGACCAAAAATTAAAAATATATATATATATATATATATATATATATATATATAATCTAAGTCCCCTAAGTTTAGGGTGTCTTAAGATTCCCATCAGGACGCGTCCTCAAGTGTAAAAACCTCCGTTTAAGGGCTTGATTCCCGAAAGGGTGCTTTGAGGGCTGAGGCTTGCTGCATGGTTCAGCATTTTTCTGTGAATGTTTCCGGTTTCTCCAGCATGCTACGTAGTACACCCTAAACCCTAAACCCCTAAAGCCCTAAGCCCCGAAAGCCCTAAACCCCTAAACCCCGAAAGCCCTAAACCCCTAAAGCCCTAAACCCCGAAAGCCCTAAACCCCGAAAGCCCTAAACCCTGAACCACAAGCAGACTGGGTCTGAGGGAGTTCAGGGAAGGGGGACTCATGGTTTGTAGGTTCAGTAGTTCTGGGTCTACTTGGAGGGTCGGGGGACTTAGTAGGTAATTAGTAGACTTATAAGTCCCCTAAAAGGGACCCTAATTGGGGTTATGGTACTTATAAGTCCCCCAAAATAGCCAGTTACTAAGTCCCCCGACCCTCCAAGTAAGGTTTGCAGGTTCAGGGTTTAGGGTCTATAAACACCGCGCGCTTTAAAGCTGCAGACACTAACAAGGCGGAGCTAAAGCTTTCCCAAGCACGGACGAACCTGCAGCCTAAACCAGAACACCTAGAACCGAAAAACCTTCAAACTCCGACGAAGCCCTGATAAACCCGTATACTTACGAGACCTCATGAGAGCCTTGTAAACCCGACCCTGAACCCCTATACATAAGGCCCTATACATGGGTAATTCTCTCAATTAAATTAAATTCCAGTTTTAGGACCCCAGATACAATACGGCATCCTTATGAAAACGACCAGAACACCATAAGTAAGAAGACGACCCACATGAAGCATCATAAGAGAGGTGTCGATTTCAACAGTGCCCAACTTCATTTAGAATTAGGGCTCTACATTAAACAATCAGGGAATCCATGAAACATCGATACCAAGTACCCTAGTATATGCAAAGCATCACAAAGCCAACTACAGCCTCACAGTTGTTGTCGGAAGGAGGTCGCGGTACTCAGATCTGCAGACTGCCACCGTCCACCCGTTTGGGGTTTGGGGCTTAGGGTTTAAGTTTAGAGTTTAAGGTTAAAGTTTAAGGTTTGGGTTTAGGGCTAAAGGGTTTAGGGTTTAACTGGGGGGTTGGGTTCCGGGTCTAGACGGGTGTGAAGAGGCATGATAAGGCTTGAAGCCTTCTTACAAGGTGTTCGCAAGGTTTTACACAGATTTTGTGTGGCAGAGTGTTGGGATTTCGGAGGTAGGGATTCTTAGTAGCTGAGTTCATAAGCCCCCCCAAAAGTGTACACTTTTAGTTTTATAGTGGATAATATTATCCCCAAGTGTGTAAAGTGTATCCACTCAGCTACTAAGGATTTAGGGTTCAGGGTAGGCTTTTGGGTTCCGGAAGTTTCGAAGATCTTGGGGCCGAGACGAAGAACTTCAGATGGGTGCCTGTCAAAATTTGTGTCCCTTTTCGGGTTTAGGGTTTAGGGTCCGTACCCTAAATATTAGGTGCCGTATTATATTAAGGACCCAAAAAGGGACCCTAACTTTGACAACCGCCCAGATAAAAATCGGCTTTGGACGAGCCTTTGCTTCTGCCCTCTCGTCTACAATGCTGCAGGTAGCAAGGTTCGGTCGGTTGTAAGTTGAGGTCGGCCCCCATTAAAGGGAACTCCAGAAAGTTGGAACATGGTTTCTTGGTAGGATACCCTATAGATTACCATAAAGGGGTTAGGATAATGATATTCCAACTTTCTGGCTTCTACTGTAAGCCCAGAAAGCAGTTCAAAAATCGAGACAAATAGTCACCATGGATGCTCGATTTTGTGTTCAAACTATGAGAGGGCTTCGGGATTCGAGCTTCTCCTGGCAGATTCATTATAAAGACGACCAATCACCCAGGTTGTGATGACCACCACTTGATTGCAAGCATGCATCGGCCGGTCTCCTCTCGGTTGGGTGGTATGTGGCGTATTCTGCCGATCAAGCTCTCAAACGATTCTAACACGCAAGCTGAAAAGCAAGCATCTACCGCAGATTTGCGCATTGGCAATGCCAAGGCCGAAGAAGCCAACACCTCCATAGACTGCGCGGCACAAAAACCGTACAGCAGCAGAAATTTATATCCAACCCTCTATTGCCTATATATAAGGTCCCAAACAGCCTGAGGAACAGTGGTGGTGGTGGTGGTGGTGGCGGTGGTGGTGGTGGTGGTGGTCGTGGTGGCGGCAGTGTTGGCGGTACCACTAGCACACGTCGCAGTAGCATTCGTAGCACCGGTACAAGCAAAACTGTGTAGCCCCAGACGAACATCTAAGGGTAAAAGGAGGGACCCTTAATAAGGACCCCTAGGCATATACCCTTAATATAGCTATTATATACCCATTAAATAGCCCATTATTAAGGGTCCCTCCTTTTCACCTTTGAGAACAGCTGCAATAACAACGGCGGTCGCTGTAAATAGCAGAAAGCAGCAACAACTAACATGATATACCCGAATAGTACATACTTTGGCCCCAACCCAAACCCCCGGGGCAGATCTAGAAAGTAGATCCCTACTTTGGGGCCCTATACTACTAGGGGTACTTTATAGGAACCCCCATCAAGGGATCTACTTTTTGGATCCTCCCGGGGGTCTGGGAAAGTACCTATATAGGGAGTACTTTAAGGCCAATGTAAATATTATATGAGTACATGGACACATAGGAGACTCGAGAACCCGAACCTCGAAATGTCAAACCGGAGTCAAAAAAACACTTTGGGTACGGCCCCCACTCAGTAATACTTGAATGATATTCACAATATAGATATATTAGGACCCTTAATAGTAGCCCTATTATAGACTCTTACTGTATGGGGGCAGTACCTAAACAATAAACTCAACTCCCAAGCTTCATCGCTGAACATAACGTCCGAATGAATACCCAGACGCTCCATAGTAGTTCCTTTTCGGGATTACCTTACAGGATTCTAAATATGAACCCCCAAAAATGCCCCCAAAAAGGAACTACTAGGAGCCTGAGGGTAGACACCCAAACCCGAACTTTTCAACACTGCATCTATGCTGATGGGGTATGTGCCGGTAGTGCCACGGACGGAGGGACTGGCGCTTCAGCGATGGAGGACCGTGCAACCGACCGAAGGCTACCAAACGCTGAGGGTATCTTCTTGCATACATTTATATCTCTACGAAGTAGAGCCAGATTATGAAAGGGCGTTGGTAAAGGTTTGTAGGGTTGCTTTTGAATGGTGTGCACATGTATATTCGGTTCATACTCAAGAGATATGAATACTTCTCCAAACAAAAAACGCAGACGCACATGTCAAAGCGCACACGATACTGCTGATGCACATATCTGATCCCTACTCGGAGCGTCAACAGGGGACCACGTACTTTGAGGGTACTTATCAGTCTACTTCCTACATACTTACTGCAAGTTCCCCGGCCCTCCGAGTACACCCTAAACCCTAAACCCTTACGGAACCCGACACTTAACCCTCCTATTTGGGTGGTTTTTCGCGCTGAGGGTTATTCTCGAACTGCCTGAGGGTGTCCCAAAGCTGCTCAAAGCTATGTATCGGGTTTACGGCTCAGGGCTGTGGGTCCCTAACCCTAACGGCCATTGAGTGAATAGGATGACTACTGCCGCGGCTCCGGCTAATTGCACCCACTTAGGCCCAAGAGTTCTTTATGGTTAGTAACCCTACTCCAGATATGTCAGCACCAGCACTCTCAGCAATGGCCCCAAGCCTTACACCTTCAAACATAACACTATACCCCAGACACCGAAACCACAGCAACCCCAGACCCCGCCCCTCAAACCCAAAGCATTGTTCAAGCCCTGCAACTGCCCTGCAAAACCTGTATGAACGAGCTAGCCGAAGGTTTAAGGGTACAAGTACCTAATAATCATGCACTCTCCGAAATACCAACTGAAAATACACATCTAGAACCCAGGACGCAATTGCTGGGTCCCCTGAACCCTGCGGCTTGCAAGACATGCAGACATACGGTTGATGATACAAAGCCTACATCATTTTAAGGACCCTAAACGATATGGGAATTATGGTCTATTCCTTATTTTGGGTAATGCAGCATTTATATCATCAACCTAAACCCTAAACCCTAGAACCCTATAGACTTATAGATCCCTTTGAAAGAATTTCTATCACCCTAAACCTTAAAACCCTATAGACCATTGAAGGAGCCCCTTTAAGGGAACCCTTATAGATCCCTTTTCGAAACCCTTATTATAGAACCATATAGGTGGTTGTATTATAGTACCTTTTTGGGTACCCCAAATATGAGGTGCCGTATTGTAATACGGACCCAAAAAGGCACCCTAAACTTGACAACCACCCATCTAGTACCCTTGAAAAGAGACCTCAGCTGCAGCCTGGAACTCGGTTCGCACCATCGTCACCCATGGAAAGTGAATTACACGAAGTTCCCCGCTCTTTCCCTTGGCTCTAAGGACTCATGTATTAAGGCACTTGGGGGCCGATAGACCATACTATACTAGACCCAAGAGTAACCCAGGAATAGAAAGGGTGCCCTTTTGGGTTAGACGGGGCTACAAGAGAACCTTAGCCCTGCAAAAGGGCATAAGGGCCTACTCTGGGTCCTCGTATATAAGGCTTTTGGACTATTTTGATGCCCTGGGTTTGTGATTCCAGAGGTGGAGATTCAAAGGCGCTCCGCGTCGGGTTTAGTCGTTGGGATTTAGGGTTTAGGGGTTTAGGGGGTTTAGGGTGTTTAGGGTTTAGGGGCTTAGGTTTAGGGTTTAGGTTTACGGCTTAGGGGGTTTAGTGGTTTGGGTTTAGGGTTTATAATAGGGTTTGCAGTTTAGGGCTTATAGGGTTTAGGTCTTTAAAAATTGTCTCCCAGAGGGTTCAAGTACCCAAATGGTAGGGTTTTGCATCCGAAATACTCTCCTCTGACTAGGTCAAAAACCTCACTATGTTTTGCCTGACTTCTGAACAACAGTCTCCTAAAAGTTAAACCTTTAGCCTCCTTATTGTGATTCATGTAGAAACCCAAAAAGTTAACGTCCTAAGAGCAAACCAGAAGAACGCCAAGATTTGGGCACTGAGACCCGCAGAGTTTCGGATGTAGGGCTGACGACGTGGGGCTCAAGACTTCAGAGATCTCGATTTTGACAGGTGCCCCGGTTGGGAAACGTGTGGGGGAACTCCATGAAAATTCCGAGATTGTGGCGTAAGTTGCATAAAGGATTCTGCTGCGCAAGAACCGGGCTGCTCGCACTCAGGCCGCCACCCACGAATAGTGACCACGTGGGTTGCAGTTGTACTGTAAAAAGTCCCTCAAAGGCCCGTTTATACCCCTATTATACTCGGCTTTGAAGTTACCATGGGAGAAAAGAGCGTGTACGCTTTTCCTTCATAACGGCTCCTTTATGTCCATGTCCATAAAAGTATTAAAGCAAGGTACTCCAGAACACACACTATGTAGTATGAGGGCCTTAGGTTTAGGGCTTGTGTTTTGGGGAAAGGACTCAATACTGGGAATAATAATGTTACCTGCAGGGCTCGAGGGCATCGGATTTGCTTTAGGGTTTAGGTTAGGGGCTTTGGACATATGGCAGTTCAGGACATATGGTCTTAAACAGCTTACTTGGAGGGTCGGGGATTTCGTACTTAAGAAAATTAGTAGACTTGTGGATACCCTAAGAGGGATCCGAACAAGGGTTATGATACTTATGAACCCTATGAAATAATTACCTACTACGCAAACCGACCCTCCAAGTATGACGTATGCGCTTCAGCACGCTAAACCCTAAATCCCGAACCCCAAAACCGTACTTAAACTAACATAAGAACCTACTTTTTCGTAGGTTCTGGTTTATACATCTTAACATGATTGAATTTATTGGGGTCCTAGAAAAAGGTAGGTTTTGGTAGGTTGAGGTAAAGCTTAAGTCACAGCTCGGCTCGCTGCGAGCAGGACCCGGTGGCCCCAGCCCACTGCGGCTGCCGCCACTCCCAGACTATGAAAGCACGGTTCAGGGTTTAGGGTTTAGGGTTTAATGTAGGAACCTGATTAAGAAACCTTGGGATTATAGGGTTCCTTACATGAAGACTATCCCAAAGGCTCCATGTACCCATAATAGTAGATACTTAGGCCTTAAAGTACCCACGTAGGGACCCCTTTAAGGCCAAAGTACCTACTATATGGGTACATGGAGTCTTAGGGTATGAAAGCACTTACTCCTGGGGTTTAGGGTTTTTAGGGTTTAGCCCGGCTTAGGGTTTAGGGTCTTTAAGGGTTTTAGGGGCTTTGGGGTTTAGGGTTTAGGGTTTAATATAGGAGCCTGATGAAGAAATTTTAAAATTATAGGGTTCCCTATATGAATCCTACTATTTTGGGGATCGAGGCCTTGGGCTTCTTAATCAGGTTCCTATATTAGGAACCCTAAACCCTAAACCCCCAAAGCCTCAACCCCTAAACACCAGAACCCCCTAAACCCCTAAAGTCTAAATCCTAAACCCCTAAACCCTAAGGGTTCTTCAGGTCACGTGTCTAAGCCGAGCAGAAAGCCCCACTTCAAGAAGTTGGGGCAACACAACTCCAACTCCTGACGGCGAGCGCACTGAGCGGCACCACGTGGTGGCCCCACCACAAGGGTTTGTAAGGTTTAGGGCTTGCAAGATGTAGTTTCCCAGCTTCGGAGGGATTTAGCATGTGCTCATGCACTAGACTAGAAGCATCAAAATACGAAGATCGATTTGAATTGAGTACCTTGGCCAGTGCCCAATCCAGCGCAACACGATGATCAGGGAGGCTGTAGGGGTCTCAAGCACACCCTCATTCTCCAAAACTCTTGAATTTAGAATCTCTTTTTCTACTAGACTTGATTTCAGGAACATGGTTCCATGAGGTGGAAACCATGGGTAATTGAAGGGGTTGACTGAAACGGCGATAGCCCAAGTACCCCAAAAAATGGGAACAACAACTTTACTGTCCTGTATCTGAAGCAGAGACTGCCTCATGGACCTTGGGAATCCCTACATCCTACTTGGAGGATCATGGGACTTAGTAAGTCGGGTTATAAGTACCCTAAGTGGGGTTATAAGCAATTACAAGTATAGTTACCCTAAATATAACCCTAATCACAAAGTCCCATGACCCTTTAAGTAGACCCCGGAAGCTCTAAGCCCCGAGCCCAACGATTACACCCTTCCGCTAAGAGTTAGGATCAGGGGGACCCTTGGTGACATAGACCCTCTCAATAAGGTTTCTTTTTGAGAGATTCTTGAGAGAGCCAGAACTACTGTTGATGATATAAGTCCTGCAGTACCCACAATAAGGAATATACCATAATTCCAATAGTTTCGGGTCCTTAAAGTAATGCAAAACTTATATCATGAACCGTGGGGTTAAGAAGGGTCCCCATTAAGGGGTCTCCCGAATACTACCTAGGATCCACCCAAAAGCCTTCATGCTTTTTGGGTCGGGAGACGTGGTAACTTTTTTAAAATATTTTAATGACTTAGAAGTTCTAAGTACCATAACCCCAAGTAGGATCCAATTTAAGGTACCTGTAACTCTACTTATCTAAATTAGCTACTTACTAAGGCCCCCGACCCTCCAAGTACTTGCAGAGTCAGTGCACCCAGTAGGTAGCATTGCAATTGGCAGGGACTCTGCGCCCCTAAAAGCTCCATAAAATCCCAGAAAGAGCCATACGACGCAAACCCAAAAGAGGCTTTAGGTTTAAGGTTGAGGGTTTCAGGGTTTAGGAAGTTTGTCTTCGGGCCCTGTTCCATCAGCCGAGCTTGCGTCTACCTATAGTCTCCATTGTAGTTCCTTTTTTCATTTAACCAAAATCTCTTCTTTAGGGTCCTAACCAAAAAAAGGGACTACAATGGAGACTATGGATAAAATTTTGGTTCGCGGGCTGGCGGCTTCCGAGTTCGCGGCATGTCTCCCGAACCAACACGCATCATGTACTTGGAGGCTTGGTGTACTTACCTGTAGCCGGAAAGACATACCTTTTCAGGGTTCCTTATTATGGTTTCTATGTACAGTTCCTTAAAAAGGTAGGTCTTTTCGGCTACAGGTACACCGTACTGATAATGGCACTTGAGACACAGTTAGTCCCCTAAATGCTGCTACAACAAGAAAGCGCTCATATACGCCCTGCACCTCGCTCTAGTAAAGCCACCACATGGTGTGGGACACCCTGCACCTGCAGGCGGCCCATTGTTGACCGCGCTGTGAATCGAAATAAAGCTTCCCCAGAGGTCCGAATGATGATAGTGTACCGCTGAGCCATATGTGGGTCGGAATAATGTATAAGCGTATTCACTCTTGAGCGGTGTCGCATTCTGCTTATACTCCATGTATTACTGAAGGATAGTATACGCCTCTACACGGAGGCATAGGCTCCAAAAGGCACGAGTTGCAGCCGCATGAAACCATCTGAGCATTCGGAGGGTCTCCAGGTGCCCAACACCTACTTGGCAACCTGGATTCAAGGGTAGAGGCGAAGGTTTTGTGTTCTTTGACGATGCTGCCTGCGTCGAGTACGACGCGCTCCTGAATCCAGAGATCATGCCACGAAAATGGCCAGTAAGGTTTTGGGTTTAGGTTTTGGGGTGCGTTTGCAGGTTCGGTAGTACGAATAGTCTCCATTGTAGTTCCTTTTTTTGGTTAACCAAAATCCCTATTATAGGATCCTAACCCTAAAACTGGTTAAACAAAAAAAGGAACTACAATGGAGACTCTCGGTAAAATTATAGAATTACAACGCACGCCAGGCTGGGCTTCCGATAAACCCTGGATCAGTCGATGAGGGTCCTTTACGTAAGGGATCCTTTAAGGGATCCTTTAAAGGGTTCTCGAAAGGGCCCCTTTCAGGAGCTCCAGTAAGGGTTTACCATATGGGGGGGGCCTCCTTAAGGTGGTGTTTCGACTTCGGGATGCAGGGGCTTTCAGTCTCGAGATGGGAGTCACGGTGACCTTAATGCACCCTGATACTCAAAAACCTAAGATGTATTTAGATGAAAGAACTGGGTACGTATAAGTACACACTGTGCAAGACTTCGCCGCTGGAGTGATCTCAGTTTATGGTTGTGGCATTTATGGATTAATGAAACTGTTTAATTTATGCAGTTTCAACAGAAGTTGCGGCTGTCGGCGCTTCAGGGCGAGATCCAGGTCTGCCAAACAAGTCCCCAAACTAGGCTGAGCGCGCCGGTAGATTTGCCAACGCCCTCAGCTTGAAGAGCCTCGCGCTGAAAAGGTCCACATGTTTGCATAGGGCCAAGGGGATTCGGTTGCATTCGTTCAAGGTTTAAGGGTTTAGGGTTCAGAGTTTTCGGTTTAGGTTTAAATTTTTAGGGTTTAGGGTTTACGGGTCAAAGTTTAGGGTGTAGGGGTCTAGGGCTTTGGGTTTAAGGGTTTAGGATGGTTTGGGGCTTTGCGGTTCCATTGATAAAACGAAACCAAAGCCGCACGCGAAAGAGCCAGGATATGTGTGGTCAAGCACATAAAAACCTTGACTAGCGGGCTTCTAATTGATAAAAGACTGAGCGAGGGTGGGCTAGTATCGCAACCAATGCGCCGACGATAGACATCTCAGAATGAGTGAAGATACCTGCAGTTGCACCCTTGCTAACTACCGATGTGAACCTTCACGTGGTTTGGCGTATATCTTAAGGCTCAATGTCAACTTGAACACTCTGCGAGACCCTGCCTGGAACCGTAAACCCACTAATCATTGGCTTTTGCCCAAAACCTAAGACCCTACTCCAAATCTTAAACCATCCTGAACCCTTCACTAGGGTCGATTTCATCACTCCTAAGAAAAAGTACTATAATCAGGGCTCTAGCTTGAACAATACGGGACATAAGCAATGTTCCAAATCAATACCTAGTAAGGACCTAGCCCTAAGGGTCCAAGTAACCAAATAGTAGGGTTTCAGGGTCCAAAAACCATTCAGGGTATGGATTTTGGGACCTAAAACCCTACTATTTGGGTACGGGGTACTTGGACCCTCTGGGTAGTCAACTCCAAACCCATGAGCCATGACTAAACGCCGCATTCTCGACCCAGTTGGGTTGAGCCACAGCTAAGGTTCAGGGTAGTCTTTGCATTTGAAGTGTGATAAGAGCAACCCTTTACAATCGAATGCTTATTATGGGGTTTAGGCTTTACGAACTCTGTCTCTCTCTTTGTCTTTATCTCTCCCTCTCTCTCGTGCGCCTCCGAACGCTGAGGAGGTGGTCCACGAAAGGACCCAACTGCACAACTGGCGGCAGATAAGCCGCGCGCCTATTCTCCAGGCGATTTGCAGCAATCCTATTGGTCTCGTGGCCACCACCTTTTTGGGCAGAAGGGCCACCAAACTGCGTTTCCACTCTGCCGGGACCGGAGCACCTTGCACGAGGGCCTGCCACAGTCGAGAGTAGGCTTGCCACCACACCTCGGGAAGGAGAAGGAACTGGTCGGCGGTCCAGGAGTCAGGTCCTGGGGCCTTCCCCACCATCTGCTTGGCCGTGGCCTGCAAGCCGGCTGATGTAACACCGATGTCTTGTGCCCAAGGGTGATCCTTTAGGCTTGCATAACAGATTCGTACTGTGTCTAGCTTGCGATCAGGACCCATAAACACCGTGCCACAAGACAAACACTCGCCAAATCCGTTAAGACCTGCGGAGGACTTGAAGGTGCAAACCGAAATCCAAAACCTCCCCTACTGTAACCATATTAGAATCTGAAAACGCCGCACGAGCCCATAGACCCTAAACAAAACACCCTAAACCCCTCACATCCAAACATCAACTAATAAGCTCATAGATCCTGCACCCTCAATCCCTAGAAACCCTCAACCACTAAACCCCTAAAACATCCTAAGCTCCAAAGCTCTAAAACCCTAAACCCTAAACCCCGGAACCCTGAACCCTAAAACTTAAGCCCCAAAGCTCTAAACTCTAAACCCTGAACCCTAAAACTTAGACCCCTAAACCCTAAACTTCGCCCATGGATCCCTTCCCCTCTCAGCTTGGCGGACCCTCGCTCGTCCAATGGTGGCAATGACGACCCTGCTGTTGATCACAGCCTGCTTACAGGGTCCGGGAATCACTAAGTAGTTTAGGGCTTAGGGTTTCTTTGAAAGGATCTATAAGGGCTCCTTACAGAGATCTACACGGGTTCTATCAAGGGGTTTAGGTTTCAAGGTCTAGGGTTTAGGGTTTCAGGTTTGGGGTTGAGGTTTAGGGCTTATACGGTTTAAGGTTTAGGGTTAAGGATTTAAGGCTTCGGGTTTAGGGTTTGTCACTACTTGGAGGGTCGGGGACTGAGTAAGTAGCTAATAAGTAGAAATCGTAGTCCGTACCCTTAATGGGATCCTACTTGGGATATGGTACTTATAAGTCTAGGTACAGTTAGGGGTCGTACAAAGGCTGATGCATAGGTTTTTGCTCGATGGCTTTATCGTGGTGCTAAGGGTCCAGCGTACAGTACCTGAGCGTTGCGTATCGGGGTTCGGGCTATGCCTCTTCGCAGGTTAGCTTGCTGGACACTAAGCCCAAAGCATTTACCCTGGACACTGAACCCGGAGCCCTAAACCGGAACCGAACCCTTTAAAACCCTTGCCCTAATGCCCAACATCATTCCTCAGGCATATAGGTATCAGAAAGAGAATTTCCTCAGACATATATGTATCAGAAGAGAGAGAGAGAGAGAGAGAGAGAGAGAGAGAGAAAGAAAGACACACAGAGAGAGAGAAAGAGAGAGACGAGAAACAGAGAAAGAGAGACCAAGTCACCTCTGCGCATTTCCATCGATGGCAAACGCCAAATCAGTCCATTCCGAGCGGTTCCGCGCGCGGTATCAGCACCATTCTGCAGCCAATACTTGGTGCACTCCACGCAATCTGAAGACGCCGCATACAGAAAGCGATAGTGATCGGCCAGCTCGTAACCTCATCCCAGAGACTCCACAACCCCTTAATTAAGGAATATACCTTAAAATCATATTAGGGATCCTATTATAATTTAAGGTATATTCCTTAATTAAGGGGTTTTGGAGTCTCTGGGTTTCAATCTCTTAAATACAGTGCAGCCAACAGGTTTGCACAGGTGGTCTCTGGCACAAATGCAGCAGGTGGGCTTTTAGCCCGATGGGCACTTGGAGGATCATGGGACTTAGTAAGTAGGGTTATAATTAACTCTAATTGGGGTTGTAAGTAATTATAAGTATAGTTACCATAATTATAACCCTAGTTACTAAGTCCCATGATCCTTTAAGCAGGTGCCACCTTGGAGGTGCAACGATCGGCATAGCTTCTGAATGTAGGCGGCTCCCCATCTCCATCCAAGGGCAATAACCATAAGACTCCATGTACCCTTAATTAAGGAATATACCTTAAATTATAATAGGATCCCTACTATGATTTAAGGTATATTCCTTAATTAAGGGGTTTTGGAGTCTCTGGGCAATAATCCCCGTAAGTTTGGAGTAGATTCGGAGCTACGCGCCATTTTCCTGCATCGTAACCTACAGTCAAGACGTCCTGGCATCCTGTATTGCCCAGCTTCATTAAGGAACTTGAGAAGGGCTTCTAAGATCCTTACCCGGAGATTTCCTTATGTCGAATCTCTTCCCTATCGTTCGAGAACGTCAGAACAATCTTCTTGCTACTGTCCAGGTGATGGTTCGGGGCAATCAGACACCCGTTTAAACATACTTGTCCCTCGGATCCAAGCTCAACTCCTCCACCCTTCACCCCTGCAACACTGGCAAGCCTTGGAGTAACCCGCAAATGTATCCCTTCATGGAATGCTGAAGGTACCCCTCAAAAGACCCATAACTTATAATCCTTGAGGGAAACCTTAAAAGTAAACTCCAAGAGCTTATAACCCAAAGCCTGAACCCACAGCACCCTCTTTTTACCCACATACAAACCCTTACTGGAACCCTAAACCCTCAACCCTGCCTCCCTAGACCTAACCCCTCCATGCCTAAATTCCTAAACCGCTAAAGCGCCAAACCGCTGAACTTTCAAAATCCTAAACCCTAAACCCCTAAACCCTGACCCCAGAACTCCTAAAGAGCCCTAAACCCTAAACAACCCTGACCAATGGAAGCCTCAAAATCCCAAAACTCGAACCCCTAAAACCAAAGAAACGCCTGAAACCCTAAAGCTCTAGCTCTAACCCCTAAAACCCCCAGAAACGCGTCAAAACCCCTAGAACCTAAACCCTCAAACCCCTAGAAACCCCTACAAGCCCAAAGGGTCCAAGTATCATTATGGTATGTACTCAGACCCCCACAATACCCCATAAGTATATACCATAATGATACTTGGACCCTTTGGGAAGTTGCAGCTTTCCAACGCCTCGCTGGAGATCCGCTGGCCTTGCGGGTCTGGGGGCTTTCGGGTTCAGGGTTTAGGGTTTTAGGGTTCAGGGTTTTGGGGTTTCGGGTTTTATGGTTTAGGGGTTTAGAGTTTGGGGTTTTAGGGTTTTAGGGTTTAGGGTTTAGGGTTTTAGGGTTCAGGGTTTGTAACAATTATTCATTGGAATAGTGCTCCTTTAAAGTGTCCTTTAAGCATTCTAACAGGGCTCTACAAGAGATGTAGGGATAAAAGGGGCCTAAATAATAAGAATAGGGTTTGTGGGTGTATTCAGGGTTAAAAGGTTTCACTAAGGCCTTATAAGGGTTTATAAATCCCAAACCGAAAATCCCAAACCTTAAACTTAAGCCCCAAACCCTCAACCTAAAACCCTATAGGCCTTAAAATCCAAACCTTAAACCCTATAGCCTATAGGCCTTAAACCCCAAACCCTCAACCTTAAACCCTATAAGGCCTTAAACCCCAAACCTTAAACCCCAAACCCTCGACCTTAAACCCTATAGGCCTTAAACCCCAAACCTTAAACCCCAAAACCCCAACCTTAAACCCTATAGGCCTTAAACCCCAAACCTTGGGTACTGCACCCATACAGTAGCAGTCTATAATAGGGCTACTATTAAGGTCCTAATATATCCATATTATGAATATTATCCAACTGTTACTGAGTGGTGGCAGTACCCAACCCAAACCCTCAACCATAAACCCTGAACCTGAAGCGCCCCACAGTCTCACGCCGAAGACCGAGGTCCCATGGAACCCTTTCCAACCCTCAAAGGGGAAAAGGAGGGACCCTGACTGGGTCCCTTTAAAGGGATCTATAGAGATTCTGTAAGGGTATAGGGTTTATAGTTTAGGGGTTTGGGGTTTTAGGGGGTTTAGGGGAAAAGGAGGGACCCTTAATGGGGACCCCTACCCTATAATGGGCTATAATAATGGGAATATAATAGCTATATTAAGGGTATATACCTAGGGGTCCTTAGTAAGGGTCCCTCCTTTTACCCTTGGAAACCCGGACCCAGCGCAGCTATGCCTTGAAGCCCGCAATTCGACGCTACCCTACTTGGAGGGTCGGGGGACTTTGTAAGTCGGTAATAAGTAAACTTATAAGTACCCCCAGAAGGGATCCTAATTTGGGTCATGGTCCTTAGAAGTCTCCAAAAGATCTAGTCACTAAGTCCCGACCCTCCAAGTAGGGGCCTTGATAATTAGAATAGGGTTCCTTTAAAGGGTTCCTCAGGGTTTCGCTGACAGGTTCCTTTAAAGGATACTAGAAGGGCTCTATAAAGGGTTTCCAGATGTAAGGGCCTAAATAGTTAGAACAGCGGGGTTGGGGTACATTAAACTATAGTTATCAGAAGGAACCCCAGGAATAATGTTGGAAATTACTTAGGCTTCTACATCATCCCCGGACGACCACACCCTTACTATCTGTGTATGTACATATCTATATATATATATATACATGGATAGCTGTTATACAAGATACATTGTTGTCCTATATGTACGATATGTGTATATATATATATACACATGTAACATGTATATTAATAGGTGTGTGTGTGTATATAATATATACTTCTTTTTTACCTCTTGTGATTCAATTTCCTCCTGTCAGCCCCGAACAAGGCTCGGCAGCGAGATCCTCCCCACACATACAAACAAGCAAGTCACATACTGTTGATGGACAAAATCCTGCATTACCCACTATAAGGAATATACCATGGTTCCCATAGTTTAGAGTCCTTAGGGTCATGCAGGATTTTGTCCATCAGCAGTATGGGTAGTTCTCAAATTATGGTACCCTGTAGGGTCCTGTTTATCAGGGTGCCGTACTATGTTGGGGACCTAACCAGGGACCCGACTGTTGAACAATACCCATTTCTAACCCTGATCAACCTAAACCTCATACCGTGGCTTGGCATGGAAAGGTGTACCGGAAACGCCAAGCCCAAAGCCCTAAACCTCTGAACAAAAAACACACCCGACCATTAAAGACACACCATGAGCCATGAACTCGCAACACATAACCCAAAGGCTCCATGTACTCGCATAAGTAGGTACTTTGGCCTTAAAGTACCCATTAAGGCCTAAGTACCTACTATATGGGCACATGGAGTCTCAGGATAAAAGACTCCAACATCCCTTAATCAAGGACTATACTTTGTAATAGAACCCCCAAGATGATTTAAGGTGTATTACTTAATTAAGGGATACTGGAGTCTCTGGGAAACAACGTCCTGAACCCAGAAAGCTGCAAGCCCTAAGATCTTGAAGCCCTAAACCCTAACTTGGAGAGTCGGGGGGCTTCGTAACTAAGTTATGCTATAGACTAGTAAGTACCATAACTTAGTCAGGATCCTTTTTAGTGTAGTTATAAGTCTACCTGTTCCTACTTACTGAAGTCCCCCGGCCCTCGAACCCCCCCAACCCGAAACCTACAAGCACACGACTCAAAGAGACGAGGGGCCATGAGAATTTCGTTGACATGCAGCTTCTCCTCGCCAACCGAGATCTTTGTGCAGTAATGTAGGAATGCAAGGCTTCGATTGTAGGATTTAGGGCTTTAGGGTCCAAGCATCGGTCTAGTGGTGCTAGTTCCAGTCTAGTGGCATTATGACCAACCACCCAATGCATACGGTCATTGCTGATTGTGATTTGTGTTCTCCGTCTTCCCAGACCCCCGGGAGGATCCAAAAAGTAGATCCCTTAATGGGGGTTCCTATAAAGTACCCTTAGTAGTATAGGGCCCCAAATAAGGGGATCTACTTTCTAGATCCTCCCGGGGGTCTGGGTGTGTGTGTGTGCTGGAACCATGAACTCGAAACCCGGCGACTTAGCGATTTCCTTAGTTGGCTATGTTCACCCTAGACCCTGAACCCTAAACCCCAAATCCTAAACCCTAAAGCCCACACCCTAAATCACCAAACCCTAAACCTTAAATCCCTAAACCCCAAATCCTAAACCCTAAACCCCAAACCCTAAACCCTAAATCCCCAAACCTTAAATCCCTAAACCCCAAACCTTAAATCGTTTGAGGCTTCCTGATCAAAGCGGGATGCGGCTCACTGAATATGTCCGGTGTGCTTTGCTCTACTGCAAGGAGTGCCCAAAGGTTCCATTTACCGGGTTAGCACATGCTCAGGCGTTAAAATATCTCCAACATGGGCACTTTAAGGCCTAAGTATTGGGGGGTCCCGTAAAGACACAATGACCAAATCGTGCTTTAAAGCAGGGCCCTCTACCCTTTTACCATGAACCCATACATGGTAAGTGAACCTTAAATCGCCTTAGGGTTCATTTCGTCCCTATCTTAACTCTAAGCCGTAAACCCTAAAAGCTAGATGAATCCCAAATCCCTGCGCCCTGCGCCCAACTTTACCTACCCCTGGGCCCGTCGGCAATCTTCGGCTCTCTGGCTCCTTTGTCTGCTGGTCCGCTAAGCACCATTCGTAATATATATATATATATATATATATATATATATATATATATATATATATATATATATATATATATATATATATAGGTGTGTATATATATATATATATACATATACATGGGCCGTTTTCATAATTAGAACCGGGTTTGGGGATATTATACTATATAGTTATAATAAGGAACCTCCAGAACCCTATTCTAATTATTAAGGCCCCTACATTAAGGGTCGTCGCATCGCGGTTCCGTCTTATTCTGCGGGCACCTGCCAAGAGGCGGCCCTGTTGTACTTGGAGGATCGGGGGATTTAGAAAGTAGGTACTAAGTCCCTGGGACGTTTTGAGGTTACTACACTATACTTAAGCAGTCATAACCTACTATTTTGTAGGGTTTGGGATCGCAGGTAGACATATAAGTACCCCAAAACAGGATTTGATGGGAGTTATGATACTTGTATGTATATAAGACAACTACTGTCTCTCTCCCCCGACCCTCCAAGTAGTCGGCGGAGTACCATTGGATGACGTACTGTCTGCGTCGCGACACGTTCGCTTGCAGCACTGCGCAGACCTTGAGCTGCCCGTCCGACTCGACGTTCACATCCTAAGACTCCATGTATCCATATAGTAGGTACTTAGGCCTTAAAGGGGTCCCTATATGGCTACTGTAAGGCCTAAGTACCTCCTATATGGGTACATGGAGCCCTTGGGAAAAAATCTGACTTCGGCGGCTCATGCTGCGAGAATATCGCACTTTCCACTGTCCGAACGGCCAGCTGGAGCCCAATACCCTTGACATATGTCGCCGAACAGGCTGCGAGGATGAGGGTGAGATTCAGTGTTCGGGCTTAGGAGTTCAGTGCGCCACGGACGGACGAAAATGCTGCAGTGATGACGGCTCCACCCTCAACCCAAAGCCTGGACCAACTACCGTTACGCTAATGTAGGAACCTGATTAAGAAACCCTGGGCCTATAACAAAATAGAAGGATTCATATAAGGAGCCCTAATAAAGGCGCAAGATTTCTTAATCAGGTTCCTACGCTAGCCACTTTCTCAATCTGCGGTCTCATCCTTCAAGTAGCCTTAGGGTCCATGTACCTATATATAGCATATACTTTGGGCCCAGTGTATCTATATAGGGAGTACTTTACGGCCGATGTATAGACTATATTGTAACCCTAAACCTCTAAACCCTAAACTCGATATGAATACATGGACCCTTAGGGTCAGCTTCTAAAACCCAAAATCCCTGATGCCCCAAACCCCCAAGGGCCGAATGGACCTAACACCTAGGTTCGGTTTAGGGTTCAGGCTTTAGGGTTTGGGGTGCAGGGTTCAGGTTTAGGGGATTTAGACTAGTAGTTATATAGTTTTGCAGGTTAGATTAGATTATTATTCTAGGTTCCCCCGTGCATCGTTAATAATACGGATAATGATACAGGTACCGGTTCAGTTCTCATAGGGGAACCCGAAAAAGAAAAACGCAAACGAAACAAACGAGCGTCTACTGGGAAACCTAGCATTCGGGAGAGTCTCTTGCTAGTTATTCGGCCTTCTGGACCGTTCTTGCAACCTGTCAAACCCCCCCGAAGCCCTACACCCTTAAACTCCTAAATCTTTAAACGCCACAAGCCCTGGCCCCCAGATCTGTAGGCGCCCGACCGATTTCGTTAGCAGCACGGAGCCTGAGACCTGCAAGCTTGCGTCTTTCGATGTCGACTTGTGTTAAGAGATGCACCAACACCGGAGCTGCACAAAACCTAATTATGATGCAATTGGGTGTCGGATTGCAGGCTACTTAATAGCACGGCGAGCATGTGTATAGATATACAGACATATATATATATATATATATACATAGAGAGAGATAGAGGAAAGTCACCTATATATATAATGTGTATAAATATATATATATATATATATATGTCTATATATATAGAGAGAGAGAGAGAGAGCATGGCTAGATACCTGAAACCTGTGGTAGTGATCCGAACGATCGAGCGTTGACACACAGGAATACGCTGACTCGAGCATCTGATACTCATGGCCGGCTCCGAGGGAAACGTCGCTGTTAAGCACAGCCGACCGGGTGCTGGGGTTTAGGGTTTAGGGTTTAGGGGTCTTCATCGCTTTCGTGACTCCTGGTCGGTCCACCGTGTTGGTGTTCACGTTGCAGTAGGCATCCTCAACTACGACGTAGTGCCTTTTGGGCCTACGCCTAAGGCCCCATGGTCGTTCCTTTTTGTGGTTCATATTCATTTGGGATTACCTTATAGGATTCTAAACCCTAAACCCTAAACCTGAAGTACAAAAAGCGAACTACTATGAGGCCTTAGGGTACACTAGGCCAGACTTGGAAAGTCGGCGGACTTAGATCATGGTTAGATGCCTGAGACCTTGTGGTAGTGATCCAAATGATCAAGCGGCATAACTTTGCCCTGAACGTAATGCCTTATTTTGGGCCTACCCATAGGGCCCCATAGCAGTTCCTTTTTGGGATTACCTTATAGGATTCTAAATCCAAAGCCCTAAACCCTAAATATGAACCACAAAAAGGAACTACCATGGGGGCTTTACTGTAACTAAAGCCAGACTGGAGGGTCGGCGGACTTAGCAAGTAGGTAATAAGTGCCTAAACCCTAAACCCTAAACCGAGTTATAGGTGCCCTAAAAGGGATGCTCATTGGGAGTTTTTGGTACTTTTAAGTCTCTAAAAATAGCTACCTACTACGTCCCCCGACCATCCAAGGAGCCAGTATTAGTTGAGCACTTGGACCGTTGGGGAATGCAGTTCTGGAGATTGTGCTTGGATCTGGAATACGGCTGTGGCGGAAAACAGGCGGTATGTGACTTTGGGATAGTGCGGCATCTAAGCGATCCTAACTCATAGGGACCCTTAGAAGCGTAAAGGGGAGGGAGATAGGGGACTGAAACTTCCTAAGGTCCCCCCCCCTACCCTTCTAAAGGGTCCCTATGACTAAGCGTGGTTTATGACGGCCTCATGTTGGTTGAACTGGCTTGCGAGCGGCCCTAGGCCTTTGTGACCCTCAGGGTCCATGCATCCAAACACCATATACATCGGCTTCAAAGTAGTCACTATATAGGTACTTTAAGATATGGATACATGGACCCTGAAACCCTTATAGTAACCCTTATACTATCCTCCGTATACTATATAGTAGCCCTTAAAGGAACCCTCAGGACCCGTAGGGAATGGAATGGTCACGGGCTGGTCCCTGGCGAAACCCTAGCAGCCCAACCTTAGAACCCTAAACCGGAACCTTTAGGGTTGAGGGTGTTCCGGGTTTGGGGTTTACTGTGTTTAGGGTCTACCTGGAATTTAAGGAACCTACCTTTTTAGGGCTCCCTAATATGATTTCTTTATATAAGTCCTTAACAAGGTAGGTTACTTGGGGTTAAGGTTTTTTTAGGGATTTAAGGTTTATGGTCTAGGGACCGTTATTAAATCCCTGCAAACCCATAATGCAATGAATACACACCAACAATCACTGAAATTCACTGGGAAAGCCCTTGGAAGAAACCGAACCACCCCCCAAAAAAGCTCTATGGCACTGCCTGGCGCTCAAGTGCCTGATGAAAAGCAAACAAACGCTCACGGAAGCTACTGCAAGCCCCTCAGATCCAGAAAAAAAACTCTGCGTTCAAACAATGTGTGTGTGTGTGTATGTGTATCTTTGTATACATACATATACATACACATCTGTATAGACATACGCATATAACCGATTCGTCAATTTCTCTATTAGTGAGTCTTAGGTACGAAAAACTGTGCAGAGTGACAAGAGTGCTTGGACCCTTAAGTTCCAAACTGTCGCCACCCTGCTGCAGATGCGTCTACACACATACACATTCTCTAAACCGACCCTAAACCCTGAACAAACAAACCCCAAATCCTTAAACCCCGAAATCCAAAACCCTTTTAAAACCCCACAACCCCTAAATCCCCAAAGCCCTGTTGACCTGTTGAATCCCAAACCCCTATATAAATCTCTAAGCCCTGAATCCCTAAACTCACAAATCCTACACCCCTTGAAACCCCAAACCCGACATCGCTAAACCCATAAATCATGAACACCCTTAAATCCTTAAATCCCTACACCCCTAAGCCCCAAACCCCTAAACCCGAAACACCTAAACCTAAACCCCTGAACCCCTAAGCCCTAAACGAAGCGAAGGAACACCCACTCGAAACCTTCCCTACTTGTCGGGTAGCATGGGGAATCAAAGGTTAACCTTTTTGGTCATATAAGGATGGTATAGGGACTATACTACCCAAAAAAAGTTGAAGGTTACCTACTCCTCTACTAGGTTAAAAGAACCCTTTAGCTCCATTAAAGGAGCAACCTAAACCCCCAAACCCTAAACTCCTAAGCCCTAAACGAAGCGAAGGAACACCCACTCCAAACCCTTCGCTGGGCCGGCCTCTCTGTGTATTCGGCTCGGGACCAGGCACTTGCAAAACCTGACCGAGTGTCGGATTTTGGGCGTTTGGGGTTTCCTACTTGCCGGGTATCATGGGGAACTAAAGGTTAACATACTACCCAAAAGGTTACAGGTTACCTACTCTACTACTAGGGTTCAGGGTTTGGGGATTTTGAGGGTTGAGGGCTTTCGGATTCTGAGGATCTTGAGTTTAGGGCTTGGGGTTTTGGGTTTTGGGCTTAGGGTCTCAGGGTTGAGGGATCTAGGGCTTAGAGTGCTACTTCGAGGATCAGGGGACGTAGCAAGTAAGGTTACTGCAGTACGGCGACGCAGCAGTAGCGAGTAGGTTTATGCTGGAGCTATCAAGAACTATGGAAAGCTGTAACTCTAGTCACCTGATATCTTTGCACATTCCTTGGGGTTTGGGACCTACAGGTAGAAGTATGTGTGTATGCGTGTGTGTGTACATATACAACATATGTACCGAACCTAGAGGTTCCAGATACAATGCAAATATGGAGTTAGGCCCCTGGAATGTTGATAAATATGGTCTTTGGGGCCTAATTCCATAGTGGTACTCTATATGGAGCACCCTTGTCCTTTTAGAAATAATAGACAGAGCACTATACCTATATCCCTTAGTAGGTATTATTTAAGAAGGTTTACTAGCCGGTCTGTTTATTCTTTTGGGGGAACCATGAAAAAGGACAAGGCTGATATGGAGCCTCTGGGAAACTAGCAGATCCGGGGTTCTACTGTTAGTTGCTCTTACCCTACAGGGAACTCCAGAAAGTTGGAATATGGTTTCAGGGTAGGATACCCTATAATTTACCATCAAGGGTTTAGGATAATCATATTCCAACTTTCTGGCTTTTACCTTAAGGCTCCATGTACCCATATAGTATATACTTAGGCCTAAAAGTACCTGCATAGGGACCCCTTTAAGGCTTAAGTAACTACCATAAAGGTACATGGATCCTTT
Organism: Symbiodinium sp. CCMP2592; assembly: GCA_905221615.1. Lineage (NCBI taxonomy): Eukaryota > Dinophyceae > Suessiales > Symbiodiniaceae > Symbiodinium > Symbiodinium sp. CCMP2592. The sequence continues at coordinate 208,722 of CAJNDT010005944.1, forward strand.
GGGTTGGTGATCTGCGAGTAGGGATGCGCAAGGGTATTGGTCTCAGGGCTGGAGGTCCAGGGGCAATAACTGGGCGCAGAGTCTAGGGTTCAGGGGTTAGGGTTTTAACAGTGCAGCGCTTATTGACAGGTTTAGGAGTCTAGCGTTTAGGTTAAGCGCTTTAACAGTGTAGGGCTAGAGGTCTAGGATAGATGTAGCTTTCGAGAAGGATAATGACGTCGAAATCCTATGATCAAACAGGACCACAAGAAGACCACTAACCTCACAAGCTCAAGGTAGTGTGCACTTGTGGCTTTGAGGTTTTAGGGCTTCAGGTCATCTTCTGAGTGTTCTAAGGTTCAAACCCTAAAGATCCAAAGTGCTCAAACAGTGGAGTTTTAGGTCCCCAACTCCATACTTTCAATGGTTCTCGGTACCTGAAACCTTACTGTTTGCGCACTTGTACCTTTAGGGTTCTCAGCTTGAAGGTTTCAGGGTTTAGGCTCAGCTCATCCCCACGTTCGGAATTTGCGAAGCAAAAATTCATTAAATCCTATAAACCCTGCTTGGAAGGTCGGGGGACTTAGCAAGTAGATACTTATTCTATGGACTTGTACGTACCACATGCCCAAACAAGAGCCCTTTTTAAGGTCCTTGTAAGTAAATCTACTTAATATTTACCTGCTATGTCCCCCGACCCTTCTATTTGCCCAACCTCCTCAAACCCAGAAAAGCCTGTCGTGAGCCCACCTCAATGTACCTTTGACGCCCAAGAGCCAGATGCACCTGTTGCGAGAAAGCATTGTCTAGCGGCCTCTGCGGGTGTGGGTTACTTAAAGGATCATGGTACTTAGTAACTAGGGTTATAGTTAGGTTAACTATACTTACAATTACTTGTAACCCCAATTAGGGTACTTATAACCCTACTGAGTCCCATGATCCTCCAAGTTAGGACCCTAAACTATGGCGATTACGGCACATACCTTATTATGACTAATGCGGGATGTATATCATCAACCTAAACCTTATAGATCCCTTGAAATTACCCTAGGATTATATCATCGACCGGACCGCCATCGGGATTCCACGCGGAGCCAGGAAGATGGGCCCTTGCTACCCGGCATGCCCCAATATAGGGGCCTTAACAGTTAGAATAGGGCTTAAGGGTTCCTCAAAAGGGCTCCTTTAACGGATACGATAAGAGCTCTACAAGGGATTTAGGGATGTAGGGGCCTTATTATTTAGAATAGGGTTTTGGGGCCCACTATACCATAATTGTAACAAGGATCCCCCCAAAGAAAAATGGTATTGGTAATTATTTAAGCCTCTACAGTACAAGGTCACGGGTTACAAGGTGGGTCACGCCCCTAAAAGGCCTACACCCTAAACCCCAAACCCTTTGATAGACCTACAACCTCACTGTGAGCTTGCTGTACACTCCAAGTCCGCATGTCCAAACTCTCAAGGTCAGAAGCCCCACGACCCCAAACCCGAAACCATAAACGTCCATAAACCCTAAACCTCCAAGCGACGCATCAGCTGCAATCCCTGGAAAAGCGAGTCGAATATCGATTAAGGACTATTAAGAAGTGCATGAACGGCTGGACTAGTAGGTTGAGGGCTCGCAAACCCATGTTGGGTTGGGGGGATAAGGACCTAAATGATTACCCATAGTAGTATACTTTAGGTTCCTCATCGAAAGCACGATTTTGCTATCATGACATACCCCAGAACCCTGCTCTAATCATTGCAAGCCCCCAGCGAGGAAGTGTCCTGTAGTTAAGGATTCCGATCACAAATTTCGGAACATCTCGCAAGTAGAATATAAAATCCCCATGACCTATGTAGCAGAGACACTGTCTTCTAAGCCATAAATACATGATAAGCGTTGCTGAAGGGCCGAAGTATTCTACTAATAGTACCAGTTGCATGGACAAGAACAAATACATAGTATACTCCAACTTTTTACCCATAGGCCCCATAGTAGTTCCGTTGGCGGGGGGTCATATTTAGAATCCTATAAGGTAATCCCAAAAAGGAATAACCATGGGGCCTATGGGTAAAGCTCCTATGCTCTTTTCTTCAATAGGCGGGCCGAAGAGCGCTCAATCTTTTTGATATAGACCAAACATATGAGGCCAAAAACTTGGCTGACTTCTGAACCCCTCCTAAAAGTTAAACTTTTAGCCTCCTTATTATAGTTCATATAGAAACCCAAAAACTTGAAGTCCCAAGAGCCAACCAGAAGAACGCCAAGAAAATCTGACAGTTCTCGCACTGGCCGTCCGAATCTCTGACTTCAGGAGGCTGGCAGTCTCTGCTTGGAAAGTTTGGTGGACTACCTAGACTCATACCCTACCCCTTTTTTAGGGCGCCTACTTCTTAAGATAACAGATCCCAACCATAAAACTAGGTATCCTAAAAAAGGGGTAGGGTATGAGCCTCTACGCAGTGTAGGAACCTGATTAAGAAGCATTGGGGCCTTGTTGCTTGGAGGGTCAGGGGACTTAGTAAGTAGGGCTCTTTAAAGGGCTCCTTAAAGGGATCAAAAGGGTTCCTTCAAGGGATCTATAGGGTTTAGGGTTTAGGGTCTACTTGGAGGGTTGGGGGACCTAGTAACTAGTTAATTATTTTGGAGACTTATAAGTACCATAACCCCAATTAAGATCCCTTTTACGGTACTTACAAGTCTACTGTTTACCTAATTGCTAAGTCCCGCGACCCTCCAAGTAGGGTTCCTTGTGTGAATCCTACTATTGTGGGGGGGTCCAGGGTTTCGTAACCAGGTTCCTACATCAGTAACTATAGTAACTAATCTAGAATCCCTTATATAGAGCACTTGTAAGTCTACCTATTGCCTACTTTCTATGGTAGAATCCTGGTAGAAGCCGCAAAGTTGGAACATCATTATCCTCATGCCCTTAAGGTAAAGGATAAGGGATCCTAGCACCAATCCTCCTAAACCCATGTTCCAACTTTCTGGCTTCTACTGTAAATCCTCCGACCCTCCATGTGAGAACTCGCTGTAGTCCCTCAACTCATGCTGGCAAGACATGCGCAAGTACCACGGTGCTTCTCTCCTGACCAGTCATGGTCTAGGGTTTAGGATTTAGGGTTTAGCAGTTTAGGGTTTAAGGGAAGGTATACGGCTTAGGGCTCTAGCGGTTGAGGGCTCAACCCAGAGACTCCAAACCCCCTAAACTAAGGAAAATACCTTAAATCATAGTAGGAACCTCAACATGATTTAAGGCTTTTAAGGTATCTTCCTTTTTTCAGGAATATACCTTAAATCGTAGTAGGAACCTCAACATGACTTAAGGTATATTCCTTCTAAAGAAAGGGGGGTCTGGGAGTCTCTAGGGATGCTTAGGGTGTCGGGACTCATACCAACTTCAAACATGATATGTAGGAGTTTCCGAAAATTAGGGGTAATTACCTTATTTGGGGGGTTCCTTATTATATGGATCCTACTATTTAGAGTGCTAGATCAAGGTCCCCTAGTTTCGGAAACTGCCAGATGTAGGCTTTTCGGCCTTCGCGTTTGAGTTTGCGGCGTTGCGTTCAGGGCCCTGGATTGTGAGAGACGAGGGGTGCGAGACTCCCAGATGTCTACAAGCATGGCTCGTCTACAAGCATGGCTCTTGCAGGTAGTTGCAATGACATTGCCGGTTCTTTGACAGTGCTAGATCCCTTATAGACCCCTTTAAGGAACCCTATTCTAACTCTTACGGCCCCAAAATTGGCATGTTTATAGTGAACTCTCCGTCATCAGGCCTCAGGCTTGGTCGCTTGTGGCGGGAGTGTTGGATGATGTGAAAAGTCTGCAAAACGAAGGGCTTGTAGTCTTTAGCTAGCTAGCTAGTAGTTAGTTGCTGAGTCAGTCTAATGTGGCTAGTTGACTATGTGGGAGTTTCCGAAAATTAGGGGACCCGAATATAGCGCACTAAATACTAGGATCCTTATTAGAAGGACGCCATAATAAGGTACCTCGAATTGTCGGAAGCTCCTTTGGGCACTGGGACCTGTAGGTTCCACGCGGACGACAGTTGCTGCGGCTCGGAAATCGGAGGGAAGGGTTCCTTTTAAAGGGGCCTTTGAGAGCTACTATAAGGGCTAATATGAGGACTTAGGGTTGAGGGTTTAGGGTTTAGGGTTTAGGCATCAGGAAAACTGCTCATGGTCACTACCAAGGCCAAGGGGCCTTTAATAGAGGCCGTATGGTCCTTAATCGAGGGTAGTTGCGGGGTCTAGGTAGATGCTTAAGCTCTTAAGGCTACCAGGACCCCCCACTTGGAGGGTCGGGGGACTTAGTAACTAGTTATCTTATCGACATACAAGTACCATAACCCTGATTAGGATACTCTTTAAATTTAGGTACCTACAACTTTACTTATTATAACCCTAAACCCTAAACCCTAAACCCTAAACCGACTTACTAAGTCCCCCGACCCTCTAAGCAAGGGCCCTTTCATAGAGGCCTTTTGGTCCTTTAAAGTGGGGTTTAGGGGTTTAGGGTTTAGGGTTTAGGGGGCATTTGGGGTAAAATTGAAGGTAGTTGGGTGCACCTGAAAGCCCTCTGTCATCTCTTTAAATATTCTAGGGGGTAGTACAACGAACACATGGGACTCTGGAGCAGTTTATGTCGACCCCTCAATTAAACCTGTTGGTCTAGGATTTAAAGGTCTAAGGTTCAGGGTTTAGGGCGAATTATTGGATCCTTATTATAGTCCCTTTTGAAGGAGAACGGATAATTGATTCGGGGTCGACGTGAGGGCTGCGGGGAGGTGTGCGGGGTTTGGGGCTTTCAGTGTGGGGCTTGGGTTTCTGGGCCTGCAAGGCCCAACTGGGTCCGATAAACCCACTATATAATTACATGTTGGTTTAGAGGAACCTATACAAGGAAACCATAGTAACGAACCCTAAGAGAGTTGGGGTTCAGGTAGGGTTTTCGTGAAGCGCGGATTTTCAGAATTGCAGCCCTCAACTTACACGTGCGTGCGCCTGACGCGATCGTCGAGCTCTTCGTGTGCATCCTGTCAGCATGCATTACTACTATTTGCTTAAGAACCCCCAAAAAATAGAAAATATATTCCTTATAGGGATAATATAGGGATTATTATTTTTTTTATTATTGGGGGTTCTTAAGCAAATTGTAGATTACTTTCAAAGCCCCGCGGGTTGCTTGTGCTATTTCGAGCCTCAGAGTAGTATAAAGGGGATCCCAAAGGGTCCTATGTACCGATATAGTAGAATGTAGGGTTTCCATATTAGGAATTACTAGTATGACTTAGGGAAGTATCCCCCATAACAGTACATAGGACCCTTTGGGGATATTGTCAATGTCTATGGATACTTATTCTGACCTCTGTATTACAAAATCGGTTGAACATGCTGACTCTGAGGATTCACATCCCTGGACCAAGGCTAAACAGTGCCTGATAGTTACTCCAGCTCTTTCGGTGGAATCCTTAACTTAAACAAGCTGTCTTTCATCGTTAGGGGATCGCCTGGCCACACAACTTTTAAACCCGTGCAAAGCCCTTGTTCAGAAGCCCCGTAGAACCAAAAACAGCCCGCATAAAGCAGTATATAAACAGAAGAAGCCCTAAACCCTGAACGGAAAAAGCAAAGAGCGAAACCCTAAACCCCCAAACCCTGAAGCCCTAAAACCCAAATTCCAAAACACTGCTCCTTCCTAGGCCCTCTGAGAACCGCTAATACAGAGGCCTTAATAGTAAGAACAGAATCTTGGAACAAAAATAGACTATGCTTATAATAGTAAAATAGTATAGGGAATTATTAAAACCCTAGGTAGGCCTTTGGGACATTTATGTTTTCCCTTATTGGGCTTAATAGGACCCTATTTACGAAGGTTTTTCAAAGGCTTTAAAGGGCCAACCTAGAACCCTAAACGCTAAACCCGGTATTTCCTATGCCCTAAATCGTCCTCGTCTTCCTCCGGGAAGGCGGTGTAGCCACCCGCCTTCTCCTCACAGTGGCATTGCAGTTTTTCTCCGATCATTGGGGCTGAGGGATTTAGAAGGCTTAGGCTGTAAGGGCTTGGGGATTTGGGGACCTGGAGATTTAGGGGTTCTGAGATGTATGAGCGGTGCGGGGTTCAGGGTTTAAGGCTGCTGGCGAGCCTTTCAGCTGTCCATCCCACGAACATCAAGGATATTTAAGGATCACAGGCCTTGTTCGGCTTAACCTGATTCAGATGCCACAGAGCCTAATAACGAGGTAGTTGGTTTCGGGTATTAGGGGGCATATGATGAGTAGTTACTTGGAGGGTGGCGGGACTTAGCAACTAGATATTTAGAGACTTATGAGTACCATAACCCCAATTAGGATCCCTCTTAGGTCTTAGGGTACTTGTAAGTCTACTTATTACCGACTTACTAAGTGCCCCGACCCTCCAAGTACTGGGACCCTGGACAAGAGAGGAGGCCAGGCACTAAAGGGGTGGCCAGCTGGTCCCTACGGCTTCAGGTCAGCCCAACCCAAACTCTAAACACTAAGCCCCAACACTATATGACTATATGCGGAAACTCTTCCGGATTACAAAGTAAGGGTAAGCTAGACATCAACCTATCTAGGTCCAGGTTGTTTTTGGTTTTTGTGTCAAGGTTCAGAGCCTGGGGCCTAGATCCGCAACTAAGACCCCAAAGCCCAAGGCCCCGAACCTTCTTCAGCCCTGGGCTACGACTCTGTGCACGGCCCTAGCGCTTCTTATCGTGAGGGGCACACTGATTATGTCTATCGGGCTTAGGGTTTATCAGGGGCTTAGGGGTTGAAGGGCTTCGGCAACTTTTGATCCGCCTGACAGTCTCTGCCCAGAATTAGGACATGGATAGACACGGTACTCGCTCCACGGCGGCACGGGCAACGCAGCACGGCATAACCAACCGTGCTAACTCCACATCACTCAACCAAACCACAACTCAAAACCCGCTGCATGGCCCTTCTGTAAAACAAACCCTCCATCCACTTTGACTCTCTTGTTTTGCTCGTTTCCAAGCAACAATCCTATTATACCTTCGAATGCTTGTAAACCGCGATCCTGTTTCACAAGCAAAGCTGGATGGTTTTGACAAGGACCACCCTTTACTGTCAGGGCATGCTTCTTCAATCCTGAAAAAGCCAACTCCCTAAACCTAAGCCCAAACCCAAAAACCCAAATCCTGAACCCAAATCCTGAACCCTAACACATGCAATCTCCCTCAACCCTCAACTCTCCTCCATGACTTCCGCGGCACGCGAGGTGCTGGACACCTCCGGCTCCTGCGTCTTGGTTGCTTTCATGAATGTTTACAGCCTCTAACTAAGGATTGGGGTCTAGGTGGTTAGGCTGTTTAGGTCCAAGTTCCCCTGAGTTTGAGGTTTTGAGTCGGTCGTTTTAGCGAGCAAACTCACTGAGTAGGGACTACCTACCTGGACCTCCTGGATCTTGTCTTCTCTAAACCATTCGCACAAACGCTGTCGTCCGACTGACTTGAAGGTTAATGACAATAGATACAACTTCAGGACTGTACTTGGCCGACTTCTGAACCCCTCCTAAAAATTAAACTTTTGGCCTCCTTATTATGGTTCATATAGAAACCCAAAAAGCGAAAGTCCTAAGAGCCAGCCAGACGAAGGCCAAGTGTAGGGCTTTCGGGTTGGCGGTTCAAGCTTTAGGGTTTTGTGCAGATAAGCCCTACTTCGGCCGGGAGCCAGAGACTTTACGGTTGATGATATAAATCCTGCATTACCTTACTAAACTATGGGAATTAGGGTAGATTCCTTATTTATTTTGGGTCATGCAGGATTTATATCATCAACCGCAGTATAGATAGTTCTTGCCATGTGCAGTTTGGAGTATCTGTGTATTTCTAATACAGCCCCAACCTTTCCTCCTAAAGCCCCAAACACTAAAACCCAGAACCTCAACCCCCGCAAACCCTAAAGCCCTATAAATCCCGCAACCCAAAAGCCCTAAACCAACTAAAACCCTAAACCCCTATAAATTCCGAAACCCGAAAGCCCTAAACCCTAAACCCTCAGCCTCATTCCTAAAAAACCATCTATTAAGTACTCCCCAAAGCCCTGAAACCCCAAACCCCTATAAATCCCGGAACCCTACACCCGTATAAATCCCGGAACCCAAAACCCCTATACATCCCGGATCCCAAGAGCCCTACACCCCCTAAACCCAAACGCCCTGGCTATCCGGCTCGGAGAAGTTGGAAGGTGAGCCCGGCGAGGTCGGCGAGGGATGCCCCGGCGACTGCGCAGGGGTTTGGGCTTTGAGGGCTCTAAGGCTTCCCTGCGGGTCCAAGTAGTTCCCATATATGGTTTTGGAGCCAAAGTCCCATAATAGGGAGTACTTGGACCCTTAAGGCTTATGTTTAAGGTTTTAGGGGGTTTTAGGGTTTTCGGGTTCAGGTTGACGGTTTTAGGGCTTAGGGGGCAGGTTGAGGGTGTTAGGGTTGAGGTCTAGCATTTTAGGGTTTAGGGTTCCAGTTCCGGCTTTTGGAGTTTAAGGTTCCCAGACCCTCCAACACCCCTAAACCAAGGCAAAAATCGAAGGTTATAGTAGGATCCCTGATCTGATTTGCGAACTATTCCTTGATTAAGGGTATTGGAAGGTCTGGGTTTTAGGGTTTAGGTTTCATGTTTAGGGCTTAGGCTTTTAGGGTTTAGGGCTTTGCGCTTCAAGTTTAGGGTTTTAGGGTTAGGGGTTTAGGGTTTCAGGTTTATGTTCACGGTTTCACGGTTCAGGGTTTAGGGTCGAGGGTTCAAGATTTCAGGGATGACATTTGAGGTGTTGCGTTGTTTCCTCTTTGGTGCGTTGCTGTCTTTCCTTGATATGGGGACGATACCTTTTAAGGTCTGGGGCTGCGTGGGTGTTTGGGGATTTGTGCGCTTCAGGGTTTGGGCTTTCTGGTGAAGCCTTTAAGGCACCTTTGGGGGGCTCCGTTGGCGTACAAGATGTCTCCCTAAGGGCCCATGTACCCAACTGGTGTATACTTTGGGCACAATGTACCCATATTCGGAGTACTTTCGGGCCAATGTATCTACTACTTGAGTACATGGACCCTTGGGGTCTTAGGGTCTGTTTAGACTATTAGATTTCAGCGTTGAAGAGGGTGGGGGCTAGAAGGCAGCTGGCAGCTCCAACTTGAAGCCCTGAACCCTAAACCCTGATCCCTAAATCCTAAATCCTAAACTATGAACCCTAAACCCTGAACCCTGAACCCTGGACCCTAAACCCTGAACCCTAAACCCAAGGTCCTAGGCTTTAGGTTTTATCCTGGACCCCGCAGCCCTTAGACCTCAACTGTAAGTCTTCAATCTGAGGGCCCAAGTGCCCAAATAATGAGTTTTGGTACCATAAACCGCATGGAGAGAGTAGTATGTGGGACCCGATTTCTTGCAAATCGAGGACTTCGACATAATTGTAGCTAGCATGTTATACCCGCAAACCATCTCTAATCGTCTTCACATAGTTAGCAGTGCGATTATTCTTGAAAATGTCAATCATAGGGCTATTACGATTATTGCTAAGGCTCCTATACACGGCACAAGCCCCATACCCTCACGAACTCCCAGTGCCTCCGGGTTGATCAACTCTTGCACCTCCGGCTTGGGGTTAGGGCTGAGGACTTAGGTCTGGAGGTTTAGAGTTTTCGAGTTTACCTATAGTATCCATTGCAGTTCCTTTTTGTAACAAGCTCATGGCTAGGATCCTATAGAGTAATCCCAAACAAGGAACTACAATGGAGACTACAGGAAGAGTTCATTCAGCACTCAGGGCTTCCTTGACAGGGGTTTCTAGTGTTTCAAGGCTGGCTTGTACAACGGCTTCCCACCATCAGATCCTTGGACTCGTTACGCAGGAATTGCCACCCGCGTGACTTGAGGAAAGCCTCCTCGGAGTCATCGATCTTAGCCGCTTCGGCTTCTGGCCTCTATCCATCTGGGAGTTTGCGATAATTAGGGGTACCTTATTATTTTTGGGGTCCTTATGATACGGATCCTACTATTTAGGGTACTATATTAGGGTCCCCCATTTTCGGAAACCCCCATCTTTCTATCGAGCTATCTAACCCTGCATACGTATGCATGCATGCATGCATGCGTGCATGCTTGTATGTATGTATGTATGTATGTATGTATGCTAGCATATGTACACATGTACATATATGTATGTGATGTGATGTGATGTGATGCGACCTGACCGACGTCCATGCTCCTTAGTTGCTGAGTTCAGAAGCCTCCAAAAATGTAAACGTTCAGTTCTATGTGGGAAAATACTATACAGTGCACTCATTCAGATACTGGGCTTTGAAATAACCCGGGTAGAAAAGAACAAACTTGTATTTCATAATTGGTTCTCTTGAAGTAACAGGCCCCCAACAAGTATTACAGTATGGTACTCCAAAGCCCAAGCTACTAAGGCTCGCCTCTGGCATGGAGTCCAGGATAACCCTAAACCCAAAACACTATAATCCCTAAACCCCTAAACACCAAACCCGAAACCATAAACCCTAATCCCTAAACCCTAAATCCCTAAACCCTAAATCCCTAAATCCCTAAACCCCAATCCCTAAACCCTTAAATGCCTAAATTCCCTCTAAACCCCTAAACCCAGCCTCAGGCATGCAATCAAGGATGGCTTTCCAGGCATCCAGACTCTCCAGTCGATGCAGCCTCGGCCGCTCCACGAAATGGCTCATGATGTACGGGTTTACGTAGGGGTTTGGGGTTTAAGGTTTGGGGTTTAGGGTTGAAGGGGGGTGGGGAGAAAACAAGTGCAGGCGTGCATTTCAGGATGGTTCCATGGAAGAACAGGTCCCCGTCCCCCCCCCCCCCACCCCAAAGGAAGTTCGAAAGTCTGGCACTCCAGAACCCAGGATTCAAGGTCCACCCATTCTATAACCAGGAACAACAATGAATCAGATGGGTCGAGGGTTTCAAGTGGATGAGCCTCTCTTCTTCAACCACCGGGCCCCAGAAAGTTCAAACTAAATTCGCCTCGGCCCCGGCCGAAGCGGTCAGACCCTTTCCCCGCTTCCCCTCCCCCTCCTCCTCTCCCCCCCCTCCCCCCCCTCCCCCCTGGAGTTTTCGACGACACGGGACTGCAATGTAGCATCTTTATGTGTTGGGGCTCGCCTTTAAGGCTACAGTACCAAGCGAGTTTCAAACCTGAATTCCTAACCCTACACCCTAACCCCCCAGCCTGAAAAATTGGGGCTCGCCTGTAAGGCTGCAGTACCAAGGGAGTTTCAAACCTGAATTCCTAACCCTACACCCTAACCCCAGCCTGAAAACTTTCAAAGCCCGGACAACACCTGCACCTGCAAGGCCTTAATGACTTCAATATACTTTAACTCTATCAAAAAAAAACCAGCAGGGTCTTAATCATTGTTTGGGCCCCTATGTTGGTATCCAATTGATGGCTTTCCGTCTCAGGCTTGTTTTAAACGCCCTTTCGTTGGGATACGCGGAGTAACGTGGTTGAAAAGGCTGTGATGCTTCCCTAATCCAAGACGCCCACGAAATCCACAGCCTCAACGGCCCATACTTAAGGCATCCCGCCGCTTGCGAGAGTCTTGGTATCCAGTGTTTCGGAATCACGACACCAAAATTCGTACTGATACTACCACTACTAATACTACTCACAATCATCCTGCTTCGTGTTGCTATGAACATCACTTTTACTATAAGTGCGATTCCAACTGTTACTTTTTTCCTACAAGAGCTTGCTGCAGATAGTAGCCACTCGCCGCATGCGCGTACAGCCGGGCCGAGGCGGACGACGCGCAGCGTTTCAAATTAGAGCCATTACATAACGCCAAAAAGTTTAAGGTTCCCCTGCTCACTCTCTAAGCTATAGATCCCTTTAAGGATCCCTTTATAGAACCCTTATAGATCCCCTGTTCACTATCTAAGCAGCGCCTTTTGAACTTGATGTTGAGGGCCTCAGGTTCTTCAGGGTCCACACACTACATCGCCGTAAAGCCCCTACGCAACCCGAGGCCCTACACCCAAACCGAATCCTTCGGTTGATGATATAGATCCTGCATGATCATCTTAAGGACCCTAAACGCCCTAAACTATGGGAATTATGGTATATTCCTAGGGTTTAGGTTGATGATACAAATCCTGCATTACCCATGATAAGGAATATACCATAATTCCCATAGTTTCGGGTCCTTGAGGTAATGCAGAAATCCTGCATGACCTTAAGGACCCTAAGCTATGGGAATTATGGTGTATTCCTTATTATGGGTCATGATATACCATATTTCCCTTAGTTTAGGGTCCTTAAGGTAATGCAGGGTTTATATCATCAACAGTTCCTCAGGCTTGGGCACGAAGGACACACGAGCTCGGAGGACCTTCCTCTTTTCCTGAGGCAGAGTGTAGGTGTCAGATTAGGTACGGCCCCCATACAGTAAGAGTCTATAATAGGGCTACTATTAAGGTTCTGCTTTATCTGCTGTATTATGAATATTATTCAACTATTACTGAGTGGGGGCCGTACCTAAGTGTCAGACGATTGGCAAGGCCAGTGAATGGAGCCTACTTGGAGGATCCAGGACTTAGCTGGTAGGTATATAATAAGTAGGCGCATAAACACCCTTAAAAGAAACCCTAATTGGGGGTATGATACTTGCAAGTATGAAAAAGTCTGTAAAATGGCTACTCAGTAAATCGCCCGACCCTCCAAGTATGGCATCATACGGGTGTTAGATGGCTTTCGGGTTTCGAGCTTATATAGGGAACTCCAGAAAGTTGGAATATGGTTTCATGGTAGGATCCCCTATAATTTACCTTAAAGGGGTTACGATAATCATATTCCAACTTTCTGGCTTGTACCTTAACCCGGGCTTAGGGTCTAAGTGTTTGAAGTCTGGGCATGGTTGTCATCACCCAAAACCCAAAACCCTTAAAACCCGAAACCCAGCCCTAAACCCTAAACGTCTAAGCCCTAAAGCTTAATCGTTTTCTTCTCGTCTATACTGAACTTAGACCCCTAGCAAAAATCAGGATTTTAGCTGTTTCTTACGGATTAAAGGAACCAAACATTGCAGATCATTGTTAAGTACCCCTAAGTCGTCATCAGTCTGGGCCAGTCGGAGCTGCATCTCGGCAAGGCTTTTCTGAGCCTCCTCAACCCCAAGACTCCATGTACCCGTATAGTCAGTACTTAGGCCTTAAAGGGGTCCCTATTTGGGTAGTTTAGGGTTTGGGGTTTCGGTTTTTGGTAAGTACTTAGGCCTTGAAGGGTATTTGGGTAATTTAGGGCTTGCGGTTTAGGGTTTTAGTAAATACTTCGGCCATAAAGCTGGGCACTTTAATTTAAGGCCTAAGTACCTATTATATGGGTACATGGAGCCTTTGGGTCAAGTTCGGCCTGAGGGCGTCTTGCTCCGCACGACTCCAAGAATCCCTTAATCCAGGAATATACTTTAAATCATACTAGGGATCCCATTACAATCTAATTCTCTTTCTCCCTTAATTAGGGGATTTTGGAAGGTCTGGGTTTCTTGTGAGAATACCGCGGCCTTGTCATTTCCAATGCGATGTCCAGTCTTTGTGCTGAAGCTTTCAACTTGCCAGCTCGCAGGCAGTAAGACTGCATGCGCAGCAGCAGCAGCAGTCCGCTTTCGTCTCGGCGGCTCCACCATGCGGAGTGAAATTCGTCCCAGCATGAGAAGTTGCCGCTGCCGGTGTACGACTGGAGAAGCGAGCTTCCTCAAGCATCTTGAGAAGAGCCCGCGGACTGCACTCTTCCGCACTCAAGCCCTTCTCTTGGGCCACCCGGGGTGCGATGGCTTTCAGCAGGACCTCACCAGCGCGAAGTCCATAATGCCCAAAGGATGCATGTACCTATATAGTAGTTACTTAAGACTGAAGCCTTCAAGGGGTCCCTATGCAGGTACTTCAAGGCCTAAGTATATACTATATGGGTACATGGAGCCTTAGGGCTGACTAGCCGATCAACAGGGCTTTGTAATGAAAGACGGCGCGAAACTTTCAATTTTCCATGGGCCTTTTGGTGGTATGTTATGCATGGTCATGGGGGGGGCTATAAACTGGAGCTTGTCGCCAACTTTTCACACTTCTGCAGCAGGAATGAGGACACCATTTTCGAAACTATCTGCCATGGTCTTAAGCAGGATCACAACCCGAAAGCCAAACCCCTAAAAGACCAGAACTACAGTAGAAGCCCAAAGTTCCAAACCCAATAACCCCCATCTTTAAGAGTAATGTATAAGGAATCTCAGCACTTGTTGGCCTTCATCCGGTTTCCGACTTTATGGGGCTTACTGAACTTCAACAACACTAAACATCCGAAAATCAAAACCTGTCCGTCCCAAGCCAACCTATGCCTTCCATTTCTATAAAGCCCTTAAGAAGGAAGACACGGCTTAAACCCTGCTTTAGGGTTCAGGCTTTAGGGTTTAGGTTTTAGGGCTTAGGATTGAAATGTTCCAGATGCTGACCTCTGAATGGTCGCTGCCACCTAGAGTTTCAAGTAGAAGCGAGGAAGTTGGAACATCATTGTCCTGAAGCCCTGTGAAGTCAGGTCTCGGGCATCCCAGCTCCCAGCACTCACGTTCCAACTTTTCAAGGTTCACTGTACAGCCCTATTACAAGTAGTTGCTTACTTGGACCCTTCGGTCAACCAACCAAAACGCTGCAATAAGCTAATACATGGGCCTTATTAATTAGAATAGGGTTTGGGGGCTCCAATTACTTTAGTTATGTTAAGGAACCCCCCAAAATCGTATTGCTATTTTTTCAGGCCCCTATAGTAAGCTATCCAAAACAGAACCCGAGCCCCGTAGTCAACCTGCGATACCTCCAAACACACCGTAAACTTTGGACATCCCGTCCCCCACACCCTGAACCGTAAAGCCCTGAAGCTGTAAACTTTAAACCCCAAAGCCTCGAACCCTAAACCCCTAAGTCACAAAAAGACAGCAAAACCAAAAATTCCCCAAACCGCAAAGCCCCAAACCCCTAAAGCCTTAAGTCACGAAAGTACACCCACAGCAAAAAAGCCTCGTGGCACTCAGACCTAAACCCCAAAGTCCCAAAGCCCTAAAACCCAAAGCGAGGAAAAGAAAAAAAAAAAACAACCTCGTCGCACTGAGAGCGCGACCCAGACATCTTTGAGAAACACGAGCATCTCCTCGGTTTTCCAAACTTGGCTGACTTCTGAACCCCTCCTGAAAGTTAAACTTTTAGCCTAGCCTCCTTATTATGGTTCATATAGGAACCCAAAAAAAGTTAAAGTCCTAAGAGCCAACCAGAAGATCGCCAAGCAAAGGTCGCTACTAGTAAGGAGGGTTTTGGGCTTAGATCAGATAGGGGTTTGGAGCTTAAGGGTTTGGGGTTTAAGGTTTGAGGGTCTAGGGCTCTTTTCCAACTGGTGTACAGCGAGACTTCCTTAGGGCTTAGGGCGTTTAAGCTCGTAAGTCTTACGCCATATAGCCGGGGCTAAACTCCGAAACCTGCATCAAAAACCCCCTAAACACCAGCTGAAACCGTAAGTGCTCACTTTGCATATTATTTTCTACTATTTGCTTAAGAAGCACCCAAAAAATAAAAATAATAATCCCTACATTACCCCCATAAGGAATATATTTTTATTTTTTTGGGGGGGTTCTTAAGCAAATCGTAGTTTTTCTGAGGTCATGAAACCCAAAGGGACATTTAAAACTCTACTTGCTGTTTTGTTCTGCGGGTGCTCAAGAATCCCCGACTTATAGGATCCTTAAGGGGGGGTGGTTCAAGGGGGGAGGGTACTAGGGAGCTTTGGGGAACCTTAGGGAAGCTTAGGGAGTATTGGGGAATAATGGGGATTACTAGGTTACCTACCCCCCTTGGACCACCCCCCCTTAAGGACATCCTAACCGACCCCTAACGCTCTCTCCCTACCCAGAGCCCAAGACCTAAACCCTAAACCCTTTAAAACCTAAACCAAGCCCTAAACCCTAAAACCCCAAACCCTCTGTTAAAGCACCACAACCTTGAGAGTCCGTATACTATTACTATTACCAGGTCCCAAGAGACTATCCTTATCATGGTTTTGGGATGTTAGTTCCATAATCGTGGACATGTGGACTGTGTCCGGGATTATACAGGGACTATAGTACCCCAAAACCCTCAAACCAAGCCCCCGACCCGAACTAGTATCGCCTAACAATCTAGAACCCAAAGCCCTAAACCCTAAAAACACCTAAGCCCTAACCCCCAAAAATCTAGAACCCTAAGCCCTAACCCCTACAAATCTAGAACCCTAAGCCCGAAACCCTCCCTAAGCCTTAAACCCCAGAACCCCTACCCCCCTTTTAAAGCACCGAACTATACCCTACAACCCCCTAAGCCCTAAAAACCCCTATCCCCCGTTTAGAGGCACAAAACTACTATTTGCTTAAGAACCCACAAAAAATAAAAAAATATATTCCTTATGGTGGTAATATAGGGACTATTATTTTTATTTTTTGGGGGGGTTCTTAAGCAAATAGTAGCAAAAGCCGGGTGTCGGCTTTGGGCTCGTATGTCGCGAGCTCCGTCGTCTGGTCCGGCGGCTGTTGGCTCGGATCCTTCCCCGCGTCTTAACTCAAAAACTTAAAAAAATTACATTAAAACTCAGGGGAACTCAGGGTTTAGAGTTTTTAGCTTAAAGTTTCCATTAAAGTTTAAGGTTTAGATTTTTAGCTTAACATCCACATTGGAACTTAGGGTTCAGATTTTAAACTTTAGGGTTTAGAGCGCCGGGTTTTAAGCTTTAAGGATTCGGGCTTACCGTTTAGGGTTTAGGGTTTAACACCAAGGGGTTTAGGGCTGACAGTTTGGGGTTAGCAGTGTTGCGTTTAGGAAGTACGAATTAGGGTTGAGGGTTGTTTATGTTTGCATGTCATGTGTTGTTAAGGTTCATAGCTGCTTGATTGCATTTCATGTCGCTCCATTATGCTAAGGGCTTCATGTAGGTTTGTATCAGGGTTCCGCAGGGGGTGGCGGGTTTCAGCGAAAAAGTCGTCATAATGGCTTGAATAAGGGCTTCGTGGTTGTTTGTGCTGATAACGAGCTGCAGAAGGGCATTGATAGGGGTCATGCATGTTCGTGGTTTGCAGAAATTTCGTACGGCTTCAAACAGGGGCGAGTAACAGTAAGAGCTTCGCAAAGTACTGTTGTGTAGCATAAACTGTTGAAGGGCTTTGCGAGGGATTGAAACAAATATTCAAAACCGCTGTCCTTTCTTTTTGGGGGGTCTTGCCAGGGCTCGTTCGCGTTGAGCCTTGTAGCTTGCATGTATAAGGCAAGCAAAAATCTACGATTGCCTAACAGGTGGTAACTTGCGATACAGACAGCAAGATCTGCAGGAGCAATGAGAACGACGGGCCGACCGTGTGCAATAGAGAACAGGACAGGGAATAGATTGCATCCTAAATCAATACCACCGTTCTACCCATCTACCAAATCTTTCAGAAAAATCGTAAAGGCATAGAACAGCCTCTTGGACCTATTACAGCTTTTACAATCTGCTATAATCTCTGCTGCATCCCTTGCCCAGACTCCCGGCCCGAACCACCAAAGCCATGCTCAAAATTCCAAATACCAGATCTTCAACTAAGCCTGAGTTGGGTTTATTGGGGTCTGGGGGTGCTAAACTGGCGCTTCATGTTCTGTAGTGTTGCAGGCAAAGTTGTGCGTCACCTTCTTACTATCCTTATGGACAACTTACCCCTAAGTAGAACCTCTGTAGAACCTTCTAGAAACCATATGCAACGACCGCTTAATAGAACCCCTCAAACCCCTGTCATGCGAAGCCTAAAAGACTGGAAGAGTTTCCTTCTTTTGGGAAGGGCGAGTGGTTGTTCTACAGTGCAATGAGGTCTATGAGTGCACACTATTGCTGCTTCTTCCGGACCCCTAAACCCTAAAACCTTAGAAATAATCATAGTAATCCAGTAACCTCTAAAGGGAACCCTATTTTAGAACCCACATAGTACCCCTTAAAATGCGCCTTCCTACAGACCCCTTAGACGAAGGAAGCCCTTAAAGGAAAGAAAAGCCCTAAACCCTAAACCCCTAAACCCTTAAACCCCTAAACCCTGAGACCCTTAAACCCTAAATCCCTAAACCCTTAAACTCTAAACACTTAAACCCCAAACCCCTAAACCCTTAAACCCTAAAGGTGAGGCCTTGGAGAAGTCCGTCCCAGCCGCCTTCCCGAAAGCTTGCCGAACCTTGCCGGGGCGCAGGTACTGGTAGGGTTTAGGGTTTGGGGTTTCGGGCTTTGGGATTATAGGGTGAGGGGTTTAGGGCCTTTGGTGAGGGTACTTAGTAAGTAGGTAATAAGGGCCATAAGGGGACCCTAAAAGACATTCTACTTGGGGTTATGGTACTTACCAGTCTCTCAAATATCTACTTACTAAGTCCCCCGACCCTGAAAGCAGGACTCTTGGACAAGGTTCAAGGCTTAGGCTTAGGGTCTGGGGTTTAAGGCGTAGGCAATCCGGCACGAATATGTGAGACTTCCGTCATGACAGGTGCAGCATACCACAGGAGAGCTCGCCAATGTCAACGGTGCTGATTCACATCGCCTGCGCATGGCCAGCACGACTCAGGGAGATGGGCTAGCAGGCGATTGATCGAACTAGCCTCCCAGCGCGGACAGCTGGGGCACAAAATTGTGGACCTATGGGGTGGACCCAAGGACTTCAAGCAATACTTAGCGCAGAAACTCAAGTCCCTAATTGTCAACTCCCCCAACCAGGCCTCCATTCCCGAGGGAATGGAGACCTGATGCTGCCAGCATAGCGTTCCGCGGCCCATAGTCTTCGGTCGCTTGCTACGCTCTCCCACCCCCTCCGAAACACCGAAAAACTCTGAACACCCTAAACCCTAAACCCTAAACCCTAAACCCTAAACCCTAAACCCCAGCCACTCCTCCAGGAAGAGCTGTGACAGCGCGTGCTCTACGCACTTTCCGCTGTTCTCGTTTTTTGGCTTCGGCTTTGGGGTTCAGCTTTGGGGTTTCGGGATCAGGGTTTAGGGCCTAATTCGGGCTCAGGTTTGAAGGATAACGGTTCGGGTCTTAGGTTCATGGTGTAGGGCTAAGGCTTAGGGTTATAAGTACCTTAATTGGGCTTGGACCTTCAGGCAGCGAGTGGTTGGGGTTCAGGACTGAGGGGTTGGTCTAGGGTTTGGGGGTTTAGGTCTTACAGTAGAAGCCAGAAAGTTGGAATATCATTATGGTAACCCCTTTATGGTAAATTATAAGGTATCCTACCATGAAACCATATTCCAACTTTCCGGCTTCTACCATAAGGCTGCCTTAATTGGGGTTATATGTATCTATAAGTATAGTTACCTTACTTATAACCCTAGTTACTAAGTCCCATGGAGGTTGGGCTGAGGGTGTTACAGCCAGGGTTCGGGACTAGGCTTTCTTACTACCCCAAGAAGCCACAGAAATACAAGGTTGAACTTTCCGATTCTTACTAAACTATAAGAACCCCCAAAAAATGGGTATTGGGGAACTAAGTTTTTGTTTAAGGCTATTTCCGTCTGCGTGATCCGAGGTCTAGAGGTTTGGGGTTTAAGGACTTTTGGGGTTTAGGGTTAGGGGTTTTAAGGGCTTTTGGGTTTAGGGCTTAGGGTCTAGGGGTTAGGGTTTAAGGGCTTTTGGGGTTTGAGGTTAAGGATTTTCGGGCTTTTGGGCTTAGGGCTTAAAGTCTAGGGGTTTAGGGTTTAAGGGCTTTTGGGGTTTAGGGTTAGGGGTTTTAAGGGGTTTTGGTTTAGGGCTTAGGGTGGGCCGCCCGGTTACACCAAATGTGCCCAAGATCAGCATGTTAGCTTCAACAGGTTATGCTTTCATGTTGCCTAGGGTTTAGGCTTTGGGGTTTAGGATCTAAGCATCATAGGGTCTAGGTTCAGTAAACAGGCAGGCTACTGATTGTAGGGTTCTATGCAGGGGTTAAAGGTCTACTAGCCTCTGAGACTTTTCAGCATTTGCGACCCGACACCAGCATTCCAGAAGGGTGCTGTAAGGTCCTACACAGGGTCCTGCAAGGGCTCTTTAAGTTTAAGGGTTCATAAGGGTTAAACCTGATGAAAACCTCTGCCCTTTTCCTCGAAAGCTAAGACTTGTAACGTAAAGGCCTTAATAATTAGATTGGGGTTTTGGAAGGAGAATTGTTGGTAATGATTTCGGCTTCTATATTAGACCCCCAAACTCTGCGAGCACCCCAACCCAAAGCACTAAAAACCCGTGAACCTTAGGGGCTCCAGACCTCACTCCCTCAGCGAGACGATGTGTTTTAAGGGGTTCAGGTTTCGGGTTTCGGGCTTAGGGTCTAGGGTTTAGGGTGTTTTCAAGGCTCCATGTTATCCAAACAGTAGACAATTTGGACCTACAGCCCCTAGATAGTGACTGCCTTACAGTCAAAGTATGATACTCTTCAACACCCGCTCAACCACCGTGAGCACATGGACCCTTACAGTGCCCTGATGGACAGAATAACGTTCCTTTAAGTAGGTAGCACGCCCTTAGAAATCAGTCTAACATGTTCAATGATCCCTCGGCTCTTCATCGAATGAAAAAGAGAAATTCCAAAGAACACTAAAGTTCAGGACTCCTTATTTGACAGGGTCTTATTCGAATCTAGAGTTTCAGGGCATGGTGGGAGCAACCATCTCTAGCAGAGGTTTAACGGCTTAGCCCAACAATCCCAGGGAATCCTCAATGCAGTCCAACCCAGTGAGTCTCTTTGTGCTTAGGCTATGTGTACTCCCCTGGACCATTTCGAACCGCCCTAAACCCTGAACCGCTAAACCCCTGAAACCTCTAAACCCTAAACCCTGAACCCCTGGCCTGAACCCCGGAAACCTCTAAACCCTAAAACCTGAACCCCTAAAACCCTTAGACCCACCCCAAACCCGAAAACGTAAACTCTGAACCCGATCTGAGAGCTCAGCTGCGCGGTGAAATGTTTCAAAGGCCACCTGCACCTCCCCAGGCTCCCGCATCATTTAGGCTGTAGGGCTTTGGGTTTAGGGGGTTAGGGTTTAGGGCTTGAGGGTTTAGGATTCAGGGGTTCGATCTCCAGCATCAGTTTTTAGATAGGTTTATATGGACAGTTCTCTACAGGAGGGTCCATATTTTAGGGTCCGTTTTACAGGGGGTTTGTCGTACTAGTTTAGGGGGCCTAACCCTAGTTTAGAACTACCCATGTAGAGGCATCAATAATTCGCCTCGGCCCCGGCCGAAGCGGTCAGAGGTTCCTATTCGGATTCCCTCTATTCCCCACCTCTTAATCCCCTCCCCAGTGACCCCACCCCCCCCCCCCCCTTAAAAATGGAAACGTGTCGATTAGCCCCAAGGTCCGGTGGCGAATTCTCACCTCCTCCACTACCCAATTTCCTCGTTTTCGCCGCCCTGCCCCCCCCCCGCCCCCCCCCCCGCTCCCCCCTGCCCCTCTCCAGGCAAAGTTCGGAAATAGCGTTGCTTTGGGCAGCACAGCACGCGGCTCCACGACCTAACCTTCTCATAGCATCGGAGATTCAAGCATCGCTATCGCCAGCTAGGGGCTATGTCGAATATCAGGCACAGAACGCGGAGATGCTGCAATGGTCACATCAACCTCTTGCGGGCTTCTTGAGACAAGCCCTCTGCCTTACGCTGCTCTGCCCTGCTTTGCCCTGCCCTACAATTGATACAAGTGCGAAATAATTGAACCTCAAAGCAAGACAGCTTAATTACCATCCCAAAACTAACCAGGACGACAGTGTACAGCTGCCCTAAACTCGGAAGCCTGGTTAACCCAACAGCCAGCAAGAAAGAGGTACAGCTGCAACCAGAAAGTGCAAAACACCGCTCAGTCCAAACCCGTGCAGAACTCGTAGAACCCTTAGAAAACAACCCTAGTTACTCCTTAAAGCATCCAAAAACCCCAAACCCCAAACCCCCAAACTCTAACCCCCGCAAACCCAAAACCCCTTTAGCCCTTGAGTAGAAACGGCCTCGTCTGTCTCGCCCGCTGCTGCAAACTCCAGAGCCTTCACCGCTTCAGCAACGGTAGGGCTAAGGGTCCAAGGTCTCTTGCTGTATACGATGTCGGGACGCCGGGCCTGTTGAAGGAAACCACGTTTCAATGTTTGGAGAGAACTTTAACATTGAAGCGCTGTATATACCTGAAGAACGATTTATCGGTTTCAAGTTTAGAGTGGCAGCCGAGCTTCAAGCACTTATAGAACTCTTGTAGAAATCTAACATGTCAAAACCCATATGAAGTTTCGATCAATAGGGATACCTCATTTTGGGTTCTTATATCAAGGATCCTGCTATTTAGGGCACTATAGTTGGGTCCCCTATTTTCGGAAACTCCCATATCGTTTCTGGGCAAGAACCCCTCACAGGGCGTACCTCCACTTGGTCCCGGCAACACCGCAGCGTCTCGCCGAGCGGCTCGCCCGGCCGGCGCGTTGCCCTGGCCGTTTTCATGGCTTGCTTAAACTTAGGGACTGAGCACCTTAGCCCCCCCAAAAAGCTAAGCTTTTCAATTATATGTTAGGGTCATTAAATCAACGCAACAGGTGAAAGGATACCTACCCAGCCACTAAGTGAAAGGATGGTTGAGGGTCGAGGGCTTCGGGTTTGCTTAGTACGAGATCTTCGGGCTTTTCCTGGCCAAAATAAACTTACATTTTTTTCGGCGGGGTCTGTATGAAGATTTGTCCGTAAAAAGGCAGGTGATTGGGAATTCAGGTATGGCTTTAGAGCTTATGGCTTAGTGCTTTGCAGCTTAAGGCTTAGAGCTGTTAAGTGTTGGGGGCTTGAGGCTTCGGCACCGGGCTTTGGGGTTCAATGACTTAGACTGTACCCCCCCTAGAACCATAATAAACATAATATGGTTGATATTCTCTTGGGTTCTATATGAACAAAACATAACTCCTAAGTAGACTATAGTAGAGCTTCTTCTGATTCAGGGCTTTTGGTTCACCAGAATCTCTATTATAGGATCCTAACCCTAAAACTGGTTAACCAAAAAAGGAACTACAATGGAGACGCTAGGTAGAGTCCTCTTGGGGAGCCTGGTCTCGAGCATAATGGGCCTAATGTAGGAGCCTGATTCAGAATCCTTGGGCCTTTGTTAGGGTTCCTTTAAAGGGGGGTCTTTCAGGGTTACCATAAGGGATCTAGAAGGCTACTAGGACAATGTAGGAACCTGAGTCAGAAACCTTGGGCCTTTATTCCCAAACTCCCGCAAAACCCTAGACCCTAAACCCTAAACCCTGTAGATCCCTTTAAAGGGGCCGTTTTATACAGATCCCTTTAAAGGAACCCTAAGCCCTAAGCCTTTTCCCTCAAAAAGCAGACGACTTCCACGCCTCCTGGCCCGCCTCTCGCGGATGACCTCTTTCTGTCTCATACTTGGAGGATCGGGGGACTTAGTACCCAGACCCCCGTTTGGAGGATCTAGAAAGTAGATCCCCTAATTTGGGGCCCTATACTACAAAGAGTACTTTATAGGAACCCCCATTAAGGGATCTACTTTTTGGATCCTCCCGGGGGACTTAGTAAGTGGTTCGTCTTCAGACTTATACGTCTCATAACCCCAATTAGGATCTGCTGGCTCAATGAAAAGTTTCTCTAGGACTTGCTGAAGAATGCCTTCATTGCATTGAGGGTCCGAAGACGGGGTCTTTAGGGCGTGGGGGGCTTAAGGGAATGGAGAACGTGTTTAGGGCTTTACGACGGGGTTCGACGTATATGGGGCTTTAAGGGGGCATTACAAAGGGCACAGTGACTATCGTCGAAGGACCGGGGTTTCGTGGCTTAGGCTTTTGCGGCGAAGTTTTTGAATTTTGGGTCACTTTCTCGATGAATTACCCGATATTTCGTGTTTCGGGTGTTGCTGTCTCGAGAACTGAACTTGTGCAAACAAAGGGGTTCTATGGCTTGTGAGTTTCAGCCAGGTGTCGGCGATGTGTTCTATGGACTCGAAGAAAAAGCCTGTGCCCTAAATCATGAAGCTGCCCCGCTTCCCCAAAACTCTGACGTTTTGGCGCCTTAATAATTAGGGTACGGTTTGAGGGTACACGACAATACATGCATAAATATCGACTAGGTAATTAGGGTCTTCCCGGTATTCTTCAAGCCCATCGCACATTGTCCACTGTTTGCTGTTTCTATGTTTTTTTTGGTTTGGGGGCGGGAGCTTGTAAGGTGTCGTTTTGCGACTAGGTCTCGACGGTTGGGAACGGCAGTGCGAAGACTTGGGGAGGGGGGGGGCGAAAGGTGCCTGGCCATACATGCTCTTGATGTCTTGTAGACCCTGAGGCTCCAAGTAACATAGGGGCCCTAACAATACTTAGAATAGGGTTTCGGGGCGCATCCTACTATAATTATAGTTTATGAGGAACCCCCAAAAGAGTATAGGTAACTATTAAAAAAGCCCTATAGTCATCTTCGTTTGCAGTGTTGGTGCCCAGAAGGCTCCGACTCCGAACCCTTACTCCGAAACTAACCCAGGGACTCCAAAACCCCTCAATTAAGGAATATACCTTAACTTATAAGAGGGTCCCTAATATGATTTAAGGTATATTCCTTAATTAAGGGGTTTTGGAGTCTCTGGGAAGAACCCGAACTTCGCTGGCTGTGCAAATGGGGCTTCCGAAAACAAGGGGTACCTTGTTTTGGAGGTCCTTCTGGCAAGGATCCTACTATCTAGGGTACTATGTTTGGGTCCCCTATTTTCAGAAACTCCCAAAGAGCTTCAAAAGCCTAAGTGGGTTTAGGGCTTCGCAGCCCCCTAAACGCTCCCATCTCAGCCCAAAACCCTAAAACGCTAGACCCCTAAAGCCCTAAACCTGAACCCTAAACCCCACACCCCCAAACCCTAAGCCCAAAATCACCTGGTAATTAAAGGAGGATGGGACTTAGTGACTAAGGTTATAAACAAGGCAATTATACTAATAACTACTTATAACACCCATAAGCCACTTAGAACCTTACTTACTAAGTCCCATGATCCTCCAAGCAGGCCCTAAGCCCTAAACTAAACCCTAAAGATCCCTTTAAGGAGCCCTATAGATCACTTTAAGGGTCCTTTAAGAACGCTTACTAAGCCATGATCCTCCGAGGAAGCTCTCTGAACCGGTTGACGCCTTCACATCCGCATCGACCGCGGCCCGACGCCTGGGGTCCACAACAGCCGACAGATGTCTTATGGGGTGAGGGCTTTTTTGTGGGTTTGGGGTTTATGGGTTTAGGGGTTTAGGCTTTATGGGTTTAGGCTTTATGGGGTTTAGGCTTTATGGGTTTAGGCTTTATGGGGTGTAGGCTTTATGGGTTTAGGCTTTATGGGGTGTAGGCTTTATGGGTTTAGGCTTTATGGGGTTTAGGCTTTATGGGTTTAGGCTTTATGGGGTGTAGGCTTTATGGGTTTAGGCTTTATGGGGTTTAGGCTTTATGGGGTGTAGGCTTTATGGGTTTTGGCTTTATGGGTTTAGGCTTCATGGGGTGTAGGCTTTATGGGTTTAGGCTTTATGGGGTGTTGGCTTTATGGGGTTTAGGCTTTATGGGTTTAGGCTTTATGGGTTGTAGGCTTTATGGGTTTAGGCTTTCTGGGTTTAGGCTGTATGGGGTGTAGGTTTTATGGGTTTAGGCTTTATGGGCTTAGGCTTTATGAGTTTAGGCTTTATGGGTGTAGGCTTTATGGGTGTAGGCTTTATGGGTTTAGGCTTTATGGGTTTAGGCTTTAGGGGTTTAGGGTTTATGGGTTTAGGGTTTATGGGTTTAGGGTTTAGGGGCCGTCTCGGGTGTATAGGTTTTGGGTTTCAGCTCAGTGCAGGGTTTGGAGTCTGTGGTTTGGCAGGTGTTATAGAGAACAAACAGAGATAGAAAGGCGTTCTGTAGGCTTGATGAGGGGCTTGGGTTCAAGATTCAGGGCTAATGTGCTGCTGATGCCTTCTATGGTTTAGGAACTTTTAAGCTCTAAGGTTTAGGGTATATGGTTCCGGATTGAGGATGGACGCGTTTAACCCTTTTGATGCTGTGCACTGAGTAGGGTTGATTGAGTTCTTTCGGGTTTGGGGTGTAGCAAGCAGAAAGCTGGATTCAGAAGCGATTCCCATACCCTAAACCCTAACCCCGATTAATCTCCAAACGAAAAATACTAAGCCGAAGGAAATGAAGCTTCCCCTATAGGCCCATGTGCCCAAACAGTGTATACTCAAGCCCCAAAGTACCTATATAGAGACTGCTTGAAGGCCAAAAAGTATATACTATTTGGGTACATGGACCCTTAGGGTTCATGGGCTGCCACAAGCCCCCACAAGCCTCGACAGGAAATCCGGCAACCGTGTAAATCCTGAATCTTCCTGGTCTGTATAATTACTGCTGATGATATAAATCTTGCATTACCTAAGGACCCTACACTATGGGAATTATGGTATATTCCTTATTATGGTTCATGCAGGATTTATACTATCAACCGTAGCTAGACCTCAAGCTGCAGCTCATTTGCGGGAACTATCGTAGCAATCCCGTATCCGATAGCGGAAACTGCAGCAAGGCCCAATAGCAACGTGTAGATAAACTCCTGCACCCGAAACCCGGAAAGATACTGTAACCTGTAACCCCTAAACCCTCAAAACCCAAATCAGAAGGAGCCCACCAAGCAGCAATTCTTAACCCTAGGCCCTAAGCCATAAGTCCCTAGCTCTCAACTCTGCACACTCTGAAACCGTAGACCCTCAAACAAACAAGCCCAACAATCCTAAATTCTCAATCCGACCCCTAAACTCAACACTACAAACCCTAGACTTTCAAAACCCGCAACCCTACAAACCCTGAAACCCTACGAGCCCTAAGACCCGTAAACCCTCAAACCCTACAAATTCAGAAACCTGAAAGTTGATGTTCCCTACAGAATAAAGCTCAGTCTAAACCCTCAAACCCACGGTTTAGGGTTTAGGGTTTAGGGGTTTAGGGACCCACAAACTCTAAAACCTGAGATTTAATGTTTCCTACGGAATTAGGCTTGGCTGACTTCTGAACCCCTCCAGAAACTTAAACTTTAAGCCTCCTTATTATGGCTCATATAGAAGCCCAGAAAGTTAAACTCCTAAGAGCCAACCAGAAGAAAGCCAAGAGAATAACTAAACTTGCTTGTAACTCTCCCTCAGGGCCCTACCCCTACCCCCCAAACCCTAAAAGCCCTAAACCGGGTCAGGGCCCTACCCTAAACCCCTAAACCCTAAACCCCAAAAACCCTAAACCGTAGGGCCCAGAAATTCCAAACTCCCTTAATTAAGGAATATACCTTAAATGATAATAGGGACCCTAATATGATTTCAGGTAGATTCCTTCATTAAGGGATTTTGGAGTTTCTGGGGGCCCTGGCGTAGGAGAGGTGACGAGAGTGGGTCCCACCGGCCGCGCAGAGAGCGGCTGAGAGAAGATGGGCAGCGGGAAGGGTGCCTCAGGGGATTCGGGTTTAAGGTTTGGACTTAGGGTTTAAATAGCCCAAAAGCCCCGTACAGCATGGTCTTTGGGCCCAAAAGCCTTAGTATATGAGTCCTTAGATCCCTACTTGGAGGGTCGGGGGACTTAGTAAGTAGGTAATAAGTAGACTTATAAGTACCCCAAAAAGAGAGCCTAATTTGGGTTATGGTACTTATAAGTCTCCAAAATAACTACTTACTAAGTCCCCCGACCCTCCAAGTATAGGGTAAGGCTTTTATGGTTGGGAATCGATGACCTGAGAGCTGAAAAGTTACCCTTAGGGACCTGCCGAAAAAGGGAGCCATAAGCCCTACTTGGGGTTATAGGCATAGGGTTTTATGGTATTAGGGTTTAGGGTTTTAGGTTGTAGGTTTTAGGGTTTGAGTATACATTGACCCTGAAGCACCTATGTAGGGACTACTTTGGTGCCAAAGTATATAGTATCTGGGTACATGGACCCTAAGGGTATACATATACATATACATATACATATACATATACATATACATATACGTATACATATACATATACATATACATATATATATACACATATAGTTTTCATTGCAGTTTATTTTTTTGTTTAGCCACTTTCAGGTGTAGGAAGCCATAAAGGTAGGCTTGAAAAACGTACTAGAGTGGAGGCGGTAGGCACGGTTTAAGGGCTTTGAAGGCTCGACTCGACGTAGCCCCCTGATAACACAGACCCCGTTTGGAGGATCTAAAGTAGATCCCCTAATTTGGGGCCCTATACTACTAAGGGCACTTTATAGGAACCCCCATTAAGGGATTTACTTTTTGGATCCTCCCTGAGGGCTGGGAATTCGTTGCCTTCCAGCGGATCGGAAAACCGTGGGTTTGGGGGTGAGGGTGGCGATTTCGAGATTGAAGGCCCGGCAACGAATGGGGTTTTGTGCATCAAGGTCTGCATCAAGACCATCACCCGCACTACGCCTGAAAGCTGAAAGCTGAATCAGACCCATTAGAACCAGGATAAAAAAACTAACTGATGAGAACACGGACCGTATGGGCACATGGAGCCTTGGGGATACAAACTCCCTAAACCTTACCATAAACCTCTAAACCCCTGAACCCTCACCCCTAAACCTCTAAACCCCTAGGCCCTAAACCCCAAGCTCTAAACCCCTAGCTCCTAAATCCCTAAACCTCTAAACCTAAATCTCTAAACCCCAAACCTCGCCTCTTCCTCCTTCGGCGGGATCGGCAGCCGAGTGAGCGTTGGTGGCGGAATGGGCGGAAGAAGCACTCTGAGTTCCTGCAAGGACGCTACCTAGGGGTCCATATTATGGATATACATATAACTTGTATGTGTCTAATTGTATATGTGTGTATACGTGTCTATATACACGTAAAACATATGTATATATATATATATATGTATACACACACATCTCTCTCTCTCTCCATCTCTATAACTATCTATCTACCTATCTGTCTATCTATCTATGTATCTGTCGATCTACCCCACAAGTACCTATACATGGACTAGGTTAAGGCCAAAGTACAGACTATGGCTTCGAGGGCTTAGAGGGTTAAGGGGACCTTAAAGGTGTTGAATTGACAGAGTTCTGTATAGGTTTAGGGTTTACGGCTTTTGGCCCTCTGAGATCTGGCAGAACAGGGTTTCAAGGAGTGGTTTGCAGGTATTTTGTGGCCGCTTCTTTTATGGGTTCTTGCCGCATTGTGTTGGGCATCAATGGGTTTGGGGAAATTTTAGGGCTGCGGGCTTTAACCGAGCTCCCGCAGAACAGTTGGCGTGGAGTTTCAGAAAGGGTGCCTCCTTTTCAACGGACGACAAGGGGTACTTGGAGGGTCGGGGGACTTAGTAAGTAGTTGTTTGAGAGAAATCATAGACTTATAGGTACCGTAACCCCAAATTAGGACTGCTTTTCAGGGTACTTATAACTCTACTTCTTACCTACTTACTAAGTCCCTCGACCCTCCAAGTATCAATTCTGAGTTATTTCTGCATCTTCCGGGTGCATTGGGTCGTCTAAGGCTTGAAGCTGAAGGTCACCAGCAGTTTAGAAGTCATGGCGGAAGGTATATGGATTTTAGGGTTTAGGTTCAGGCTTATAGGGTTAGGGATCTCGGATTTCGTGGTATGGTCGCAGGATCCTCTTTTTAGAGCACCTGGCTTTAGGACAAGGTGGCGAAGTGTGGCTTGTCCTGACCGGGAGCTGTGAGGATTTTCGAGGACCTTCTTGGCATGCAAGCCTGCCCCTGTCCTGTGTCAGGTGCTCAAAATAAAGAAAAGCTTCCATCTCTTCCAGAAACAAACGCTAAACGTCTTTCTGGAACGTCCATGGCTTCTTGTAAAAGTCATGCATCGGACGTGTCAGACAAAGCAAAGAACTCTCATGAGCTCCTCGTCGGAGTCCTGGTACGGTGTCTGGGCCTCCCTGGATGCAAACACGTGTGGCAACCATACCTTCCGCACTCGATTTATACGGTTTCCTTTAAAAAGCCCGTAGAACTCTTTTGGAAAGCTTGTAAGCTTAATTAACAAAACTCTTACAAACCTCTTAGACAACACACAACCAAGCCTATATACCACAGCCTCAATCTCTTCTGGGTTTCCTTCCCAGTGATTTCGAACATTTTAACTACGGGGTATGCCTCAATTCGATCACTCTAGAGTTTTGCTGCCGAGCTAAAGGGTTTAGGGTCACAGAGCTAAGCCTTAACCTCTCAATACAGCCGGCTTACGGAATTAGTAATAATTAGTAACGGTATCTCCTTGTAACTCGTTTTTGGTTTCTTTACTCAGGCCCCTCACATGCAAACTATCCAAGCCTCCAACCTTATGAACCCAGGGCCCACGAAGAACCAGAAGACACAATGTGACCATAAAAACCTAGGATACCCAGTAACCTAAGAATAAAAAGGCCTCTCTTTTTGGTATTGGGTAACTTTATAAGGAACCTAGGACTACAAAAAGGGAATAAGGGTACTACTGGGCATCCTAGATCAAAACCCTGAAGCGCCCCCAGCCCCCGTTGCCACAAACCTACTCTTTGAATCTTAGTGGCTACAACCCTTTAAACCCTACACCTGAAACCCCTGAACCCTAAACCCCAATCACAGACACCTTCATCATACCGTTATTAGGCGCAGCAATATCGATAAGACTAAAACTTACTACCCTATAAACCCTTAACCCCGAACCCTGAGCCATTGCCTGGGCTTCAGGTTTCTGGGACAGGGCCCGCAGCTCTAAATCCTGGCACAAGCTGCTCTCGGCCCTCCGCAGGGTTTGGGGTTTAGGGTTTGGGCTTTCGGGTAATGTAGAAACCTTGGGCCTTTATTAGGGTTCCTTGTATGAATCTACTACTTTGGGGGTTATAGGGCCAGGGTTTCTTAATCAGGTTCCTACATTAATTGGGGCTTGGGTTTACTGTTTGGTGTCGAGGATCTCGGGATTCGGGTTTAGTGTTTGGGGTTAAGAGTATAGGCATGAGATTTAGGCCAGTGCTCAGAAGGGAAGTTTAACGCTTCAAGGTTAGTGGTTGAGCCATTTAGGGTTGAGTGTTCTTCCGACGGGCCCAATGTCCAAATGGGAGTTTCCGAAAAGTAAGGGTCCCTTATTTTGGGGTTCCATAATATAATAAGAATCCTACCCCTACTTTTCGGAAATTCCCAAATAGTCGTTGTTTTGATCTGTAACGGATCTATGGCTTTAGGGTTTTCGGGTGGTCTAGTGTCCAAGTGTCCAAATAATGCACGCTTTGGAGGCTTTATGCGGGATCTGGAAGTTTCCGAAAATAGGGGATCCAAAAAAGTGCCCTAAATAGTAGGAATCCCTATCCCTAATTTTCGGAAACTCCCATCTGGTTTGATGCCGGAGCTAGTGCGTGTGGACAGCTCTTCATAAGGATCAAGGCTCTCAGTGCCCGAAAGCAGCGATGGCTAAAAATCCCTTAGTTAAAGAATCTGGGATATTCCTTAATTAAATGAGTTTGCAAGGTCTAGGTTCTGTCACGGTCCTATGAAAAGAAAGATGCTATAGGGCATGTTTGCTGATAGAATAATAAACCCAGCAGTGTTCATCATGAGGAACAATAAAACAGATTGTGGAGTATGACCCTAAAGTCTCAACCGAAAACGCCCAAACGCGAACGGCCCTCCGAGCGACGCCAGCTTGCAGAGGAGATTGCTTCCGGGTCTTGAAAGGAGCATGACTGCTTGGTTGTGGTACGCTTGGGTGGCACATAGACGCACACCAAATTGAGCATGCGACCCTGGCGATCATGTGGGAGAGGAACTTGCACTTGCAAAATGCGCCCCACTCGAACCGACCTGAACCGAATACTAGCAGGATCCGCAAGCCTTTTGTTAAGGATTCTGGCGACACCTTGTCCAGCAACAGGCTTTTGGCCCGAGGCAACCCGCGACCAGTGGGGCAAAGTGTAAGCAGAAGATTCGCGCCATGTTTCCTGCACAAACACAACATCGACTTCAGCGACCACTGCAGGGCTTTCAAGCCAAAGGCAAAATTCATCATACACCTCCGCACTCTCAATAATCAGAATAGGGCTTTGGGGTATATTCTACTATAACTGCTATGATAAGGAACCCCCAAAATAGTATAGGCTTATCACGGCCCCTAGATTACCCTAACTCCTTAAAGGAAACCCCTAAACCCTAAACCCCTAAACCGCAAAACCCCAAACCCTAAACCCCTAAACCCTAACTCCTTAAAGGAAACATCGCAGGAATCCTTGCCGCCAATAGGTGCCCGTATTGAACGAGCCCGGAGTTCCCCAAAACCCTTGCATGAACCCTGCTTGGAGGTTCATGGGTAGTTATAAGGGCTCCTTTAAGGGTCCCTTTGAAGGGATCTATGGGGATTCTATAGGGGGATAGGGTTTAGGGTTTACTTGGAGGTTCATAGGTAGTTATAAGAAGGGTTATTATAAGCAGGGTAATTATACTTATACCCCACTTTAGGGACTTATAACCCCGCTTATACCTACACATGAACCTCAGTGAGCCCTTAGAGCCTTAGAGGAGCCTTAGTCGTAGAACGACAGAAGACCTCAATCTCTATGGGATCCCCGAAAAGAACCTCGACAGAAACATCTCCAACCTCATTGTCGTTTGAACCCGAAAGGAACCCTATCTTCCCTTGAAGAAAGACGGCGAAAGCACCCCAAGAACCCTTCAAAGGACCCTTAAACCCCTGCAGGAACTCTCAAGCCCTACGCCCTAAACTCCTACACCCCAAAACCCCAAAACCCTAACCCCTAAACCCCTAAACCCCAAAACCCCCAACCCCTAAACCCGTAAACCCCTAAGAACCCTTTTAAGGGACCTTAAACCCCCGAAGGAACCCCAAAGCCTCAAAGCAACGCGAAAAAAGCCACCGGGTGCCTGAAGAAAGGCCTGGCACCAAGCCTCCGACCTGAGGAACTCCGGGTTCGGCTCGAGGGTTTACAGTGACTAGACCCAAGAGTAACCAAGGAATAAAAAGGGTGCCCTTTTTGCTTTAAAGGCGGTTATAAGAGAACCTAAAAACCCTACAAAAAGGGAATAAGGGCCTACTGTAGGTCCCAGGTGAAGGCCCCTATAGTGCACCCCATAAAGGGTTTTTGGGGTCTTTGGGGTCTAGGGTTTAGGGGTTTAGGGTCTTTGGGGTTTAGGGTTTAGGGTTTAGTTAGGGGCATTATAAGCCCCATAAAGTTGGAAACCGGATTAAGGTCAAATAGTGCTGGGATTCCTTATGGATGACTCTTACGGATTGAGGCTACTAAGTTTCCAACTTTGGGGCTTCTACTGTGTTTTGGTGTAGGGATTAAGGTTTTAGGGTTTAGGGTACCGTAACCCCAAATAACCTATGCTTTTAAGGACTTTTATTTTAATGGAGGGATTACCTGTAGCCGAAAGGGCCTACCTTTTTCGGGTTCCTTATTATGGTTTCTATATATAGTTCCTTAAAATGGTAGGTCTGTTCGGCTGCAGGTAAGCTTTAGGGTTTAGGGTACCTTATCCCCAAATAACCTATCTTGTTGAGGACTTTTATGAGGAAGTCATTATGGGGAAACCTAAAAAAGGGGATTCTTCAGGGTTTCGGGATTTGGGTTTAAGGAGCTTAGGAATTAGGGTTTAAGGTTTATTTTACTTGGAGCGAAAGAATTAGGGTAAATTTGTCGCTTTGTTCCTTGTCTTGTATGTGATGCTTTGAAGGGATATATACGAGTGGTTATATATAGGGCAGGGGTCAGGAGCTTGAAATGGGGTTTATGCAAAGCTTGGGTTCAAGTTTAGGGCTTTTAAGACTCCCCTGACCCTAAACCGCGAAGTTGGGATTCGAGACTATGGGGTTTTGAGGTTAACCCTAAACCCTAACCTTAGGTACGGCCCCCACTCAGTAATAGTTGAAAAATATTCATAATATAGATGTAGTAGGACCTTAATGGTAACCCTATTATAGACTCTTACTGTATGGGGGCCGTACCTAACCCTAGCCCTAAGTCTCAAAATAGCCCACAAGCCCTATGCAATATATGGACTTTGGGAGCCCCTCAGGCTCAGCACATGAAACCTTAGAGCGTTAGCCTTACCCTAACCCGTCCCTAACCTCTAAAATAGCCCGAAACGCTACACTCTAAACCCGACACTCTAAACTCTAAACCTAGAGCCCTACACCCTAAACTCTATTACGGCGTCAACAGGATGGAGTTCAGGAGATCGGTGCGTGAAGGCATGCAGCCCTTCCGGGTTGCACGGTTCTGGTCTGGATCTTTTTTTAATACAGTGGTATCCTTCAGGATCAAAAAACGGACTTCGCATAGTTTGCCCCGACAGCTACATGTCCCACGGAAGCAGCAACAAAGCTCTTCACCGTTTTACTTGTTACAGCTACAATGCAGCTACAACTGATTTAATGTCTCTAAAAATGCATCTATCTCGAATTACATTGCTTGTAACTTGGGTGCTGCCCCCACTCAGCAACAGTTGAATCAAATCTAAAAAATCGATATATATATATATATATATATATATATAGATCGATAAAAAAAAAATATATATATATATATATATATATATATATATATATATAAGGCCGACAGTTGTGGCCCCGTGATAGACAGTTACTGTGTGGGGGGCAGTACCCAAGTTACTCAAGTATTAACCATCTTTATTGAGTGCACACCCTAATTCCTAAGCCCTAAACTCCAATCCACGGCGCTGCTGAAGTTTGCACCATGAAGTGAAATTCTATGGCCCCAGCGGCCAGGGTCCTTTGTATGAATAAGAGTGCCGTACTATTTCCAGGCTATAGGAATACACATGTTTCTTTGGCCCACGCGGACTTTCTGTTTGGTATCTTTTCTTCCGGTAGGAAGGGCTGTGGGTAAAGCTCCAAAACCTCAACAGAATCTACGCTGGACTACATGACAAATCCACACCGTCAAATACGTGTATCTGATACCATTCCCTGGCACCAACACCCTGGTTCGGAATCCCAACAAGCACGTGCAAGGACAAGCACACAAAAAATGGCCCGATAAAGGAAATGAGCAGACAGCCCATCCTCCCTACACCTCAACCCTATGTGCATTTTCCCTAAGGGTCCATGTACCCATATAGCATATACTTTGGGCCCAATGTACCTATATGTGGAATACTTTAAGGCCAATGTATATATACTACATGAATGCATGGACCCTTAGGAGTTTGCATTCTGTTATTAACATCCGACAATTCTCAAAACATCATGGCTCTAGACATCTGACCGAAAAACTGGGATGGAGGCTTCAACAGCGTCTTTAGTGCTGCTGCCGTCTGTCGACGGTACCTCGTTGGGCTCGCATTTGGACGAATGGGCGGAATGCTGCGGGCTTACCCTCAAGACGACTTGCTGCACAGTACCCTTGGGTCTAAGTGTCTGTTTTTCGAGGAGTCAGACGGTGTGCATCTAATACTCCCGACCTGAATTCAAAGGCCTGGGCTGTTGCTACCCTCTGGGTCCATGTACACTACGATTATTGAATTAGGCCCTAAAAGACCATCCCCATTATGGTAGTTTTGGGGACCTGATTCCATAATAGTAGTGTAACTGTATATGGACCCTCTGAGTTATGGGGCTTTAACTCGACTTCTGGTGGGTTTTAGAAGGGCGCTCTGCATTGTTGCGGGGTTGAATCAGGGCTTTCTGGGTGTTGCAGGCTTTTAAAACCTTACTTCCACAATAAACCACAGAAATAAAAGGTTAAACTTTCCGATTCCTACTAAACTATAAGAACCCAAAGAGTTTAAAGGCTGGGCATTGGGGATCTAAGAAACAAGGACTTTCTGGGTTGCGGGAGAAGTCCACCGGGTTCGAAAGGGATCCTATCAACTTGTTCCAGCTGACAGGTCGTTGGCCCTGTTTGGGGCTAATTACCCTGACCCTACAGAATTTTCAGGAAGGAGAGAGAGAGAGAGAGAGAGAGAGAGAGAGAGAGAGAGAGACAGAGAGAGGGGATATATATATATATATATATATATATATTGTATACATACATATGTACTTACAAATGTGTGTGTGTGTGTGTATGTGTATATATATATATATACTATACATAGCCGTAGTTCAGGTGAGTGATTTTGTTTAAGCGGTATGGCATGCAGGCTCCAAACAGACTTGTTAGTCAGCCTAGACAAGCTTTGGGCGGGCAAAAGCAATATAGGAGCCTTATAGTGATCAGAATAACATGTTGGGGTATACTATACGCTAATTCTGGGAAGAACTTGGAGGATCAAGGGACTTAGTAAGTAGGGTTATAAGTACCCTTATTGGGGTTATAAGTAGTTATAAGTATAGCTACCCTAATTATAACCCTAGTTACTAAGTCCCATGACCCTTTAAGAAACTTAAGGAACAGCTTTGGATTGTACAGGTCAGCTCAGGCCTTAAAAGTTCAAACCTTCAGAATCAGGCTACCTCATAAGAGCATAAAACTTGAAAAGTTGGGTTTTGGACCTATAAGTAACATATAAAGGTAAAGACCAACTCCACAAGGCTTCAGCACCAAAGGTTCAGCCAAAAAAAAACTCCGAGTCCAGGCACTCACAGATTATGCTCTTTGGCCCTGTTTGGCACCTTTTGGGAGTAAATATCCACTCGTTGTGGATTAGGTCCTTTAAACCCCGAACCCTATGCACCCCGAAGTCCCGAGCCTTACGCCGTTGAACCACAACCCCCTTAACCTGGGGTTTAGGGTTTTAGGGCTTAGGGGTTTAGGGATTAGGGTCCCGCACCCCCCCAACCAGGTGCACTTCTTCTTCTGAATGTGGACTTCCATCACGAACGTCAGCACCACAGCCTGCCAAGAAGGGGCTTCATGCCGAACCCAAAAGAAGTAATGAACACCCCTGATGCATAAATTTCATGTCTTCAATGGCCTGAATTCTGGGATCCCCTATATTATAGCGGCCTGACTTGCTTGAACTCTTAGCCCGAAGCCCAGCAAACTAAAGTCCTAGACGCCCTAAAAACAAAGTAGCAGTAAAAGAAAAAACCAAATTCCGCACAACAACTGCTACAAGTACCATGCCTTCTGCTCGAGGGGACCCAGGAGATCGTCCGGCTCCACGTGCTTGAGTAATCTTTCCTCTTCTAAAAGGTTCTGAAGGGTTCCCATCAAAGGGATCTATAAGGACTTAGGGTTTAGGGTTTCAGGGTTTAGGTGTTGGTCTACTTGGAGTCGGGCGAGTTAGTGAGTAGGCAATTAATAAGTAGACTTGGACATGCTTCAGAATAGGGATTCTAATTGGGGTTCTGATACCTGTCGCTATCTTTCAGCGTTCTGTACGGCTTCTTCTGGCTTTGACAGGGTTCTAGCAGGCGTCTACAAAGGCTTTGTGCAGATTGGGCTCAGGGTGCTTTGTGTTTTTTTGGGTAAGGGTTTTCATCTGCGGAATTCGGCTATGTTTTGGTTTCACGGGGTGTCATGTTTGACGGTAGGAACCCCAACGGTTCCTTCTAGTACCCGCATGGCAGCTATTTGGGCCGAGGAGGTACTACAAAGGCAGAACTTTGGCCGAAAGCACAATACATGGGCCTTAATAGGTAGATTGGGGCAAGAAAACTATGGCGCGGAAGGAATAGTCTTACTAATTATTGCGACCCCGTATATACTTTTTTGAACACTTGGAACTTTCTATAGCACATAGAAGGCGCTGTTTTATAGACTTTGACCTCCGTGTCATAATGCTTGGAGTTTGAGGGTATGTTTTTGGGTTTGGGGCTTAGAGTTTAGGAGTTAAGAAGGCGTGCAAGGCAAGTTCGGCATCTGGGGCATGGATCAAAATTCATTTTCGGCTGGTACATTGTTTTATGACTCTTTAAAGGGGGGGTTCTTATGGCAAACGTTGGGGAGCTGCTTGTTCTTGGCTGTTTAGTGGCTTGAAGCGTCTATGTAGTTCGAGGGTTCAGGGTTTTGTGGAGGGTTCAGGCATCTAAAGGGGAGAATGTTGAATCAGGTTTCAGAGAGCTGTAAAAGAAGAGCCTTTTCTGGGTTCTTAACAAGCGAGGCGGCCTCAGAGTTCAGGATTGCGTGGTTTTGCTAGAAAACTGGCGCCCTCAGCCCTCATTCCTAAACCTGCGCATCCTAACCCGAGATACCTAAACCTGCACACCCTAACCCGAGATGCCATCCACCAAAAACATAAAAAGCACGCAACACCCCAGATACCTCTGCATACTTGGAGGGTCGGGGGACTTAGTAACTGGTTATTTTACGGACTTATATGTACCATAACCCCAATTAGGATCCCTTTTAGGGTACTTATAAGTCTACTTACTACCTACTTGCTAAGTCCCCCGACCCTCCAAGTACCTCTTCGAAACCCTCTCCTCGAGCTCCCTGCAGAATCTATACACGCTCGGAGCCTTGCACCTCAATAGCCCCGAATCCTTGTAAGGCCCAATTTCCAAAGCAGAAACGCAGAGAGCACAGTACCCCTTAATTAAGGAATATGGCTTAAATTATATACGGCTTCATATTATGATTTAAGCTATATTGATTAATTGGGGTATTGGGCTCTCTGGGAACCCTCACTACATGTAAAATCCTGCCTGAAGTAAAGACCTGCGAACACTCTAAGACCATTAGCTCATGCCCCATCGCTGCAAGCGTATATACAGCATGTTCAAACACAACTTGGGCTTGTATTCTACCCAGAAACCGATACATGCTTCGGACCTAGCAAACAGTTATGGTATAGACTTATAACGATCATAACCCCCTTACCATCTAAGTCTACTTCTTACCTAATGACTGAGTCCCCCGATCCTCCTCCCTAAACCAAATCACCCTAAACCCTCAACCCCTAAAACCCCAAACCCTAAACCCTAAAACCCTAAACCCCGAGAGATCCCTGTAAGGGGAACCCTTACAGAGCGAACCTCTTACTTGCAGGATCATGAGACTTAGTAAGTAGGGTTATAAGTACCCTAATGGGGGGTTATAAGTAATTATAAGTCTAGATACCCGACTTATAACCCCAGGTACAGAGTCCCATGACCCTTTAAGTAGACCCTAAACCCTAAACCCTATAGAGCCAAATATAAGGAACCCCTATAGATCCCTTTTAAGAGCCCCTTTAAGGAACCCCTATAGATCCCTTTTAAGGACCCCTTTAAGGAGCCCCAGTTACTAAGTCCCATGACCCTTTAAGTAGGCCCCCAGCCGTTCGTGTTAGCGAGCTTTGGAGGCGCCTTCCGAAGGGCATTTCCCCCGGAAGCTTTCAAAGGGGAAAAGGAGGGACCCTTAATGGGGACCCTTTAAAGAGGGATCTACAGGGATTCTATAAGGGCATAGGGTTTAGGGTTTGGAGTTTAAGGGGGTTTAGGGGAAAAGGAGGGGCCCTTAATGGGGACCCCTACAATGGGGCTATATAATGGGTAGATAATAGCTATATTAAGGGTATATACCTAGGGGTCCTTATTAAGGGTCCCTCCTCCCTTTGAGGCTTCGGAGAGCGTGGGGCAAAAAGATAAGGGGCCACGAAGGATCCTTTTACGGGTTCCTTTAACGGGGGTCTATAAGAAATGTAAAAGGGTACTATAATATAGGGGGTTTAATAGTTAGAATAGGGTTTGGGGGTATTTTAGGGTTCCGGGTTTTGTATGGGGGCCTGGTTTAGGGTTTAGGGACTGGCTTCAAGTAGGGCCATTGGGTCTCTTTACTTGCCTGACTTCTAAACCCCTCCCAAAAGTTAAACATTTAGCTTCCGTATTATGGTTCATACAGAAGCCAAAAAAACCCTAAGAGCCAACCAGAAGAACGCCAAGTTTACATGAACACCCTTCGTTGTACTTGTTGCACAAGTCGCCAGAACCACCCTAAACGCTGGCTCCAAACATCATCAGCCCAATAAATCAAAGCCCTAAGCCACAAACGCCAGACCCCAAGAAGCGAACCCCTTGGTCCCAACAACCACACACAAAAAACCCGAAATACTCTCCAGACAGCCCTTACAGAAACCTTGCATTTACTTGCAGAAGCACCCAAAACAAACACAGAAAATACCTCCGCCCCTTCCCTAAACTCTATTCACCAACCCGCTACCACCAAAAAACGAACAACATCGAAACCGAGCCGGTCAACCCCAGCCCACCATGAACAACAAACACTAGTAACTCGCCGCTAAAGCCTAAAACCACCCTTAAACCACCCTACAGACTAGCCCGCTACGGAAAACATACCTCGAAACTCGCCTCCAGAGGGCCTAATATTAATATGCTTTGAATAGGGGTACATGGGCCCGCACGGCATGGTTCTGAATACTGAGAAACGCGCTTCAAAAATTCTAAACCCCACACCCGAAACCCCAAACGCAAAGTGCGAACCCCGACCCCTCAACCCCTCAAAACTCGCCTCCAGACGTCCTGTTGCTGTGCTTCTAGGTTCCCTCCTCGGACAATGAGCTCCAAAATGCCTTGGCCGAGGCTTACTAGGGTTTCCCTAGAGCCCCCAAGTACCCTTTATAGTACCTAGAGTCTCCATTGTAGTTCCTTTTTTTGGTTAACCAGTTTTAGGGTTAGGATCCTATAATAGGGATTTTGGTTAACCAAAAAAAGGAACTACAATGGAAACTATAGGTAGTCCCTAATGACCCCTTAATGAGAAGTATTAGAGCCCTTGAACGGGTACTTGGGGGCTCCTCGTCGGGGTTTGGGTTCAGGCCCAGAGCTTCCAAAACCCCTTAATTAAGGAATATTCCTTAAATCATATTAGGGATCCTAGGTAGGCCCTGAATTTCTTGAAGGGCTCCTTGAACGGTTAAGGCTTATAGGGCTTCGGGTTTAGGGGTTTAGGGTTTAGGGCTCCTTTGAGGGTTCCTTTCGGTTTCTTGTTGGTTTCCAGCAAGGGCTCCTTCAAGGTTCCTTTGAGGCTTCCTTTGAGGCTTCCTTTCGGTTTCCTTAAGGTTTCCTTGAAGGGCTGCTTGAAGGGCTCCTAAAGGGCTCCTTCGAGGGCTTTTTTCGGTTTCTTTAAGGTTTCCTTTAAGGGTTCCTCCCTGAACCAAATCTGGAGGGTCAAGGTTTAAGGGCCAAGGGTTTGGGCGTTTCCGGGTTGGGGCCTATTGCTACGGGGCCTGATACATAGTCTTATGATTCTAATGGTTCGGTATTTGGGTTACGGATAGTCGCTCTGTAGGCCAGTATTTGTGAGAGTAGCTGACAATCATAGGTACTTGGCCACTTAGGGCCGGGTCTAGGGTTGTGTTATCCCTCGAGGATTCCCGCATTATGAGGATCTGCTCTGTCTTGACTTTTTGGTATGGGCTTGGGATTAAGGGCTTGGGATTTCAGGGCCTTGGTAAAGCTTTATTCAGAGGATGCCTTACAAACCGACACACCTAAGCTACTAGCTGAAACCCTCAACCCCAAACCTACACTCCAAACCCTACTACTGCAGTCTGCAGGACCTTGGCAACCTAAAGTCCAAAAACTCGGACCCTGCCCTAAACCCCGAGAGTCCAAGTCTCCAGGTAACAGCCCACAATTGCACTATCCTCACACAATAAACTACCCCTAATCAGCCCTTATCACTCGGGTACCTTGCATCCCTTAAACCACTTGTAAGTCATTGTGGTTAAACCCTATAACAAACTTCCTATTAGGGGCTGAGTACCGTAAAAAAGGGTTGACCTTTTTACATATGTTAGGATTGTATACACCCAAAAGCTTAAAGGTTGGGCTACCCAGCTACTAGGATTCATTCGGTGTGTTGCACCCTTAAGATGTTTAGCACTCCCGGGGTGCGGGCATTGCTCCAGCATGCCTCTGGTCTCGCTGAGGGCCTGCTCCCTCCTGCATTCAGGGGTTTATAAGTTGAAGTCTAGGATTTGAATCGCAAGTACTTAGTGAAACTTAGTGGGCTCCTTTAATTTACGGTTCCTCAACTAAGGTCTCGTTGTGTCTGATTTAGGGCTGAAGGGTTCAAGGGCTTAGGATGAGGAAGGCTTAGGGTTTGCGATTCAGGATCTAGGTTGAGGGTTTGGAGTTTGGGTGTTTAGGGCACCTCGGGGCCTAAGTCCTGAAAACCCCAGCAAAACTAACCGATAAAGCATTGCGAGCATGTATGTCCGTCCGTCCGTCGGTCTGTCTGCCCGTCCGTCGGTCGGTCTGTCTGTCTCTGTCGCGCAACCCCTCCAACCATGCCCACAACTTTCAGCACCCTCCAAGCCCTAATCCGCAAACAACCCTTGCAAAACCTAAGTACATGCAGCGAGACGCTGTACTAGACATAAGAGTATCCTCGGAATAAAAAGGGTGCCCTTTTTGGTTTAGGGTTATAAGGGACCCTGGACCCTAAAAAAGGGAATAAGGGCTTACTCTGGGTCCTAGTATATAACCCCCCGAACGGTACAGGCCGAGATTGAACCATTCACACATCGTAAAGTCGGAGGCCTCGCAAGGTGGGATGAAAGTAGGTGGAATTAAAGATCCCTTATACAAGGACTCATATTTGAATGGGAATATCCCACCTACCTTCATCCTACCTTTTGAGGCCCCCGATAAAGACCGAGCCAAGCTGCTGGACGGTCTGGTCGACCGGCGGTG
Source organism: Symbiodinium sp. CCMP2592 (assembly GCA_905221615.1). Classification (NCBI taxonomy): domain Eukaryota; class Dinophyceae; order Suessiales; family Symbiodiniaceae; genus Symbiodinium; species Symbiodinium sp. CCMP2592. The sequence goes on from CAJNDT010005944.1 coordinate 251,296, forward strand.
CCAGAGAGGGGCGCGACACGCGGCTGGAGCTGGCCTGCATAACGATTGGTCTTATGGGTCTTTCCGAAACTTAGGGGTACCTTATATGGGGGTCCTTACAGTAAGGATCCTACTATTTAGGGTACTATCTTAGGGTACCCTATTTTCGGAAACTCCCTTTTGGGTTCTTCGGCTTAGGATTTAGAGTTCAGGGCTTGACTACCTTCAGATACACTTGTGAATTCATCGGCCGGAGTCAGTAGAATGAAGTTTTGGGGTCTCTGGGTCCACGGTTGGTTTGCGCTGGAGAAGCCCGACGCGCCTCAGAAGGCGTTGCATCAGTGCGTGTTTGCCAACACCTGGCAAAGATATGAAGGCTATGGGATCCAGGTTTCTGTCTACCCTAAGGGTCCATGTTCCCAAATAGTATATACTCGGGCCTTAAAGTAGTCCCTGTACAGGTACAGTGGGGCCAAAGCAAGTTGGCACCTGGGTACATGGACATTTAGGTACATGGACCCGTAGGGCTATGAAGACCCACGACACCGTCCATAAAGAATATACTGCTGAACACATTGTTGAGAACGCTAAACCCTTAAACCTTGAATCCCAAGCCACTAGACCCTAAACCTGTTGGAGGGTCAGGGATGTAGCAAGTAAGTAAACTTTAAACGTATAAGTACCTCAAAAAGGATGCTGATTGAGTTATACTGCTTAGACGTCCATAAAATGACTACTTACTAAGTCCCCGACCCTCCAAGCGTAAACCTTGAACTCTTGAACTCTTAACCCTTAAGCCCTAACTTGGAGACGCCCGAAACTTACGAGTCGAAAGTCAAAGGGGAAAAGGAGGGACCCTTAATGGGGATCCCTACCCTATAATGGGCTATATAATGGGTATATATTAGCAATATTAAGGGTATATACCTGGGGGTCCTTATTAAGGGTCCCTCCTTTCCCCCTTTGAGAAAGTCTAAACCCCAATCCTGAATCACAGGGATCCTTAGGGGGGAGGGGGGGAAGGGGGGGGGGTAGGGGGCCTCAATGCCCACAATAAGGACCTAAGGCCCATTCAAGGAAGTACAATGCCCTACCCCCTCCCCCCCTAAGGGTCCCTATGACTGAATATCTCGCTACGGATTCACGTACTTCATAATCAAGTACTCTCCCAAATACTAACCCACTATCTTCCGATTTCCCGGCACCCAAAAACCTAATTCTTCTAGTCCTTCGGACCCTTACTTTAAGCCCTTATAACAACTCTATGGAACCCTTGCAGAGCCCTTTCCGATGCTCTTCGTCTGCAGAACACAACACAACAACAACACAGTGGCAACATCAGGAACAACTCAAGAGACACATTGGCAGCTTGCGATACTCTGCTTATCAGGTTCTTTGGGCCTGTATCGTCTGACTCAGATCGCACCTCACAAAGCCATCAGCTTATTTGGGCCCGTATCGTCTGATTCGGATCGCACCTCACAAAGCCATCAGCTGTGCCCGGTGTGCGGTAGCCGCCGATGCGAGACCATCCTTGGGCCGCAAACATTACCAGTCTGGGGGGGGGGGGGGGAAATATGTAAGGTCCAGAGTCTTACTTGGAGGGTCGGGGGGGACTTAGTAAGTAGGTAATAAGTAAAGTTATAAGTACCCCAAAAGGGATCCTAATTGGGGTTATGGTAATTATAAGTCTCCAAAAAAACTAGTTACTAAGTAGTGTTTGAGGCTATGGGCTTTCAGGGCTTTGGGGTCTTAGGGAATTTGGGCTAAGGGCAGAAGGTCTGGGGTCTTAGGGTTATGGGGCTTTAGGATGAATGCCTATTGATGTCTGGGGTGTTGGGATTTAGCTTTCAATTCTTTTGGGTCGTCAGGTTCGGGTTTGGGGCTTATAGGGCCTTGGGGCTTGTCTTACTGTTGATGATATAAATCCTGCATTACCCTAAGGACCCTAAACTATGGGAATTATGGTATATTCCTTATTATGGGTAATGCAGGATTTATATCATCAACCGTAGTCTTCGGGTCTTTGCAAGCCAAGAGTTGAAATCCAATCATAAGGGCGCTGGACGCCAACCGGCGACGAGCACTGTCAAAGGGATCCTTAGGGGTGTAGGGGGGAGGGGTGTAGGGGACTATATTTCCTTAAATAGGCCTTATTAGTCCTTATTATGGGCCTTAAGGCCCTCTACCCCCCCTCCCCCTACACCCCTAAGGATCCCTATGATACTGGTGGTCCGGCCCAACCTTAAACCAGCCGGCCTTCTTCTCTTGTTGAGTCTCGCATTGTGTTTGCTTTTCTTGTTCTTCTCGATCTTGGGCAGGTAGTAACCGGGCCTTTTTTGTCTCGGCGACACAAGGAGTGGAGGCGATAGATTCAAGTCTTCTTTTTGGCGACGTGCAGACGATGCCCAAGGCTCCTGCGGCTTGCATCTCGAACTCGGCATCGCCGACGACAGGTGCTTGGGGTGAAGATCTCCCTGCGCGAGTTGGAGCGTTGTCCAAGCCGCTCATGGCCCCAAGGCAGTCCGGCCGCGGGGGTTGCAGGCAGGATCCCATCCCCCCAGAGACTCCAAAACCCCTTAATTAAGGAATATACATTAAAATATAATTAGTAGGATCTCTAATATGATTTAAGGAATATTCCTTAATTAAGGGGTTTTGGAAGCTCTGGGGATCCCCTTCCTTGCATCGTCTAGTAAAGTACAGGATTTAATATAGGGGCCCGAGGCTTAATCGGAATCTCCAAAGCTTACACCTAAAGCCTCCAACCCTGAACCCCAAACCGAAGCCTGAGCCACAACACCAAAATCCTAAGCAGCCTAAGCCTGGACCCTGAAGCCCTAAACCCCGAAAGATGAGAAGCCGCAACCAAAAACCATGACTACACCCCTGAACGATCGTCAAGGTAACCAAATAATATGGTTCTCAAACCATAAAGGTTATACTCTGAATCATGAGACAGTAGTCTACGTGCTCAAAGCCCCCGGGGCACACCTGAACCCTAAACGCCTAACCCCGACCTATCCCGAAGTTAGGCAGTACCTGGAAGGTCAGGCGACTTGACAAATAAGATTATGACTACCTTGCGTGGGTGTTGATTAAGTAACTACAGTAAGTACAAATGTAGTTACTTAGGTTGTGAGCTCGCAACCCTGAACCCTCAAGTAGGATCCCAGTACCCTAGGCACAAAAAGGGCTCCCCTTGTGGTATTGGGAACTCCAGAAAGTTGGAAGATGGTTTCATGGTAGGATACCCTGTAATTTACCATAGAAGGGTTAGGATAATCATATTCCAACTTTCTGGCTTTTACCTTACAGTGAAGCGTTTCGGGTTTCTGCTTTCTTAAACCCTAAACCCTAAACCTAAACCCTAAACCCAAAGGGTAGTTTCATAAGGTTCATAAGGAACCTGAGACGACAGAAGGGGACAAAGGGTCTCACTGGGAGACCGAATAAACACCTCAACCCTAAAGATATGCCGAAGACCTAAAGACCCTAAACCCTAAACCCTAGAGACATTCCGAAGACCTAGAGACCCTCAATCCCTAAACCCTAAAGACATGCCGAAGACCTAAAGACCCTAAACCCGAAACCCTAAAGACATCCCGAATCCAGATAGCTGAGGCAGCTGCGGCGAACTAAGCGAGACGGACCTGCCCCAACAAGCAAAAGGCCCTACTTGGAGGGTCGGGGGACTTAGTAAGTGCCGTACGGGTTTTGCTGTGTTCTCGACAGCCCTACTATGAAGGTACATCCCTACAATGCATTTTCCATTTCTGCTCTAGGTCTTCGGATACGTCGGATACATCTTCAATCTAAACCCGCACCGCTCAACATCGTGGCGGAATTAGGGAAGACCCTAATCCTTAACCTTACTCCACCAACAAGCCATAAAAAATGAAAGGTTGAACTTTCCGATTCCTACTAAATCATAAGGACCCAAAACGTTTAAAGATTGGGCATTGGGGATCTAAGTAAGATGCGGTCAACGCAAAATCCTCAACATCTTCTAGGATATATGGGAGTTTCCAAAACTAGGGGGGGTACCTTGTTTGGCTATGTAGGGTACTATATTAGGGTGCCCTGTTTTCGGAAACTCCCATATAACACCGAGCCTCAATGGCTTGGGGAGAGGCCGAACACCTATCTGCAGGGTCGGGGGACTTCGTAAGTAGCTCTTGTTTAGACTTACAAGTATCATAACCCCAACCACGACCCTTTTAGAGGTACATATCTGTCTGCTTATTGCCTATATACATTTTACTCGGACGCTCCACGTACACTCTAAACCCTAGACCCGAAATCCTAAACCCTGACGGAACCCTTATGGAACCCTCTAGCTAAGTCCTCCCGGCACCACCGCAAGAAGCTAAGACCGAACGAACCCCCCAGCTCCCGATGGGGTTTAGTTTAGTCCTTAGAGCCCAAAGGGCCACAAAGGGGATCAGGGTTTAGGGGATCAGGGTTTAAGGGTTTAGGGGTTTAGGGGCGTAGGGTTTAGGGGTTTAGGGTTTAGGGGTTTAGGGTTTAGGGTTTTTTGTGGCTTGGGGATATTGATATGTTCAATGCTTAAGGCTTGTATGATACAGTGGCTCGTTTCGGGGCTCGGGGCTCGAGCGATACAGGCCAAACCCGAAACCCAATCCCCGGGAACCCTACAGTAAACCCCAAAAAGTTGGAAACCGGATTAAGGCCAAATAGTGCTAGGATTACCTAAACATTATTCTTGAGGATTGAGGCTGTTGGGTTTCCAACTATTGGACTTCTACTGCAAACCATCAACCCTCGTTTGAACCTGAGCCGACAGGGGAAGCGGCCCGGCTGCCATTGGGTGTCATGGGCCTTCGCAAGATGTCTGAGGATGAGGGGCAGAGAGAGTTAGAAGCAAATCACCCTCTCAACCCCGAACTTGAACTGCTGAAGTGTACGGGTTCAAGGGTTTCGGTTTAAGGAAGTTAGGATTTGGAGTTTAGGCCGAAGGATTCAAGGTCACCCTAAACCCCAAACCCCTAAACCCCTAACCCTAAATTCGAAACCCAAACCCCAAGCGCGCCTCAGGGGCAAAGATTGGTTAAATACACAGGGGTCATTGTTCAGGTTCCTTTACCCAGAACCCAACCCTGAACCCTAAACCCTATGTTCAGGATTCAGGGTCCTTCACCCAGGGGGTCCCAATCCCTAAACGCCAAACACCTCCTCTTTCTTGTTTTTTCGGTTGCAGACCTGAGCTCATGATGAGTGCATTGTGAGACTCTCGGAAGAGCCCTGACTTAGTTGCTGAGTTCATAAGCGCCCAAAACTGCACACTCTTAGCGTGGGTAATACTACCCCCCAAAATTGTAAAGTGTATCCACTCAGCTGCTAAGCCCCTGAACCTTACCTGCAGTCTCCATCGTAGTTCCTTTTTGGCTCAACATTGTTTTGGTCAAGATCCCAAGATAGGAAGTTGGCTGTATAGGCAAACCCTAAAACCCAAACAATAAAAAGCCCAGACCTACTCTCTTCTGCACTTCACTGAATAATGTATGTATATATACCCACATGTACTATAACACATGGGTGGTTGTCAAAATTATGGTCCCTTTTTGGGGCCCTAATATAGTACGGCACCTAATATTTAGGGTACCCAAAAATGGGCCCTAATTTTGACGGCCACCCACATAATTTGTATACTGTTATGCAAACCCTAAAACCCCGACAGCGCGAAGCCCCAGCGGCGAGGGTGCTCAAGGCTCTGGCAGACTGCATGGTGGTGTAATGGCAGGCTCTGTCTGAGACACGCGCCTGGCGTCACGAGGTTTAAGGTTTAAAGTTTAGGGTTTTGTTCTTTCAAGCTGTTGGGGTTTAGGGGTGTTGGGGTTAGAGATCGGTTTGGATTCAGAGTTGAGGGGATAAGCAATTTTGTCAGGTTCAGAGTGTATCTGTTTGGGCTGTAGACTGACCCTGGGTGCGAGCAGGCAAGCTCTCATGAGGCATCTTATGATTTACGGTTCCCTAAACCCTAAACATTTGCAGTGGGGGTGCTACTGTCGGAGGCCATTATCCCCCAACAAACCACAGAAATAAAAGGCTAAAGTTTCCGATTTCTACTTAACTATAAGAGCCCAAACAGTTTTAAGGTTGGGTATTAGTGATCTAAGATACAGGCCAAAAGCCTATTAAAGCTCCTAGAGTCTCTAAATCTTCGAGAACCGTTGCAAGCAATGGAACCCTTGATAAAACCCTTAAATCAACCCATATCTTGCTGCAAGTTAAGGTCCCTGGATGAAACCCTGAATTACTGAGTTGTCCTTTAAGCCATTTGAAGATTATTTACTATGATGGTACTCTACAAAATAGTATATAGGGAAATTAAAAAAGATCCCAAAGGACAACCCAGATTATCTAGACCCAAGAGTAACCTAGGAAGAAAAAGGGTGCCCTTTTTGGTTTAAAGGGGGTTATAAGGGAACCTAAACCCCTGAAAAAGGGAATAAGGGCCTACTCTGGGAGTAAGAAAAATGAACCCTAGATCCCCTCAGCCCGGTTCTACCGATTGAAAGCCCCCGCATATCACAAGCAAAGGCCCCGGAATAGTACCCGAAGGGTCCAAGCTCTCTTATAGCACATATACAAATAGGGTCAATCTATGTTCATATGAATACATGGACCCTTAAACCACAAAGCCCCTATAGTAACCCTTACCTTAACCCCAAATAACGTACCTTTTCAGGGACTTATATGAAGACATCATATTAGGGATCCCTGAAAAGGCAGGTTCCTTAGGGTCCAGGTAACCCTTATAGTGGCCCTTACAGGACTGAATGCAAGTCACGCTTGGGATAATCTGTCTCGTGAACCTCGCCGAGTCGAGGTCCTCTGACGTCAGCCTGCGTATCAAGTCAGTTCATGCTGTTGAAGGCTTAGGAGGGTTTGGGATTTAGGGTTTAGGAGTTTAGGGTTTAGAGTGTAGGGGTTTAGGGTTGAGGGGTTTGGGGTTTAGGGCTTGGGGTTTTGGGCTTAGGGGTTTAGGGTTTAGGCCCCAAGGGTCCATGTACCCCGAATAGTATATACTAAGGCCTTGAAGTAGTCCCTATGCCGATACATTGGGCCCAAGATATACACTATTTGGGTACATGGACCCTTATAGTAGAAGGCTTAGGGCTTCTTCGGTTTACCCGAAAGGTGCATGTACCCAATAGGTCAGTCTACTCTCCCAAATGCTAATCTACAAAACTACGATCCTAAAGACCCTTACGGTTAGTGTTTGGGGCTTAGTTGTAGAGTTCAAGCTGTAAACTTTATCTGAGTGCTCTTGAAGGCTATTGGGATGACAGGCGACGGTGTACATACGAGTATGCAGAAGTCACTGTGCGAGACGACACGTACATACATATATACATGCAAACATACTTGCATACATACATGCAAACATATGGGCAAACATGTGTGCATTCAACAAATAAACAAGCAAGCAAACAATGAAATCAACGAACACATATGCATACATGCGTGCAGACCTGCCGAAAAAAACAGACTTACCCGCATACGTACTCCCGCATACGTACTAACATAACCTAATATATAACGTTACATAAGAGAACATAACATGCGCAACATGCATATCATACATACTCACATACATTCATACATTTATACATACATAAAGACAGACAGACAGACAGACAGACAGAAAGACAGACGTACGTACGTACGCACATACATGGACGGTCCGTTTCTCGTGGTCTGGGATTGAGGGCTTGGGCTTCTTCATTCGGGTGTAGGGTTGAGAGTTGAGGGTTTACGCAGAACTTTGACCAGGACCTTGCCGAAATGCAAAACCCAAAGCCCCGCTAAACGAGTAAGAGCGGCAGGGATTGGTGATGACTACTGCCTGCAGCCTTGCAGCTACTGATGGAAGGCGCGTGGGCACTTGACAGTTTAGGCTTTGGGCAAGTTCGGGGTTTAGGGCGTAGAGCTCCGGGTTCGGGATCTTGGGCTCATCGGGCTGAGAATTTCGTGATCATGGTGCAATATGGGCATACCGTTTTCTGGACGTTATGTGTTAGTTACGACGGAACTGAGAAACAAACGAAGCGAAAGGGATATCCTACGGCATGTGTGCGGTGGGATTTCTTTAGAGCTTAGGGCCGTTTCGGGTTTAGGGGTCTCTGCTACTTCAGAGTTTAGGCTGGGGCTCTTAGCCACAATGGGGCCAAAAACAGACCAAGCTTTCAAAACCACAACCCTGGACCTCTTTGCCCTAAATTTCTACGGCGTGCTCGGGGCCTGGGAAACTGTGCAGATTGATCGAGGCCATTGAAGTTCAGCGTCCTGGCACCCAGACCCCCGAGGGGATCTAGAAAGTAGATCCACTACTTTGGGGCCCTATACTACTAAGGGTACTTTATAGGAATCCCCATTAAGGAATCTACTTTTTGGATCCTCCCGGGGATCTGGGCAAGCAAACATTCAGGTATCTCAGGGACTTGAAAAATGGAAAGCAGACCCTAAGGGTCCAAACACTTCGGGGAACCTCAAAATGTTGGAGTTCTGAGACCCCAAAAGAGACCCAAGGGCTCTCCCTAGGAGATTCCGGACCCTCCTAAGGAGATACCTGGACCCTTAGGGCAGACCCCTGGCAGAACTTAGGATCTGGGGTTCAGGATGGTTCAGGTTTAGGGTAAAGGACCTCAGAAAGCAGAAACCCGAAACGCTTCACTGTAAGGTAAAAGCCAGAAAGTTGGAATATGATTATCCTAACCCTTCTATGGTAAATTCTAGTGTATCCTACCATGAAACCATATTCCAACTTTCTGGAGTTCCCTGTAGGGTCCATAAGACACGAAAGGTGCAAGTGTTCGGGTAGTATATAGAACCATGCTGAACTTAGACCCCTAGCAAAAAGGATAACATTTTTAGCTATTTCTTAGGGATTCAAGGAACCAATCATTAAAGACTAAGTACCCCTAAGAAAGCAGGCGCAAAACGGAACTAGTCTGGAAGTTTCTGGGAATCACTCCCCCACCCCCTACCCCCTCCCTCCTAACCCCCTACCCCCCTAACCCCCCTACCCCCCAACCCCTTAATTAAGGAATATACCTTAAAACATAGTAGGATCCCGGACATGATTTAAGGAATATTCCTCAATTAAGGGGTTTTGGAAGCTCTGGGAAGTCTCTGCGGATCACCCCCCACTTACCCCTACCCACTACCCCTTACCCCCCCCCCCCCCCCCCCCCCCCCCCCCCCCCCCCCCCCCCCCCCCCCCCCCCCCCCCCCCCCCGATCACTGACCCTAAACCCTAAAACCCTAAGCTCTACGCCCTAAACCCTAAACCCTAGACCCTAAACCCTAAACCCCCTACCCCCTACCTCCCCCACCTAGCCCCCACTGTTAGTGCACTGTGGGCCGAAGACAAGGCGCCTGACACAGTGCGGAAGTCTTTGAGTTGAGTGTTTTTAAGGATCTATAAGGGCTCCTTAACGGGATCTATAAGGGTTCTAGAAACGGGTTTCGTGTTTAAGGGTTTAAGGTTTAGAGGTCAGGGGTGTAGGGGTTTAGGTTGTAGGGTTTAGGGTTTAGGGCTTAGCCTCAGCCTCAACTCTCAACCCTAAACCCTATGCTTTTCCAAACCCCTTCATTCAGACCCCCTTACTTCACAGAAACTTCAAACGTTCAGAAGACTACCTCATAAGAGCATAATTGTTGAAAAGTTGGGTTTGGACCCATAAGAAGCCCCTAAACCCCAACCCCTCAACCCTACACCCTACACCCCAAACCCCTAAACCCTTGAACCCTAAACCCGAAAAAACACTAAAGCCCATTCCTCTCTTCTTCAACAACCGGGCCCCAAAAAGTTCAAACTTTCGAAAATAGAGCTAATATATAAGGCCAAAAAGTTTTAAGTTCCCTTGTTCACTATCTAAGATTCAGAACCCTCAACTCAAAGAGTTCCGAAGTGTCGCGCCTCGGACAAAACGGCTCCTGGCAGTCGTGCCTTGGAAACGTTCGGGTGGGGTTTAGGGTTTCAGGGTTTAGGGGTCTAGGGTCTAGGGGTTGAGGGTGTTTGGGGTTTAGGGTTTTGGGCTTCAAGGTTTAGGGTCTATCAGGTGTCGAGCTTTTAGAGGGTTCTGCAAGGGTTGGTTTTTAGACGGTTCTGCACGGGCTTGCTTTCGAGTTGTTCGAGATGTTAGGGGCTTCTGTAAGGGTTTTATAGTATTATCTGGTTTCATACGTCTTTCAAGGTTTAAGAGTAGATCTTAGGTTGCGGGTTCGTTTGGTTTGCGCCTGAAAATGGAATTTGTGCTTCGGTTTTGGAGCTTACCTGGCCCCCCAAACCAGGGGTTCCTAGCATAGTTTGAATAAGGAACATGCCCCTAAACCCTAAATTCTAAGTTGGAGCAAGGTTGGGATTCAGGGCTTAGGGTTTAGAACTCAAGGTTTGCCTCTTAGGGTCTAGGGAAAACTTGCTGTCTGGGGTCTCTCACATGTCGCTTCTGTGTTCCTTACTTCCCAGAAACCCCAGGGCTTGAAAGTTCAAACTTCCAGAATAAGACTACCTCATAAGAGCGCCAACTTTGAAACGTGGGTTTTGGACCTATCAGGTTCTAGAGCTCCGACATGACCGTCAAGATCAACCAAGCCAGCCCGTAAGATCAACCCTTAACCCTGCTTTTGGGCCCAGGCCTAAACCCTGACCCCCCGAGTCGTAAACCTCAGAGCCCGAAACAATGTTCCCAAGCCTATAATTCCTAAACCCTGAAGAACCTACCTTTTAGGCATTATGATTTCCTTTTATAAGTCCTAAAAAGGTAGGTTCTCCAGGGTTAAGGTAATTCCTAAACCCTGCAAGCTCTAAACCCTGCACAAGTACACGTTTCGGACCCTCGTTGACAAACCCAAAAAGCAATGCAAATAGAAACCTTAAGCCCTTCTCTAGAGCCCCCAAAAAGTACACAAGCAAAAACGAGGATAGGGACCTTATAACTTATAATGAAGCCCAATAAGCTAGGGATATCCCAATAAAATGCTTATGCTTCTGTGCTTTTGGGGTCCCTAATTTAGAGCCTAAACCCGTATAACCCGAAATCCTAACCCCTAAACACTTAACCCTTGTAATAAACCCGAAATCCTATTCCAAAAACCCTAAAAAAATATAACCCGAAATCCTAATCCCTAAACCCTAAACCCCTGCAACCCGCTTTTGGGGTCCCCATTCTCAGATCCTCATTCGCCCCTGACTTGAGGGTTGGGAGTTAGCGCTTCGGTTTTGGATCTTACCTGGCCCCCCAAACCAGGAGTTACAGATTCTTTGCGTATCGATGGAGGTTTACCTAACCCTACGTCCAAAATACCTGATACTCGAGGGCGGAGCCAGTGATCGTCCTCCTCATTGCCGGCGTGCGTGAGCGCCTGGCGATGCGATAACATGGTCCCCACTGTTTATATAGGGTTTACGGGTTTAGGGGTTTTGGGTTTAATTTTTTTTAGGGGTTAGGGCCCAAGACTTGTGACTAGGATGTATAGATTATAGGAAGCTGAACCTCATTGCTGGCTGTTGCAATCAAGTGTCCTCTTCGTTCTATGGTCTGAGGTGTTGCTTTGAGGTTTCTTCTTTCGGCATGACACCTCTTTTTTGACTCGCTTGCTTGGCGGTGCTGCGGCAGGACCCTACTTTAGCGCTGCAGTCTCAGTGTTTAGCTTACTACTTAACCATGTCGGGATTCCAGATTTTATAGAAACTAATGTAGGAACCTGATTAACAAACCCTGGGCCTAGAACCCCAACATAGTAGGATTCATGTAAGGAACCCTAATAAAGGCCCAAGGTCTCTTAATCAGGTTCCTACATTCCGTATTTCGCCCCAGGCGTTTTAAGCGGGGATGGCTATACTGATGACTTACAGTTGAGGGTTTTGGGGTCTACGTGTTTTCACAAGAATCGAAACCGCGAATCTGCAAGTCAATCTCCCAACCCTCCAACCCTAAACCCTACTTAAGGGAGCAGGGGACTTAGTAATTAGCGTGATTTTAAGTAAGGTAACTAGAGATAAATCTACTTATAACCCTAGTTGAGGTACTTAGAACCCTACTTACTGTGTATTGGGTCCCATGATCCTCCAAGTAAAAACGGCCTGCCCGGGTGCTGTGCGGGGCGGAGAAGATGGCGTGGCTGGAGGCGACGACGACGGCGTTACCAGCATCGTGCGCCGGCCACGGACGGAGCTAGGGGTCTTCAAGCTTTACCCAAAAGGCCTTGAAACGTAAGACCGATACTAGCGGAGTGGGGCTGCGATGGTGTACGAACTTGGGGTGGCCTCCGAGCTACACTCGAAAATTACACCAGAGCAATCCAGTCATCACACAAGTCTGCATCATTTCCGATTGAGTGTATGCATGATGAAAGGGTCACCACATGTGTGGGAGTTTCTAGGTTTGGTTTATATGACCTAGATGGATTTTGTAGATCCAGATGCTCCTTCTCGACAATACTGCGCGTAAAATCTGGCGAGACGCCCGCTACACCTCGATACTTCAAGAAGATCATAGGGTGAGCCAGGGAAGCAGTGGCTGGATTGAGTTCCCGCTCCCATGTCCTGAGCCCCGAAACTCAAATATATCAACCCCTAGACACACACAAAGCCTAAACCCTAAAAGTCCCCACAAATCAAACATAAACCCCTGCTATAGAACCCCCTTGTCGAATCCTGCCGAACAGACATTTCAAATTTTAGAACCGAAACCACAGCAACAACTTTCCCCAAGGGTCCAAGTACCCAACCACCTAATAATCATATACTCTCCAAAATCCTAACCTACATAACTACTATCCTGAAACCGAGTACCTGACAATTGGGTCCTTTGGACCCTTGGGGTTTAGAAGATCCGACAGCTCTACAGCCTCACCGATTTCAAAGGCCGCATTGAGGGACCCCGAAAAGAGCCCTAAACTACTAAAACCCTAAAACCCTAAACACTAATACGAGCCCACAATGACAAACCCTAAACCTTAAAGGAGCCCTAAACCCCAAAACCCTGGGCATCAAACTATATGGTCTTTGGGGCCCAAAAAGCCTTAGTATATGAGTCCTTAGATGCCTAGGGAAAGAGCCCTCGACGGCGCGATTTTCTGATTTTCAGCGCTGAGAGGCTCGGCTGTGCACTCAGCTGGCGCCTCGGTCACTTCTGCGCTCTCCGGCGGGGACATTTGCCCAGAGACTCCAAAACCCCTTAGTTAAGGAATATACGTTAAATGATATTAGGATCCCTACTATAATTCAAGATATATTCCTTAATTAAGGGGTTTTGGAGTCTCTGGGTGTGTTTTACCTATAGTCTCCATTGTAGTTCCTTTTTTTGGCTAACCAATTTTATGGTTAGGATCCTAGGATAAAGTTTTTGGTTAACCCAAAAAGGGAACTACAATGGAGACTATAGGTTGTGTTTTAAGCTTCCGACGGTATACAGTAAACCTCAAAAAGGTGGAAACCAGATTAAGGCCAAACAGTGCTGGGATTCCTTATACATTACTCTTAAGGATAGAGGCTATTGGGTTTCCAACTTTTGCTTCTACTGTAAGTTTCTGACGGTTTATAGGGGTTCAGGGTTTATACGGTCTGGTTTTGAGGGTGGGGGTTTAGGGTTTTCTGGGCTTCGTGAAGCTGTAAAGCGCGATTTTCGGGATGCAAACAGGGGTGTATAAGGATTTGTTCCGGCCGTATGAGGCGTTCGATCGGGCCGGACTAGAATGAGGATTTCGGAAGGGGTCTACTCCCTAAGGGCCCGTGTACGCATGTAGCATAAACTTTGGGCCCAATGTATCGGTACTTGGCTGACTTCAGTACTGTAAGTGCCTTAATAGTTAGAACTAGAACGCAGTTTGGGGTGGGCTCCTTATCAAAACCTTAAGGTTAATATACCCCCAAAGCCTTCGGAGAGGGTTGGGCCCTTAGGGATTGGGTTTTCAGCTTTGGGCTTTAGAGGTTTGGAGCTTAGGGGGCACGATTTGGGAGTTTCTGAGAATACGGCCCCTATACCTCTAAATACTAGGATCCCTACTATAAGGACCCTAAATAAGGTACCCCTACAGTAATCTTCGGAAACTACCATTTAGGTCGGAATGATGAACCACGGTTTCCCAGAGTTGTGAAATTGAGCGGACAGGCAGGAGTCTTACCTGCTAAGAGGGAACATCGGGGTCACATTAAACCCTAAACCCCAAGCCCAAAAGGCTACTGCGGCTTCACGGATCAAGCGTCCTAGTATAAAATTAAGGTGATAGGTGGGAAGATAACTATAGCAACAAATACCTATAGCGCCGACCAATGCCCAACCAATAACGTACTTGTAATTTAATGTACGACGTCCTGCATCCTAGACCGCTTTTACCCTGAGTGCAACCCGGAAATCGAAAGCCAAAACACATACACTCACAGAGACAACAAACCCTAAACCCTGGTCAACTCTAAGCTAAGGCTGCAATGCTTAGGAGGAAAGGCCCTACTCGAAGCTTAATAGGTCGGTTGAATTTAGGTGTGTAATGCTTAGGGTCACGAGCACCCTTTCAGGGATTTTCGCGTTTGGGGTTTAGAGGTTTAGGGGCTCAGGGCCACAACAAGTTTCAGCTTCATGCAGCAATGCTGGGTCAACAAGCCCCGAGACATTCAAGCTGCAATAGCCACTGGACCCGACAGCGAAGAAAATCCTACTGAAACTTGCCAACACCCATGCAACCACCCTGCACCCTACATCCCCTCAGCCCTAAACACTAAACTCTAAACCATAATATACGGGCCTTAACAATTAGAACGGGGTTTGCGCCCTGTTATACTACAACTGTAATCAGGAACACCCCAAACTGGTATAGGTAATTATGTAGGCCCCTGTATTGCAACCCTCCTCAACAACAAAAACAAAAAGAGCAAAGCCAGGCCTTGGCGATCCTTCGCGGCTCAATTTGGGAGTCCTCCGTGCCGAGGTCAGACAGCATGTTTTAGGGACAACAAAGTTTAGGATTTAAGGGTTCAGGGTTTAGGGGTTCAAGGTTTAGGGGTTGGGGTTTAGGGGCCTTAACCTTTAGTCGTTCTTAACTGCTACCCTAAGGCTCTACGGACTCATGTTCTAGTCTAGTGCTTTTGTGCAAATACCCTGCTATGAATGGCGGTTGGGCGATGTTGAACCTTAGGGTTCACTGTTTGGATTACTGTAGGGTCTTGGGTTTCTCACTCTAAGGGTCCATGTACTCCTGTAGTATATACATTGGCTTAAAGTACTCCATGTATAGATACATTGGCCCAAAGTATACACTTTTTGGGTACATGGACCCTGAGGGTCATGATATAGAACCAACGGCACAGTGTGCTGCCAGCGCTACAAACAACACTCCAACCTGGATAATGCCCAGATTGAAAGATTCAGGCGGCCCAAACCAATGTAGGTTTCCAGTGGTGCATGAAATTTAGGTTCTATAGGGCTTAGATCTGAGGTTTCTGGTAGGTATATGCCCACATGCCCATGTGCAGTCGGGCTCTCCAATACAAAGCCCTCTTCTTCGGACCATATCAGCCATATCATATCATATAAACCTTCTTGCTTCAGCCGGATAACCGCGTAGGGGGTTAAGGGTTGAATCTTAAACCCTAAATCCTCAACGCAGACGGCTACAACTTTCCGGGCATGGACTTCGACGTAGGGTCTGTAGGACGAAGTCTGGTTGATGCTGGACAACACGGTTCTCGTCTAAGACAGTCTGCATCTGTCTGACTCCCGCCGACCGCTTGAGTCTGTGACACAACCTTCCTCACCATTGCCTTAAGCGCGCCTCCGTGGCGTTTCGGACGTTTCCAAGGGAGCATGCCACACCGTTGGACTGAAGGCATGACTGCCCAGCAGGTCCATCCTGGTCTGTCGTGACCACATACTAGAAAGGTAGTCACTGAGGCCGAAAAAGCAGCGATGCCAGAAGAGGCTTCAGGAACAGGTCAATTTCGTCGCCATACTGTCCTGCGCCGGCACTGAAGGAGCTACGGGATGTGCATCAGGGGTGAGACTCGGAACTCCAAGGAGGGAGGTTTCTCAGGGTCCAGGTCAACTACACTGGACTCAGACCCCTCACAAAAATCACAATTTCAGCTGTTTCTTCGGGATTAAGGGAACCAAAGATTATATATGATTTCTAGTACCCCAACCCTAAACACTTGGAGGGTCGGGGGACTTAGTAAGTAGGTAATACGTAGAGTTGTAAGTACCCTAAAAGGAGTCCTAATCGGGGTTATGATACTTATAAGTCCCTCAAATAGCTATAGTTACTAAGTCCCCCAACCCTCCAAGCAGCCAAAACTCCATAGCAGGTAAGTTTCTTAGGGTCCCGGTAAGCCCTAAACCCCTAAACCCCTTTGAAGCCTAAGCCCTAAACCCCACCGGGTAAGCCCTCAACAATCAAAACCCCACTTAAAGGGTCATGGGACTGAGTAAGTAGGGTTATAAGTACCCTAGTTGGGGTTATAAGCAGTTATAAGTATAGTTACCCTAATTCTAACCATAGTTACTAAGTCCCATGACCCTTTAAGTAAGTAGACCCTAAACCCTAAACCCTATAGATCCCTTTATAAGGAACCCCTATAGATCCCTTTTAAGGACCCCTTTAAGGAGCCCTAAAGCATAGCCTCGAATTCAAAAGCTCCTGCATCAGCTTGTGGCGCATCTTCTCGCACATGGCCTTCCAGTCAGCCTCTGAGCAGCTAGGAGACCCAGTAACCGAGGACCCTTTTAAGGGTTCCTTTAACTACTATTTGCTTAAGAACCACCAAAAAATTGGAAAAAAAATATTCCTTATAGGGGTAATATAGGGATTATTATTTTTATTCTTTGGTGGTTTCTTAAGCAAATAGTAGTTAAAGGGGATCTATAAGGGATGTATAAGGGTACTAGAATATAGGGTTTAATAATTAGAATAGGGTTTGGGGGCAGTAACCTAAGAATAAAAAGGCCTCTCTTTTTGGCCTATAGGATAAGGGTTTAGGGTTTAGGGTTCTCTTTTTGGTATTGGGTAACTTTATAATTTATAAGGAACCTAGGACTACAAAAAGGGAATAAGGGTACTACTGGGCATCCTAGGCAGGATCAGGCAGAGCTTTACTCTACTGCAGGGGCCTTACTATGGTTAAAACAGGATTTTTTTGCGGGGGGTATCGAAAAAGGAACCACCAGAATAGTGCTGGTAACTATATAAGCTTCCATTTTGAGTACAGAGGGTGTTCTTCATAGAGTTGAAGGTGTAAGGCTTGGGGCTTTTCAGAGTCTGAGCATGAAACCCTGAGGGTCTATGTGCCCGGTTCAGGGCTTAAGGGCTTAAGGGTTTAAGGGTTAAGGATTTAAGAGTTAAGGGTTAAGGGTTTAAGGGTTTATAAGGTTTAGGGTATGTTCCCTATATAAGGACTACTTTTATAGGCCCAAGGTATATACATAGACACCCTTTTACACCCTAAACACCATATTCCGAGACCTAGCAGTAACCTAGGAATAAAAAGGGTGCCCTTTTTGGCTTAAAGGGGGTTATAAGGGAACCGAAACCCTCAAAAAGGGAATAAGGGCCTACCCTGGGTCCTAGATTCTAAAACGTAACTTAAAATGTAACTTCTGGCCTGAACTCGTGCACTCTATCCCCTCGGCCCCTTACAGGGTTGAGGCCTTCGGGTGTATCGAAGGCCTCAATCCTTTAAGGGTGCCATATTGTGCTTGGGTGCTACCAGAAAGGTGTAGGGTTTAAGGTTTAGGGCGTTTGGGGGTGAAGCCTTCATCAATTTTGGGTGGGGTTTAGGGCTAAGTAGGGCTTGAGACCCATAGACTGTAAGCCTCCATTAGAACGTTTGATGATATAAATCCTGCATGACACAGAATAAGAAATATATCATATGTTCCATGGTTTAGGGTCCTGAAGGTATTGCAGGATTGATATCATCAACCGAATCAGTTCAAGCACATATCTTTAAACCCCGCCTGACAAGGCACTCTTTCCTGGCAGGGTCGGGGGACTTTAGTAAGTAGGGCTCCTTAAAGGGATCCTCCAAAGGATCTATAAGAGTTCTATAATGGAGGGTAGGGACTTAGTAAGGAGGTAATAAGTCGACTTACAAGTACCCTAAATGGGATCAACTTTGGGGTTATGTTACTTATAAGTCTATAAGCTAGCTTTCTACTGAGTCGGCCCCCCAAGTATGAACAAATCATGATTTGAAATATGGTAGTTTCCGAAAATAGGGAACCCTGGTACAGTACTCTTAATATTAGGGTCCTTACTATAACGCCCCCCCCCCCCCCCCCCCCGAAAAAAAGGTACCCCAAGTTCTCGGAAACTACCGTCTCGAGAGCCCTGCACTCAGAGGTAGAAGATCCTGAACCCCAAACCCTAAACCCTTGTCCCTAATTGTCCATGTAACCAAATAGGGTCACTTTAAGGGTACCATAAGGGTTGTTTCAAGGGTTCTATAAGGGCTGAACAATTAGAATAAGGTTTGGGGGTATTAGATAGTATGCTCACTTGGAGGGTCGGGGGACTTAGTAAGTTAGATAATTGGTATACAGTAGAAGGCGGAAAGTTGGAATATCATTGTCCTCATGCCCTTAAAGTAAAGTATAAGGGATCCTAGCACTAATCCTCCTAAATCCATGTTCCAACTTTCTGGCTTCTACTGTAGGCTTATAAGTACCCTAAAAGGGATCCTATTTGGGGTTATGAGACTGACAAGTCTGAAGAATAGCAACTTACTACGTCCCCCGACCCTCCAAGTAAGGGTCCATGTACCCAAATAGCGTATGCTTTGGCCTTAAAGTAGTCCCTATAGAGGTGCTTGGGGGCCAAAGTATGTACTACTTGGGTACATGGACCCTGAGGGTGTAGACCATAACTCAACTTGCGGATCCGAACAATATCTTTTTCAGGGAATAGACCCCACCTAGAGCGTCATACCCTGCCCCTTTTCTTAGAGTGCCGAATCTTTTGCTAGGATCTGACAAACAGAAAAAAGGTACCCAAAACAGGTGTAAGTATAACCCGTCAGAATCTACTATTGTGTATTTTGTGCGTCCCGAAAACTCGGTGGAAAACCTGACAGGACACCCATGAGAAACCCAACTAATTGGAAACCTCGAGGAGCGAGACCCTATAGTGCCCCTATCCCTAAGGATCCATGTACCCATATAGTAGGTACCTAGGCCTTCAAGGGGTCCCTATATGGGCACTTTAAGGCCTAGGGCCTAGGGTACATGGAGCCTTTGGGTATAATGATCTACGGTTTAGGGTTTAGGGTAAAGCTCCACACAACCCGATACAGCCCCTCCAAAACCCCAAAACCCTAACCCGGAACCCCAAACCCCAAACCCTGAGAAAATAGTTGTATAGATGGCATTATGACCTATTGTTGAGATCCCGATATAAAACCAAAGGAAATGTAAAACATGATCAGCAGTGGGCTTATGTGGATCGTCAGTTGCAATTGATGTTCTTGGTTGTGTGGTTTCCCTCGTGCTTGGAGGGTCAGGGGACTTAGTAAGTAGATAATACATAGACTTATAAGTACCATAACCCCAATTAAGATCCCTTTTAGGGTACTTATAAGTCTACTGATTAGCTACTTACTAACTCCCCCGACCCTCCAAGTGCATTATCCTAACCACAAAACAGATGAGCCACAAAGGGACTGCATTGGAGAGTATGGCAGTGCGAATAGACTGCTCAGCGACAAGCTGCAGATCCTGCCTCCTGCCATGGCAAGAGCCACCCAGACCTTCCAAAATCCCAGAGTTGAGGAACATTACTTAAATCATATTAGGGATCCTACTATAATTTAAGGTATATTCCGTAATTAAGGGATATTGGAAGGTCTGGGCAAGTGAGTTCCTGGAGGTAACATCTTGAATCTTTTTGGCCGGAGCCACCGATGTCCTTCCTGCAGCCTGGGCCAAATTGCTCTGGCCAAAAAGCCGGGAATCCCTCAACGTGGGCTTGCGAGGCTTTTGCTTGCTCCACACACTTCAGTTCATGCCAATTTTCTGGAAGGGGTGGATGAGGAGCCGCCGCAGCAGCAGCAGGAGCGTGGACGACGTCTTTGGGTGACAGTCACGCGCAAACCGAACGTAAGCCCGACTAGGCACGCAGGCCCTTCCCCAAAGGGTCCTGCTTGCCTATATGGGGGATTTCACCCAAACCATAGAAACTAAGACCTACTATAGAACCCCCTATACTTTCCACTATAGAGGTACATTACATGTGTCTCTATGGGTTCACGTCCGAACTCGACATGCCTACTTCTGTCAGGCAATGCAAAGGGAACTCATTATCAGGAACCTGAATTTGCAGCTACGCTATACCCTATGAATGAAACCTATGCAGGCGGCTTTGACTCCCTATTCAGTCGCTTAGAGCCCCTAAACCCTGAAAGAAAACAAATCCCTAAATGCTAAGCGCTAAACTTCGACACGCCTGGGTGACGATGCGGCTTGTTGTGGAGATGCTGATCCTCCCACTGCCCAGAACACGGTTGAGGGTTTTAGGGCTTGGGGTGCAACAGCAGCAAAACCCAAAAAACAAGCTTCAAACAACCTAAACCAATAACCCTAAAGCTCTCACTCTGCACCAAAAAGAAACAAGAACCCACAATTGAAGCCCAAACCCCCATAAACGACACGCGCACACACACACACAAAACGAATATACTCACCAAAACCGAAACCCCAACCGGGTCCTGTAGGTCCGGGCTTCACGGCCATCTCGCGGGCTGGTGTACGCATCCAGGAGATGGGTCTGTTCAAGGGTTTAGGTTTAGGGCTAGGGCTTAGGGTTTAGGGTTTAGGGTTTAAAGTTTAGGGTTTAGGGGGTTTAAGGTTTTGGGCTTAGGGTTTAGGGTTTCTAGTTTAGGGTTTAGGTGTAGTTTGGGCTTTAAGGATAGTGACTATAAGGATTATATTGGGGCCCCATGATATTCCTATTATACCACTATTACAGGGTGGGGGCCCCTTCTAGGGTTTAGGCTTTAAGGGGAAAGGGGAATTAGGCATCTTGGAGCTTAGGCAGCTGTTCTGGAATACCAATAAGATGGCTCCATGATGGGGTCCCTCTTTGGGCTCGGAGCACGAGTAAAGGGAGCTAGATAGCTCCTCCGCTGCAAACCTGGTATTCTGTGACATTCCTTTGCTGAGAACCAGGTATTCTGGTATGTTCCTTTTCATTCAAGTCTTTTAGTGACAACCCGTATTCTGTGATACTCCGTGGTGTTCTGTGATATTCCTTTAGTGAAATCCCGGTCTCCTCTGATACTCTGGCCCTGGGGCTTGCCCGGAACCCAGGAAAAATCTAGCTTTTTCTAGCTTTATCTAGCTTTCGCTAGCCTTTTCTAGCTTTTTCTAGCTTTCGCTAGCCTTTTCTAGCTTGTTCTAGCTTTGTCTAGCTTTTGGTAGCCTTGCCTAGAAGAGCGGGTTCCGATCGTACGAAAATATTAGCAGTTCGGGGTCTGAGCCAAAGAACCTCCTGAAACAAATGCATTTAGGCGCTATGGCCGACGGATCGGCAGTGGATTGCCGGCACAAACAGAAGTCAAAGCCCGCCTCCGACTGCTAGGAACAAATAACACCCACCTGTAGTTTCCTGCTTTGTCTTCACTTGTTGCAGGCCCTTCAAGGGCACACTGTACCACAGGAAATCCGTAGCTTCCCAGCCCAGGACATACTTCAATACAGGAAACCCGTAGCTTATCTTAGTTTCTCTTAGTTTCTCTTAGCTTCTCTTAGCTTCTCTTAGCTTGTCGTAGGTTTTGCTTAGTTTCTTGCAGATTCCTGCGAAAAGCTGTGGAAAGCTAGATATGTACGCTTAATCAAAGAGGCGCCCAATCATTGAGCCATCTTACTGGTTTTAATGAGCTGTAAGGCAGTCCTACTGGATAAGTCAACTAGGGAGTATGATAGTTTCGAACTGGATGACATAAAATAAGTTGAGGGTTTTGGTTCACCCGGGGTAAACCTACTACAGTAGAAGCCCAAGAGCTGGAAACCCAATAGCCTCAATCCTTAAGAGTGATGTATAGGGAATCCCATCACTATTTGTCCTTAAACCGCTTTCTAACTTTATGGGGTTTACTGTACTATCTCATACCCTAAAACCCTAAACCCTACATGTCCCATACCTTATGCCCTAAACCTTTAGGGTTTAGGGTTGACCGTATAGGTGTTTGGGATTTTAGGGCTTTAGGGTTTGCAGCTCTGACTAGCGGCCTTTTGAGGCACAGGGGTTCCTCTATCTGGGGTCAAAAACATGCACTAGTCATAGAGGGGTCTAATAGTTAGACTAAGGTTGCTATAAAGGAGCTATAATGTAGGGGCGCGCCTCAGGGGCGTGGTCATCGAGGGCGATTACGACCCGGCCTCAATAATTAGACTAGGGTTTTGGGGAATATTACGATAATTGTAACAAGGAACCCCCAAAATAGTATTGGTACTTAATTACAATATGACCCCTATGGTACGTCCTGCATATGTCTGAGCAGTTCTTGAAGCTCGGCTTCCCATGCCGTGGTAGGCTTTTAGGGTCCAGGGTCAGCTTTTGTCCTGTGACTGCAAGGGTCCAGAGGAGCCAATAATTAGGTATTTATTGGTTTATTGGTTTCAGGATAGTAGTTATGTAGTTTATTTTGGAGAGTGTATGATTATTAGGTACTTGGACCCTTGGGGTGATAGTTTTCGGCACTTCCACTTCGCTTCGCAGTGCATTCTCGCGTTGAATGGCGCCCGATCGCACCTAGTTCGCAACTTAGTGTCTTCGGCTTATACGTTGTAAGCACGCTCCCCCTATTACGGTACTTTCTTGGATGGTCGGGAGACTTAGTAAGTAGTGTTATGCAGACCTTATTAAGTATCACAACCCCAATTAGGATCCCTCTTGGGGTACTTAGTACCTACTTAGTCCCCCGACCTAAATCTAAACCTGGGCCCTAAACTCCCAACCCAACCCTGCAGGTATCACCACCTATTTACTAAGGCCCACGACTCTTGAAGCAGAATTTGTGGACCCTTAGCTAGGCTATTATAAGGGCCTCGATAATGAGAATAGGCCTTTGCATGGGTCATATATACGTACACATATGGTTGCTTTTATAGTACGCTAATATTAGAGGGACTATAAGGGAATAATGCTACTCATCATTTTGGCTTCACATTACGGCAACCTTTCCAAGCTCGCCTTCGCCACGAGGCCCGACAAGGACTCAGCGGCTGCCGCCGTTAGCGAAGCGTCGCAGAAATCAGGGCCAATCCAGAAACCTTTTGGTATTTAGGGTTTTGGCATTTTAAGGCTTCGGACTTGAGGACTTTATTAATTGATTTAGGCTTCAGGGATCGAAGTCTTAGGGATTAGGGTTTGAAGAAGCCGAGAAAGGTTAGCGAAAATAAGGCCCTCTATAGTGATTTTTACAGAGCCTTCCAAGGTTTCTGCAGAGCAGTACAGGGGTCTATAGCGTCACAGACCCAGAGAATTCAGACATGCTATCACTCTGGAATTGGGTCCAAAAGACCATCAGTCTAATCCAGGTGGAGCTTTTAAAGCCTTTGAAAAATATTAGTAAATAAGATCCTCTTGAGCCCAATAAGGGAAAATATAAAATGTCCCAAAGCCCTACCTAGTAATGTTTTTGGGAGCCTATTTCTTAGTGGCTGAGTTCATAAGCGCCCCAAACAGTGTAGACTTTCAGTTTTATAGTGGGTAGTCTCATCCCAAAAAGTGTAAAGTGCGTCCACTCAGCTACTAAGATTTCCATACCAGCAGTAATGGACCCTCTACGAGTGGAGCTTGAACACCGAGGGTCCAAGTAACTAATCCCAGAGGGTCCAAGTATCTAAATAGTAGGGTTTTAGCCATGAATGGTTTTTGGACCTTGAAACCCTACTATTTGGGTACTTGGACCCTTCGGGAACGGTCAAAAGCTCTCCCGAGCACGAGCATACAAGACGTTTATCCTAAGCCCATGCAAGAGTAAGGGCTTTAACTGGCGCTTTGGCTGTTTCATACTACAAGGCTGTATTTCAGGACTTGATGGGCTTATAGGGGCTTCTTGATAAAACTCAATAGTGCTTATGAAGTTAACAGTGGTCCTGGTATGAGTATACATACACATAAATGTATATGTATATTATATATACAATCATATACATATGCACGTTACAACAGAACTTAGGGTTTGCTTGAGAGTTTACACGAATGGACTGCTATAGGTTTCCAAGGGGCTTTCTGCAGGGCCCTATGGGGAGAGTTCAGAGTTTGTGGTTTTCTAAACAATTCACGCTCTTTCTTACGGCTTATGGGCGCAAGTGTTATTTGGGTTTCTTCTATTTAGGGTTTTTCAAAGGCTTAGATGCGGATAAATACGGCTTTATAGTCCTGCTGTTGATCAGGACATTGCGTTCTATACTAGGTCATTTGGGGTGCTCGTCGTGAGAATCCTGCTTCCCGAATATCGGTGAGTGTATGTTTTGCAGTGCTACATTTAGCGAGTACCCGTGGCCCAGACTTTCCAATATACCTTAATGAAGGAATATACTTAGATCCCTATTAGGGATCCTAGTATAGTTTTCGGGTCTATTCCTCAATTAAGGGGTCTCCCTGGGCATGTACTTTAACTGGGACAGACGATCAAACCCTAAACCCTAAGCCCTAAACCCTAAACCCTAACCCTAAACCCTAAGCCCTAAACCCTAAACCCTAAACCCTAAGCCCTAAACCCTGATCCTACTTGCCTGTGCGTTTGGCCATTCACAAGCCTCCACGACGGGGCCAAAGGCTCCCCGAGACTCCAAAACCTCGTAATTAATGAATGCACCCTAAACTATACTAGACCCAAGAGTAACCTAGGAATAAAAAGGGTGCCCTTTTTGAGTTAAAGGGGGTTATAAAAGAACCGAAACCTTAAAGAAGGGAAGAAGGGCCTACTCTGGGTCCTAGTATACTTGCCAAAAGCTAGCTGCCATCCCAGTTCGGTTTCAAGCAGCATCATTCGTGGTGAAACTTACCGCATGTGGAGAATCAACAAATCTCGATGCGATCGATTGTCAAATCTGCAGTTCTTCGCTCGACGACTGGCGATGAGAGGTTATGCATTCCAAGACACTTGGGCCACCATTCGCAAAACCCTGGCTAAACTCGAAGCCAGTGGACGGTCATGCAACACCGAGCACAGAAAGATCTTCCTAGTTCTGAAGTACAGTAGTTCTGTTCCATCAAAAGTCCTGAAGAGTTGCTTCAGCAAACACGCTCGGGCGCTCAAAGGAATTTTTAAACATGATACTTCTTTGCACTTGGCATTTACTGTATAGCGAAATGCATTTCGACTGCATTATCATGACAACTGGAGGTAGCACCTCTACACTGAAAGGGTGGTGGGAGGGTCAGTGTTTTTATAAAAACAATTCACCAGCAGCCAACATCGCCTTTGCTATGCAGGCATTTGGCCACCAGGGAGGGTTGAACAAGGCTTGATGCCGAAACCGGTACTCGTGAAGCCCCTGTAGCTGAAAAAGTGCTGGCTGTCCGCGGCTTGACAATCCTATCTAGTGAAGTCCCAAGCACCTGATCATCAAGTCCTTTGGACCCTTACGAATATCACTGTTGTTCTGTGCAGCATAACTAGCCATGCTTTAGCCTAATTGTTATTATCATCTAAACCACCCTAAACCCTAAACCCTAAACCCTATAGATCCCTTTAAAGGGACCCTTATAGATCCCCTAGACCCAAGAGTAACCTAGGAAGAAAAAGGGTGCCCTTTTTGGTTTAAAGGGGGTTATAAGGGAACCTAAACCCCTGAAAAAGGGAATAAGGGCCTACTCTGGGTCCTAGTCCCTTCAAAGGATAAGATGCTGATATCGTACTGGCGCTCGATGGGCAGTGAAGCCTGCACGCTCGGACCTGCCAGGTTTTCGAACTTAATATAGAACCCAGCGAGTGCAGATCTCCTTCCTTTAAAGGGATCTATAAGGGTCCCTTTAAAGGGATCTATAAGGGTCCCTTTAAAGGGATCTATAGGGTTTAGGGTTTAGGGTTTAGTTTAGTACCATTTTGGAACTGGGTCCCAAAAGACATGCTAGGGATATAGTTCAATACCCTGTTCCAATCACTAAGGCCTATCAATTAGCAGCTTACTGTATTTCGGGTTGTAGGCTCGGGGTCAGAGTTTAGGGTCTTCCTTTCGGGTTGATGAGGTCTGAGGGCTTCCTTCAGTGTATCGGGTCCGGCTTCGGGTGCTTTCTATAGTAGAGGCCTTGATAAGTAGTATAGGGTTTGGGGGTATATTCTATTATAACTACAATAGGGAGCCCCAAACTCTATGCTAGTTATTAAACCCCCTACTTTAAAAGGACAGGGTCCGATCTCTTTATAATGTATAATAGCTACTTGCTAAGTCCCCGGACCCTCCAAATGGGGTTTAGGGTTTCGGGCTTCGGGTTTTCATGACTTACTTGGAGGGTCGGGGGACTTAGTAAGTAGGTAGTAAGTAGACTTATAAGTACCCTAAAGGGGACCCTTAATTTGGGTTATGGTACTTATAAGTCTATAGAATAACTACTTACTAAGTCCCCCGACCCTCCAAGTAATGCTTGGGAGCTTGCAGCTCTTAACTCTAGGGGTGCATGCTGATGCTCTGGCGTTGGAGAGGCAGCAAAATAGCCCAAATTCGGTCGTCAGTATGTACGTCCGTAAATGATGTAGTCTGATATAGTGTGGTATGGTTTGAGGAAAAAGATGTAATATGATTGGTTTTAATATACAATATGAAAACTCGATATCATGTAATATGCCACATAAAATGTCACAAAGCATAAAGTAGTAAAGCAAGGTATAGGATATAACATGTTACAGCAGAGTATAGCACAATATAACAAGTGTTATGCTGGAATATCTGCCAGTACAACATGGGATAACTCAACCTACTGAATTGTTGTACAAAATTATAGAACTCAATACAGATGATTATATGAAACAATATCATATTGTATAACATAGAAAAATATACTGCGCTGTGAAATATAGGGAATATCATATCAGCAAATAAAATAGTAAAATGCAGAACCACATGATGTATAAGAATGCAATATTACGTACACTAGACTCCAGTAACTATAATGCTGTTACGCAAAATATGATATGATAACGATACGATGTGTGATAATACAGAATATAGTGCGCAGTGCAATACTACATAATGCTACACTATGTTCACAGGCCCTCGTAAGCCCAATCTAGGATGCTTAGACTCAAGCACGCCCACAGGTTTTGGGTCACTTTACGGCTTCGCTTGTTGTCCTCAGCACTGTGATTACAGAGGTTCTCCAGTTCTTCGCTCCAAAACCCGGTCGATGGGCGAAATCCTGAATGGTTTAGGGTTTAGGGTGTAGGACTATGATGTTCATCAGCCCCGTAAACCTATAGACCCCTGTACATCCCTATTGCAGCCTATAAAAGCAGGAAACCTTATTCAGCAAACTTTTGCGGCATAAACCCGAAACCCTAGTGGAGACAGCCTTCTTCTGAGCTGGTTTAGAGCTTGGCGCGGTGGGGTTTGCACCGAAAGTACCCGCTCTTAGAGCGTATCTAGGCGGGTGGGGGACTTAGTACGCAAACAATAAGTGGACTTAAAGCGAGCCCCAAAAGGGATCCCAATTAGGGTTATGATACCTGCAAGATCTTATAAGTCTGAAACAGCGACTTACCAAGTCCCCCGACCCTCCAAGTATGATCCTGAATACTAAGTACTTAGGGTTTAACAAAGGAAACAGGGTTTCGGGTTGAAGGGTTCAGTTTAGAGGGTTTCAGTGTTCAGGGGTTGAGGGATGCATTCTAAAGTCCAAAACCCTAAGCCCTGAACCCTGAACCCTAAACCCCTGAACCCTGAACCCTAAACCCTGAACCCTGAACCCTAAACCCCTAAACCCTAAACCCTAAACCCCTAAACCCTAAACCATAAACCCTAAACCCCTAAACCCTAAACCCTTAAACCCTAAACCCTGAACCCTAAACCCTAAACCCTACACCCTGAACCCTAAACCCTAAACCCTAATCCCTAACCCCAAACAGCCACCCCCAAAGCCCGGGAAGAGTTAGAATATGTTAGGATAGGGTTTGGGGATCAGGCTTTAGGGCTATAATAAGACATTGACTACTATTTGCTTAAGAACCCCTAAAAAATAAAAAACATATTCCTTATGGTGGTAATATAGTTTTTTTTTTTTTTAATTTTTTGGGTGTTTCTTAAGCAAATAGTAGATAATAAGACATTGAGTTTGGGGCTTGACATCAGGATAATTGAGATACGTGCCACTTCAGGCCACAGCACATACTGTGCGGGAAAAAACCCATATCACCCCGCTGTCGAGGCTCGTCGAATCTTTTGATACTGCGATGTTGTCTTGCTTTAGATCACTCCGCGTGACCGAGTTCACGTGCTGCGCCCTCACCCTCTACTTCTTCGAATACTTCTTGGAAGGCTTCTTCAACACTTGGGACTTGACCCTGTTGTGAGCACCAGCCTGCTTTGCCCTGAAAGCCGCCTGCTTGTCGTTGTCGTTGGCGACTCGACGACCCAGCTGTTCTTGCACCAGACTGCTCTCACCCCCGTTCCGTGGATCACCCCATGTCACCACGGATCCATCACGACGAATCGCAGCAAAGGCAGCGTAGCTCGCTTGGATGCTGACGACTTCCTTTAAATGTGGTTGCACTGCTGCACTGTTGCCTCCGCATGTGTCATCTCCCCAAGCAACAACAGACCCATCTCGTCGAAGAAAGGCAAAAGCGCACGGATTTGCCTGTATGTCCTTGACATCCGTTAGCTGCCTGTGCACCTTCGCAGACGCACACGAAATCGCACCACGCTCTGTGAATTCCCACAGCACGACTGACCCATCTGATCGGAGGGCTGCACCAAATCCACCGGCCATCCGAACGCGGACAACATTGCTCAGTTCGTTCCGAAGCCAGTTGGGGGCACAGTGCCCCCAGAACTGCACCGTTCCGTCTTTCTGAAGCACTGCAAGGCACTCCGGGCAACCTGCGAGGCTGCTTGCGCAGTCCGGAACCAGCAAGCACCTGTCACCGCGAATGGGTTCAAGGCTGAGTGCCAAGTGTCCATTCTTCGAAGCAGCAGCCCACCGTCCCCCGACAACCTCAAGGAACACAGGTTTTGAGTTTCGGGTGCTTAAATTAATGAAGGCTTAGGGTTCAGGGCTTTTTAGCTTTGGGTTTGGGGTAGGTTTAGTCACGGTTGTAAATTTGAGGGTGTACCAATGACTGGAGTCAAATGCCCTGTGACATACGTACAACTACCTCCTACGGATGTAGCAGTGGCCAGTTTACATCACGGATCGTCGTTCTGGTTTTGATAAGCTAGCGTGTTGCAGTGAAACCCAGTTCAAATCAATCTCAAGTCAATAGCAGAACGCAAGCCCATAAATTTGGGGCTGGTTGGCCGCCAAGACACTTGGAGATGCGCAATGTCGTCAAGCCTTAGTTGCCGAGTTCATAAGCCCAAACAAGATTAAGCTTTCAGTTTTGATAGGGCTTCGTTATCCCAAAGAGCTTGAAGTTTTTAAACTCAGCTGCAAAGAAGCCCGGAGTGGATCAAGCCCCGCGGAGCGGCATAACCACCACCGCAAAAAACAAAGCGACCGCCTGCTTTGATAGCAGCGAAGCCGGGAAAGCCTTGGTCTTAGGGGCTGACTACCTTAGCCCCCAAAACGTTGATCTTTTCAGATATGTTATTAGAAGTATATATGTATATGTATATGTATATGTATATGTATATATATATATAGATAACCCCCCGAAAGGTTAAAGGCTACCTACCCGGCTACGTACTCGGTGGTTGTTCAGTTTATGGCCGAGAACCGTTCAGTTCTGATCGTGTTATGGCCAACCCAGACGGTTCAGCCAAAAAACTACACTCAAGTATCCGGAACCCGACGCCTCGAAGCCCAACACCCTTCCAAACTCATGCGCTAGTAGGGGGCTCATGACGCCCGGGAAGTCGTGGTCTTGGGCGTAGATACTCAGAACTCCTTCTTGCAGCTCATCACGAACAGCAGAGCTATCACCGCCAGAAGCACTCTCGCCCCAGGTTACCACAGATCCGTCTTCACGAAGGGCAGCAAAAGCCATTCTAGTGGATTGGATTTGCTGCACGCTATAGAGCTGATCACGCACAGCACTGCAATCGCCACCATTGGCTCGAGAACCCCACGTCACCACACTTCCGTCCGCCTTGATGGCAGCAAAAGCCCGGGCGGTGGATTGAACGTGGCAAACGTTACAGAGCTGGCTTTGCACTGAAGAACTGTCGCCCCCACCGAAAGGATCGCCCCAGGTCACGACTGTACCATCAGTGCGAAGTGCTGCGAAGGCATCCCATGTTGCTTGAATGGATTGCCTTATTCCATCAAATCTGTGATATGGGGGAGGGCCCGGAAGAAACTCAAGTTTCTGCCGGGGCCGAATGTCTAGGGAGTACGGGCCACAGGAAGCAGAAGCCGACTCACATCCCACCCAGTATTCTAACAACGGCAAGACGGCAATGATCTGGGGAAGAGGTTGCCACCATGATGGAGAAATGGCGTCCTAAGACCATCCATGACGACAGCTTGAGGTCTTCTTCTACAATAGTGGCCCACATGCAGCATCTTCGAAAGGTTAACACCTGGAATGTTACTGAATTTAGAACCCTAGCAAAAATTGTAATTTTAGATGTTTCTTAGGGATTATAACCCTAAGTTAAAGGGATTTCGATAGATCCGAACCCCGAGCACCAAATCCAGAATCCCGAAATGCCTGAGCCCCAAACCCCCAAAACTATACTGAACTTAGAATCCTAGCAACAATTATAATTCTAGCTGTTTCGTAGGGATTATAATAACCCAAAATTAAAAACTATTTCTAAGTACCCCTAAGGAAACGCCTGAGCCCCAAACCCCCAAAAGTCAACACTCAATGCGTGGTCTACCGGGTTGCACATGCTGCAGCTGTTCCTGAACTGCACTGCAATCTCCGCCAACTTGCGGGATTCCCCACGCAACAACCTCAACGAACAATGGACCCTTCAATCGAAGGGGGTGAGGGAACCTTTAAAGGGATACTGTAGGGTTCTGCTATAGGGTCCCCTCTAAAGGCTGCTATAGGATTCTTGAATATGGCCCCCTTTAAAGGAACCCTCATGGGGTATATACCGGATTTCAGGTTGAGAGCTTTAGGGCTTTGGTGGTTTCGGCTTGGGGAGTCGGGATTTGGGGCTTAAAGCTTAGGGTTTAGGGTTTTGTGCCTAAGGGTCCAGGTATCTCCTTAGGAGGGTCCGGAATCTCCTAGGGAGAGCCCTTGGGTCTCTTTGGGGTCGCAGAACTCCTACATTTAGAGGTTCCCCGAAGTGTTGGGACCCTTATAGGGCCCCAAAAATCAAAAAAAACACATCAGCAAAAATCAGGATAGGGAAATCCCATATAAATCCCCTGATAATGAAGCCCAATAAGGCAGGGATATATCCCTATAAAATGCTTATGCTTATGTGCTTTTGGCGCCCCTAGAAGTGTTAGGACCCTTAGGGAAAACTCGATGGATGCTCGTACGCGGAACTGTGGCATCTGAGCGGATCACGGCAAATGCGCTGGTGGCTGCTGCTACAGTCACCTCTTGGAAAACTGCAGTGATGACATCACCTCAAAGCTAAACCCAAGAGTAACCTAGGAACAAAAAAGGTGCCCTTTTTGGTTTAAAGGGGCTTATAAGGGAACCTGAACCCCTGAAAAAGGGAATAAGGGCCTACTCTAGGTCCTCAAAAGCAAGTTGAGGATGACAGAGGCTTACGGCTTTAGGGGTTCTAGGGTTTCGGGTTTAGGGTTTCTAGGATACCCAGTAACCTAAGAATAAAAAGGCCTCTCTTTTTGGTATTGGGTAACTTTATAAGGAACCTAGGACTAGAAAAAGGGAATAAGGGTACTACTGGGCATCCTAGGTTTCTAGGGTTTAGGGTTCCGCTCCATCAAACTACCCAAGTGTTTGAGGCGGGCAGCTTCACCGCTAATTACTCCTCTTAGAAGGTACACACTAGCAAACAGTACCTAGTTTGTGCGGATTCCTAAAACATAGAAAATACAAGCCAGAGAGAAAGACAATGAGCAAAACAAACACGTCCCCAAGAGCCGTAGAGTTACCATCCTTGATGTCTTCCTGCGCGAGTGTGCTTGAAGCCTTAGTCGCCCGTCTCCGAGGCAACACAAGCTCACACAAGTGCCTAAACTCTCCAAACCCAAAATCCCCGAATCCTTAACTATTGAACCTCAAAAACCCTAAACTCATGAACCCTAAACCCTACATGTACGCTATCAGCTAGGTATACTACGTGTCTCACAATCCTCTACACGCTAAAGCCAAGGCCGAAACCAAGACGGTGAAACTCACCCTAAACCCTAAACCCTAAACCCTAAACCCTAAACCAGGATCTACGGTTTGGGGGACTTGGGATTTAGGATTTAGGGCTTGAGGCTGCAAGTATTTAAGGAAAGAACCCTCGCACTGACAAGAAGCAGGCAGGACGGTGCCGCTGGCAGATATCAGTTTACCCAGACTTTTGCGCCTTGCAGGTGGAGAGAAAATTGTGCAGCTCAGCTGGGATTCAGCAACGCAGGGGTTCGACAAATAGAGGACCCTACTAAGGGTCCAAGTTGTATCCCAAGTAAGAAAGCTCGCACCGTGTGCCAATAGAAGGTCTTGCACGTTTAAGGTAGGCTGAGCTGCCACAAAAATGCACGTAGAGTATTATGCAAAGTCGCTACAGAAAAGGAGGGCTTACACTGGAACCCTACGCAAACACTCATGATTCGAAGGGGAAAAGGAGGGACCCTTAATGGGGACCCCTACGCTATAATGGTCTATATACGTAATGGTATATGATAGCTATGTTAAGGGTATATAACTAGGGGTCCTTATTAAGGGTCCCTCCCCTTTTACCCTTGGAATGATGGATTCAGAGCTGTGGGTTCGGGGTTTACCAAGCGCTTCTTACAACCAAGGGTCAGGGCACCGGAGCTTGATGTAGCTGCATTCGGAACTAAGACCTCCCAGAACACGACATAAACTCGAAACCCTTCAACACCCAAACGACGTATCCTCAATACTTCTCCCCATGCTACTTTATTTCAAAAGAAAGACGCCAACACAATTCATACTTTATAACCCTTTTAAGTTTGACGTTCGCCTACAGGCTTCGTAAGTGCTACTCGCGAGCTCAGTTACATCTCCATTTCCGCAGTCGCCCGAAGGTCATCGACTGTAGCATGGATTGGCACAGTGATACCTCGGGTGGCTACGCACGAAATCCATCAATACGGGGCTCCCCCCACCTCCAAGTACCTTCTCTCGGCAGCTGTCAAAAGCAAAGCTGAAACGAAAGCACCAAGCCCCTTCACCCTAAAGACCTGGAGCCCTCAACCAGTTAAGGGTTTAGGCTTGAGGGTTTAGGGGCCCAAAGGGTCTGAAGTACCCATGTAGTCGCATGTAGGGTTATATATATATATATATATATACATACATACATACATACATACTTACATACTTACATACTTACATACTTACATACATACATACATACATACATACATATGTGTTTGCATATATATATATATATACATACTGTGTATAGATAGATAGATAGATAGGTAGACAGATAGATAAAAGTTACATAAAAAGTATAAATACATATATATATATATATATACATATTTGAATAGGGTTTGGGGGATATAACGCAGCATACAGAAACAATGAAATGTAGAGAATGATATTGGCAACGATTTAGACTTCCATATGAACACCCTAATGAGTTTAGGATTTAGGTGTAGGGCAATGTAGGGTTTAGGTACCAGCCTAAAGAGCCTAAAAACCCTAACCCAATGCGTAAAAATAGCTGATACCGGTGGTGTTTAGGTCCCGAGAGTATACATCTCAAACCCTGAAGCCAAGATGCTATGCTCTTCGAATGATATTGCTTAAAGGGTCATGGGACTTAGTAACTAGGTTTATAACTAGGGTAACCATACTTATGATTACTTTTAACCCCAGTTAGGGTGCTTATAACCTTTCTTACTAAGTCCCATGATCCTCCAAGTGGCAACTCTTGAGCCTTGGGGCTTCCATATGAACACGCTAATGAGTCCAGGCTTTCGGCCTCAGGTGGGTGGTTGTCAACATTAAGCTCCCTCTTTGGGTCCTTATTAACTGAAATACGGCACCTAATGTTTATTTGGGGTACCCAAAAAGGGACCATAATTTACACAACCGCCCAGGCAACACCCTAACGACACTGAGCCAAGATGCCCCAAACCCTAAACCCTAAACGACCCCAAACCCTAAACGACCCTAAACCCTAAACGACCCTACACCCTAAACCCTAAAACGACCCTGAGCCAAGATGCCATGCTCTTCGCCGCTCAGAAACGCAATGCGCACAGTAAGCGAGGACATGACTGGGCACAGCCTCTCCTACAATGTCATATAGTAAAATTATCTGACATGTAATATGTAATTTAGAATAAACATATATATATATATATATATATATATCATATACATATATATATAGAGAGAGAGATAATGATAACATATAACATATAAAATGAATCTCATATATATATATATATATATACATATGTATGTATATATATATATATGCCTACAATATTGTATAATATGAAATTACATGTTGGGTACAATATGATGATAAGAAAGACAATAAATATATGTGTGTATATACATATATGTAAATATATGTAATACACAAAACTTATAACATACACACGTACATGATATAAGCTATAATATATAAATCACATTGCATTTAGTAACTAATAAATATTCTTGATGATACTCAATATATAGTATGCTTATATATTTTACAATATATAATGGATAGTATATGACGTAATATAAACATACATATATATATATAAATATATATACAAAATGTTCTGGATTATGGGGTGTCGAACCGAAGTCTGTTTGGACTTCAAATTTTCGAGCTCAGGGCTGAAACTTCGGGCCTTTTTAGGGGCTTAGGGCTTAGGGTTTTAGAGGTTTAGGGTTTAGGGTTGGGGGTTTAGGGTTCAAGTGTTTTTGAGGGTTTGGGGGGGTTAAGGGTTCGGGCTTTTTAGGGGCTTAGGGTTTACTTGAAGGGTCGGGGGACTCAGTAAGTCGGTAATAAGTAGACTTATAAGTACCACAAAAGGGATCCGAATTGGTGTTATGGTACTTATAAATCTCTAAAAAATCTAGTTGCTAAGTCCCCCGACCCTCCAAGTAGGGTTTTAGAGTTTGGGGGCTTAGGGTTCAAGTGCTTTTGGGGTTTGGGGGGTTAAGGGTCTTTTTAGGGTGTGGGGGCTTAGCTATTTTGGACCCCCATTGGGGTACTTATACGTTTGCTCTCTTACCTACTTTAAATTCCCCGGCCCTCCAAGTCCTGATCCTGAAATGCACACTTCCTTGCCAGGAACTTGTCTCAAACACGTCACGCCAATGCGCCGTTAACGAACCCTTTAAACCTAAACCCTACTTCTAAACCCCTAAAATAATCGCTGAACGCTAAGCCCCACATGTACACACCCCTGAACCCCTAAACCCCTAAACTGCCTAAACCCCTACTGGATCCGATCCCCCGAACCCTAAACCCTAAACCGCAAGTCAGGATTCCTGTATCTCGGGTGTAAGGTTTAGGGGTTTAGGGTTTGGGGTTTAGGGTTTAGGGGTTTGGGCGGGGGAGGGGGGTTTAAGTCCTACAACAGTTCTCTAACAAATAAGTAGGCATAGTCCTACAACAGTTCTCTAACAAATAAGTAGGCAGGATATATATATATATATATATTCATATATACATACATATGTATGTACATATTGTGTATATATATATATGTACATATATACATACATATATATATATATATATATAAACGAGTACTGGAAAGGGGATTCCAATCGGGGTTATGATACTTATCAGTAAATAAAAACACTAATTACTATGTCACCCGGTCCCCCGAAACCCTAAGTCCTAACCCCGAAACCCTAAGTCCTAATAAATTAAACCTCATGAACCCGAAACCATAAACCCTAAACTAAACCTTAAACCCTAAACCACTAAACCCTCCAAGCAAGGACATCTCGAAACTTTACGAAATGCCAGGGCCTGGGCGACAGAAGCAGTGCGTGAGGCTGCCGTCAGAGTTGAACGCGCGCTCCTGTTAAGGGGGCTTAGTAAGTAGGTAAAAAAGTAGACTCAAAATACCACAACCCGTAACCAAAAATTAGGATCCCTTTCAGGGCACTTATAAGTCTACTTATTACCTACTTACTAAGTTCCCTTCACCCTCCAAGTGGGGTTTGCCAAAGGGATTTGGGGTTTACGTTTTTAGGAGTTCAGATGAGTTTAGGAAGGATTTCATATTTTATCAAGGGTTGCATTCTCTCACTAGGTTTTTATGGGCTTGCACAGGGTAATAAAGGAGTCTATATACCAAGCTTTGCAGCTCTGGCACCCTCTTATAGTCTTATAGGGCTTCAACATGTTGCCTTATTTATCTCAAGGGTTCTGCGTGGATTATATATGTGCCTTGACCAAGAGTGTAGAAGAGTTTTATACGTTTACAAGGCATTGTACAACCTCATTGGGGGTAGTGTAGGAACCAGATCAAGAAACCCTCTACAACCCCGAAGTATTAGTTGTCATATGGGTGGTTGTCAAAATTATGGTCCCTTTTTGGGTCCCTAATATGATACGGCACCGAATATTTAGGGTGTCCACAAGGGGCCGGACCCTCATTTTGCTAACTAGGGGGATCGAGCATACTACTAAGGGTACTTTACGGGACCCCCCCCTTAAGGGATCTACTTGTTGGATCCTCCCGGGGGTCTGGGTTTTTTGAGCTTAAGGTCCGTTTGAGGTTTTGGGCCAGGATTTATTTAGGCTTTATGTTTCAGAGTCTGTGAGATGTTGTTATGGGGTTGCTGAGACAGGTTTCCGCAGGTCCGAGCGTTATACGCACAACTGCTGAACCCAGACCTCGGGAGGATCCACAAAGTAGATCCCTTAATGGGGGTTCCTATAAAGTACCCTTAGTAGTATAGGGCCCCGAATTAGGGGATCTACTTTCTAAATCCTCCCGGGTGTCTCGGAAGCTATACCCTTGGCGATGTAGTAACAGTAGGACCTAGGGGACTTCTGATGCAGGGATTGAAATTTAGGGTTTTGGGGTTTGGGTTGCTTACGCTCCGGACGTCTGCATGCGTGAGAGAGAGAGAGAGAGAGAGAGAGAGAGAGAGAGAGAGAGAGAGAGAGAGGAGAGGGAGTTTAGGGTTGTGGGTTCAGGCATTCATGGGGATTTAGTCGAGTTGAAAAGATGGCGATGTTCAGAGTTTCCGACAAGTCCAGGCGATCTGCTTGACATCAGCCTCCTAAACCCAAGAGTAACCTAGGAACAAAAAGGGTGCCCTTTTTGGGTTACACGGTTTAGGGTTTAGGGTTTAGGGATCCTAGGGAACAAGGGCCTACTCGCTAGCCACCAGGGCGTGCTCAATGCCAGCTTGTGCGCGGCATTCTCGCACTTGCAGGAATGGAAACCGTCAATGCCGTCCATGGTGGCCAGGACCAAACATCCCCAGCCAATCAAGTCCTCGTAAAAATGCTGGATGAGCGTCAACGTCTTCCGACCATCCTCCGTCTTGGAGTTGAAGATATATTGATCACGAAGCGGACGCTGCCTGACATCAGCAGACCCCATTGCGTGGCAACGTTCAGTGCAAACGCGCTGCGCAGCTGGAAACCTCTCTCCATGCACGTCGTGCAGAAGCTCACGCGGTAGGTCTGCAGCTGGTTCTGGTCACAGGGTGACTTTGGGAGTTCAAGGGTTTAAGGTCTAGGCTTTAGGGGTTGAAGGTTTAGGCTTTAGGGCTTAGGGTTTAAGGTTTATGGTTTAGAACTTAGGGTTTATAAGGTTTCGGGCTTAGGGTTTCGGGTTTACGGTTTAGGCTTTCGGGTTTAGGCTTCAGGGTTTAGGCTTTAGGGTTTAAGGTTTTAGGGTTTACGGTTTGGGGTGTAGGGTGTAGGGTTAGGGTTTGAGGCTTAGGCCTTAAACTGAGGCTTTAACTGAAGACTCAAAGCTTTCAAGTCCGCTGCAGTTCTCCTAAACTAGGATACCCAGTAACCTAAGAATAAAAAGGCTTCTCTTTTTGGTATTGGGTAACTTTATAAGGAACCTAGGACTAGAAAAAGGGAATAAGGGTACTACTGGGCATCCTAGTAAACCCTGCACTTGGAGGATCATGGGACTTAGTAATTAGGGTTATAATTAGGGTAACTATACTTATAATTACTTATAACCCCAATTAGAGTACTTATAACCCTACTTACTAAGTCCCATGATCCTCCAAGTACAGTCCTCCTAAACCCCAAATGCACTCTCGAGTTTGCTAAGTTCGTCGAGCACAAGATCCCCCAAACCCCCGCAGAACCCTCATAGAACCCTTCCGAAAGCCCTTATCTTGAGGGTCTACAGGGAACTCCAGAAAGTTGGAATATGGTTTCATGGTAGGATACCCTATAATTTACCATAGAAGGGTTAGGATAATCATATTCCAACTTTCTGGCTTTTACCTTAGGGTATAGGGTTTAGGGTCTAGGGTTTTGGGTTTAAGGTTTAGGGTTCAGGCCCTTAGGGCCCATGTACCCGAATAGTATATACTTTGGCCCCAAAGTACCTGTATAGGGACTACTTTCAAGCCGAAGTATATACTTTTCGGATGCATGGACCCTTAGGGTTATCAAAGAACCCACGAACCGAGTAAAAAATACGAAGCCTTGTCCTCTAACAGCAATACACAAGGGTTCTATGAGGGATCTCCCCGAAGCCCTCCCTAAACCCTACCCCCTAAAGCCTCCAACCCCGAACAACCCCGACCCTGAACCCTAGAGCCTAGACCCTAAACCCCGACCCTACACCCTGCTGCTACTGCTAAAGTATAGGGACTGTATGGGCGTTTCCGAAAACAAGGGACCCTAAAGATGGTACCTCAAATAGTAAGAGCCCTATTCTACCTATCTCCAAATAAGAAGGTACCAACCACCGCTCCCGGTTCCTGAAAAACTTGTGCTGTGGCGTCCCGAAGACCTTGCCCGCGGAAGCCTGACATTTTGTGACAGGGGTTTAGGGCTTCGGAGCGATTTCGTCAGGTTTAGGGTTTAGGGCTTCTGTGTGCTAGAACGGTCTTTTCTTGGGGGGTCAAGCAGCAGCTTGAACAAGATTCGTCCTGTGCTTGTGATCTGTTCCGTGGCTTTGGTTTGGGGCTTGCGGTTCGGGACAAGGGTATCCTGCATACCACTGCATACCTTACTTATTGTCCAGTATCCAAAACGGGCGTAGTACCCCGACAAAAGTGTAAGGTTGCCTATACTACTGCTGGACCTTGAAATAGCCAAGCAGAGAAATGATAAACATTTATTTCATGATGGCTCCATCAAGGAACACCTCCAAGAAACGCACTCAAGTACATATCCCTGACCTAAGGGTCCGTGTACTCAAGCACTATATGCTTTGGCCTTAAAG
The DNA here is from genome assembly GCA_905221615.1 of Symbiodinium sp. CCMP2592. Taxonomy (NCBI): domain Eukaryota; class Dinophyceae; order Suessiales; family Symbiodiniaceae; genus Symbiodinium; species Symbiodinium sp. CCMP2592. Next base: position 290,914 of record CAJNDT010005944.1, read on the forward strand.
TACTTCCTATATAGATACATTGGGCCCAAAGTATACACTTTTTGGGTACATGGACCCCTAGGGGTACTCCAGAAACCAAACTAAGATACGCAGGCGGGCAAAGCACTTTGCTCTAGCTGGTAGATCGAAATGGAGCCATTCTGTTTATGCCGCCAATCTTGAAGAGGTTCGATAAGATTTTCCAGTAATTCTAGGAATCATGTTCGAAGCTAAAATGCTGCCTCTGGCATAGTTGGGCACAGGCTCCCTATTACATTTATTTCGCCACCCGAGCACGCACTGAAGAACCTTGCCTTGCTGCCAAAGCTTTCACAGAGGTATCCTAAGTCCAAAAATACTCCCTAAACTCTAAACGCCTAAAGCCCTAAACCCTAAACCCCTAAACCCCTAAAGCCCTAAACCCTAAACCCTAAACCCCTAAAGGCCTAAACCCTAAACCCCTAAAACCCTAAACCCTGAACCCCTAACACCCTAAACCCTAAACCCCTAAAGCCCTAAACCCCAAACCCCTAAACCCCTAAACCCTACTGTGAAACCTAAACCCCCAAGTCGCCAAGTGCATAAAAACCTTACTTGACGGAACCCTGAAACGAACCCTTGGAAACCCCGAAAAGCCCTAAACCCTAAACTTCAGGAAACCCTGAAAAAGCCTAAACCCCAAACCCCAGGAAACCCTGAAAAGCCCTAAAGCCTAAACACTACACCGCAGGAAACCCTGAAAAGACGCTCATCTGCCTGTGGTCGTGTATCCGAGATCTGCGAGATCCTGGGCTTTGCAGTTACCCAGGGAGATAAGAGTGTGTGTGTATATATATATACTGAAATATCTATTTATACTTATATGTATATATATATATATGTGTATATATATATATATGTATGTATATGTATATAATATTGACCTGCATAAATATAAATATATATATATATATATGTATATATATATATATGTATATAGATGTATATATATATATATATGTATTTGTATTTATAGGCTTCCATGTATTTCATAGTTTCCCTTATTTAAGTAACAAGTCTCCCCAAAAAGGATTAAAGTATGGCGCTTCCAGACCCAGTTGCGGAAAATGCTATAGTGCATGATAGTACCTTATGGTATCTTCTATTCAGGTACTCCGGAACCCAGGCAAAGCCCAATGGTACTCCGAAGCCCAGAATCCTTCATGGGGCAGCAGCCGACGTGGCGCAGGAGGAGCCCGGCCTCCAACAAACTGCCGCCCGCAAAATGCACGGAAAGCGGGATGCAGGCTGTATGAGGGCTCTACATTTTATCGGGTTTAGTGTTTAGGGTTCAGGGTTTGATGAGGGTTCTAGGGTTTATAGGGTTTAGTGTTTAGGGTTCAGGGTTTAATGAGGGTTCTATTTCAATAAGAGTCTTGTATAAGGCCTCTAGCCTACCTTTAGTCTCCATTGTAGTTCCTTTTTTTGGTTAACCAAAAACACTATTATAGGATCCTAACCATAAAACTGGTTAACCGAAAAAAGGAACTACAATGGAGACTATAGGTAGAGTCCGAGTCCCTCGTTACCAATGTTCTGGTGTTAAAAAGGCTGCCCAAGCTTCGCCTACGTAAAACCGGTGCCCCTCGATTTTGCACTCTCGTGTTTGTTCCCCAAAAACATACGGTGCACCGCAACATCAGTAGCAGCAGGACTAGCAGAAGGAGTGACAAGTCTAGGTTCCCTAAACCCTAAACCCTTAAACTCTAAACCGTTTTGGGGTGTAGGGCGTTTGCGGAGTCTGGCCTTCCCTGGCTCAAGCAAGGTTGAGGGTATTCCGACATTCCAGTAGCCCTGCTCAGGTGTAGATACTGACTTGAATGAGCTCATAGGAGCTGTGGTCGCTGATCGTCGTAAAGCGGTGCAGAGTTCTTCACATCAGTGGGTTTATGGGACGGACTTGCAGATTTCAGGGTCCAGTCTTGTAGGCGGGCTGAATTTCAGGGTTCAAGGTCTACATGTTTGGGTGTAAGGGTTTTGGTTTGGTGTCCACTTGCAGACTTCCTACGCAGTTTTTAATGAAGTCCAAAAATGGTACGATAGTGATCTTCACAATGGAAATAATCATCATAATAATGTAGCAATAGCCATAAGGATATGAATATTAATGAACCCTGAACCCGAAACCGTAAATCCTAAACCGTTAGTACTAGTAACTAACCCTAAACCTCAAACCCTTAAACCCTAAACCGTGAATCCTAGCAACAAGGTTGTAGAGCAAAAGGCCTTTTAGAACCCTTTAGAACCCTTTCAGGATCCCCTATAGAACCCTTTACGGAACCCTTAGAGCCCCTTTTAGGAACATTTCAACATACAACTCTAGAGCCCCCCAAATCCCTAAACCCTGAACCCCTAAACCTAAAGCGTAAACCCACCCCAAACCTGTGGGTTTAGGGCTGAGGGTTTAGGGTAGACCCTAAACCCACCCTAAACCCTGAATTCTCGAGCGAAAGCCGTTTAGCCGAGGCCTCGAGACCCAGCTCCACGGCTTGCCACGTGTCTTTGGGCCGCCTGCTTGGATTAGGGCTAGGGTTTCGGGGCTTATGATGTTTCCTTTAAGGGTTGCTTTAAGGGCGCCCTTAAGGTTTAGAGTTTTAAGGCTTTAGGGGTTTAGGGGTTAAGATGATACTAGTTGGGGTTATGGCTGCTGGCATTGCTTTGGCCACAAGAACGCATCCGTCGACACGAGCTATCGGATTCACCAGTTTATCGGTTTCCGCGACAGGTACACAGAAGATGCCACGAAAAGAGTCATTGGATGCGGCTTGGGCCCAAAAAGTCTACGGTCTAGGGGTCTCGGCATTGCATTTATGCGACTTCTAACTGGGTCATACAGGGGATTCAAAAATGTAACCGCAGGTGAATATGCGGGTTGCCCAGTCATATGTCGAGCAAGTGAACATTCGGCCGTAGGCCTGGTATCGGCACCATCGTTTCCAACTTGCTTTTGGCAGCTGGCACCATGGACAACGATGCTCTTCGCCGCCTGCTCTGTGCGTGTGAGCTGGGGAAACGGCAGCGGCGTTTTTGTGCATTGGCACGGGGGGACTGAGAATTTGGAACTCCCGCATCAGTCGGGGCTGCCTTGGCTGCATGAGTCCTTCGCTGATGTTTATACACAGCAAACCCGAGTCGTGGGTCCTACAAAGCCTGACCTTGATCACCTCGTCCTCAGACGGCAAACGAATCCCGCAAGTGCCAGCCCTCAAATCCTTGGCTATCCCAAGCTGCGCCTGGGCATACAAAGAAAGCAGAAGCGGGGCTGTTCCCTTGATTTCATGGGAATATCGTCCCAGGACGGGCACTCCGGGACATCTTCAGGCAATTCAGGCTTAAGGAAAGTAGGCTGTTTTAGGTTAAGGTAGGGCAAACACACCCAGACATTCCAATATCGACTAATCAAGTAATTAAGATACCAAAACTCACATCCAGGATCCGGGATCCTACTACAATCTAATGTATGTTCTTTGATCAAAGGGTTTTGGAAGGTCTGGGCAAGCCAAATACAGTTCGTTCTTATCCTTGGAAAGCCTAAACCTTAAACACCCGGGACCGTCCTGTGTACCTTCTATACAGCCCGTCCAGCACTTATATGTAGTAGGGCTTCATAGCGGGTAGTTCGCGCGGACTCGTCCAATTCCAAGCACTGAAACCTAAACCATAAACATCCCTAAACCCTCATGAAGCTTAAACCACTAATCCCTCAACCCTTGACCCAAGCGCACCGAGGGCCGCGACTCGGCAACAAGAAGTACACGGGAGGGGCCTCGCCTTCCAGCCGTGAGAGCCTGCACCCGCCGCCAGCCCCGAATTATAGGAAGGCCTCCGACGACTTGAGTCGCTGGTACAACCTTGCTGAGTTTTGGACCAAGTTGTGAACCTCTCTTCCAAATTTGGCCGTTCTCTTTGCCTCAATGGCACCTTCCTTTGACTTCTTTGTTCCAAACATCGAGGCTGAGAGTGAAAATCCAAGGGCTGCTGCTGTCATCTCTCTGTTGGCATTCAGCAAGGCCAATCGTAGCTGAAGTGGGCTCCCTCCCTGGTACTTCCATCGGGGTTCCAAATTGATGTTCTGTTCAGAAGCCACTTCAGCAAGAGCTGCAAAGAAGTCTTGAATACTCGTCATTGCTGCGACGAAAAGGTGACCCAAATGGCCACAGCCTTTTGTCTTCAGGAAAAGACCAGCTGGGAACTCTTGTTCCCTGTTTGACCACCTGATATAGCTACCCCTAAACCCAAACCCCTGAACTCATCGAGAACATCAGCCTAGTATAGGGGCCTTAATCACTTGAAAAGGGCCTTACTGTTGCCATTATAGTATAATTCAATATAATATAACCCCAGAACCCTATTCGATTTATTAAGGCCCCTGCATCATAGAACCCTCATAGTATCCCGTATAGATCCCTTCAAAAGGACCCGTTTAAGGAACCCTACTCTAATTATCAAGGCCCCTATATGAGACCGAAAAGCCCCAAAAAACCCAAACCCTAACCCCAAAACCCTAAAACCCCAAACCCCTAAACTCCTAAACGCAAGCCCCTGCATTAAGGCTGAAGAACCCTCATAGTATCCCTTTACAGATCCCTTTGAAGGGGCCCTTTTAAGGAACCCTACTCTAATTATTCCTAAACCCTAAACCCGAAGCCCTAAACCCTAAACCCTAAGCCCTAAACCCTAAGCCCTAATCCCTAAACCCTAAGCCCTAAACCCTAAGCCCTAACCCTAAGCCCTAGACCCTAAACCCTAAGCCCTAAACCCTATAACCGATCCCGGCCCCCTACCCAAAGGGTCCTATGTACTGTTATGGGGGATAATACTTCCCTAAGTCAAAATAGTAATTCCTAATATGGAAACCCTACGTTCTACTATGTGGGAGTTTCCGAAAAGAGGGGACCCCAATATAGCACCCTAAATAGTAGGATCCTTATTATAAGGACCCCCAAAACAAGGTACCCCTAATTTTTCGGAAACTCCCAAAACCTAAACCCTAAACCCTAAACCCTTGGGCTACCTTAAAGCTGAATGGCCGCAGGAGGAGGCCTCTGCTCCGTCTCAGCCGCTGTGCCGCCTTTGCAGTCAAGGGCTTAGGGTTCAGGGGATCCTTTAAAGGGGTCCTTTAAGGGCTCCTTTAAAGGGCTCCTTTAAAGGGCTCCATGAAAGGGCTCCTTTAAAGGGATCCTTTAAGGGCTCCTTTAAAGGGCTCCTTTGAAGGTTCTTTTTTAAGGGCTCCTTTAAAAGTCAAATCCTAAACCCCTAAACCCTAAACCCCTAAACCCCTAAACCCCTAAACCCCTAAATCCCTAAACCCCTAAACCCTAAACCCCTAAACCCCTAAACCCTAAACCCCTAAACCCTAAACCCCTAAACCCTAAAACCTAAACCCCTAAACCCTAAACCCTTCAAGCCTTTAGGTTTGAAGGTTGGGGGCCCAACATCCCCCCGACTGGCCTTGCCCACGCAGTAGTGACACGACCACCTTTCCGGGCTCTCCATCGTCTGCTTGAGGCTCCCAAACTTTTGGGTTTTGGGGCTTAGGGTTTAGGGGTTTAGGGGGTTTCGGGTTTTGGGGCTCAGAGCTTTAGAGCTACTGTAAGGGTTGTAGGGTTTTGTTTGCGATGTGTTTATAAGGTGTTACAGGATTTTACATTGCTTTATTGCATGGTTTTCGAAGGTTATAGGGTTTGGCTTTGTACGGGGCTCCTCACAAGCAAATGGTTATTCTTTTCCTGCCATTCTGTTCTTAAGAAGGTGACCCCAACATAAACAACAACAATGTTGGGGACTTCGTAAGTCAAGCAGTCCTTATAGAATCTTAAGTAGCATCGCATCCGTGTCCCGGTTACAATAGCTCTGCGTAACACCTACTTACTATATTTCCCTGGGGCCCTCCAAAGTAGAGATGATAAGTGTGTTCAATACTTTAGGTCGCGGGGCCAAGGAGGGTTTTAGAGTTTCGAGGTGAGCTCCAGCAGAAATGTATAAATATATATATATATATAAGTAAATACATTAATATAGGTACATAAACATATATGTATACACACATGGCGATGACTTGCTATTTCTCTAGCCACTCAAGCATCTAAACTCTACCCTGTCAGAGCCCTGTGACCCTAAACCGTCGGCAACTCACGACCTGTCCATTTAGGGTAATTACTATATTAGGGTCCCCTATTTTCGGAATCTCCCATAAGGTCCGAGAACAGCTTTGCAACACTAACAAAACAAGACATAGCTTTAAACTCAATCAAGCCTTAGGCCCCGAATCCTAAACACGAAATCGGCTACAGCCTTAAACCCCATAGTTAAAGTGCTGGACCAGGACCGGAGCTGTAAGGGCTTTAGGGCTTAAGCTTTAGGGTTTAGGGATTAGGATTTAGGGTTTATGGGGCAGAAAAACCCTAAACGCTACGACCCTAGCCCTAAATCCCATAACCCTGAACCCCTACACTGTCAGGGTAGCCGAAAACACCCTACCTTCATAGGGTTCCTTGGTATGGCTTCCCTGCATACGTCCTTAGAAAAGGTTCAGTAAAGCTTTTCGGGCCATGGGAACTCAAAGGGTCGTGAGACTTAGTAGCTAGGGTTAAAATTAGGGTAACTTTACTTCCAATTACTTATAACCCTACTTACTAAGTCCCATGATCCTCCAAGTAGACCCTAAATCCTAAACTAAGCCCTATAGATCCCTTTAAGGAGCCGTTTTGAAGAACTCTTAGTAAGTCCTTTGATCCTCCAAGAAGGGTTTCGCGCGCGGAGGAGCCCTTGACTAGGTTTAGGGCCTAAAACCCTAAACCCTAATTACCTAACTAGACCCAAGAATAACATAGGAATAAAAAGGGTGCCCTTTTTGAGTTAAAGGGGGTTATAAGGGAACCTAAACCCCTGAAAAAGGGAATAAGGGCCTACTCTGGGTCCTAGATTACCTAATTAACACCACTTAAAACTGGAGGAGCCCTTGCTCCGAATCGGGGCCTCGCCAGCTTCGGCGAGGATACCCTCCGCGGCTTTGAGAAAGCAGCCAAAAAGCTCCTTGGGTAAAAAGGGTGTGTAGGTTTAGGGTTTAGGGGTTGGGGTTAAGGGTTTAGGGTTTAGGGGTTGGGTCTTAGGGTTTAGGGGTTAGGTTTTAGGGATTAGGGTTTAGTGTTTAGGGGTTTAGGGTTTAGGGGTTAGGGGTTAGGGTTATATAGGGGCCCTAATAATTCGAATGGGGCTACTTATCATATACAGGGGCCTTAAAAAATTCGGATAGGGTTCCTTTTACAGGGTGCCTGAGGGTTCCTTTAGAGGGTTCCTTTGAGGGATAGACAAAGGAGTTTCAGAGGCTCTTTGGTTCAAAAGGGTGTACTTGGAGGGTCGGGGGACCTAGTAAGTAGGACTCCTTAAAGGGATCTTTAGAGGGATCTATAGGGGTTCTATAATGGAGGGTATGGGACTTCGTAAGCAGTTAAGAAGTAGACTTATAAGTACCCTGAAAGGGATCCTAATTGGGGTTAAGGTACTTATAAGTCTCTAAAGTAGCTAGTTACTAAGTCCCCCGACCCTCCAAGTAGGGAACGTTGGAGGGTTTAGTTTCTGGAAGGACTCCAGGGCTTTGTGTTTCTAGATTTGGGGGGGTTTAGAGGTTTAGGATTTAGGGGATTGAGGGTTTAGGGTTTAGGATGTAAGCTAGGTTTCAAAAACGCTCGTTAGGGTTCAGGGTTTAGGATTTAGGGGGGTTTGTAGCGAACCTCAGAAAGTTGGACCTTAGATGACGAATGATTCATGCTAGGATTCCCTATGCTTGACTTTAGGGGCATGAGGATAATGATGTTGCAACTTTCTGGTTTCCACTGTAGGGAGGGTTTGAGGGCTTAGGGTCTGGGGAGAATTCAAAGGCTCAGGGTTTAAGGAAGCAGGGCCAAAAGGTTTAGGGTCTGCAGTAAGCCTTCTTAAAGGCTTAGGGTTTGTAAATTTGAGGATTTAGGGTTTAAGGCAGGTTGAGGGTTTAGCCCTTAAGGTTCAAGGGGCTGAGGGTTCAAGTCTCAGGGTCGAAGGTCGAGGGTTTAGGGTCTGCCGTTTACACCTACTTGTCGGGTATCATGGGCAACTAAAGGTTCACCTTTTTGGGTTATAGGGATTATATAGGGACTATACTTCCCAAAACAAGGGTAAAGGTTACCTACGCTACTAGGTACAAGGTTGTTTCAAACATACGGTTGACCATGTTGACTTATAGTCTAACGCCTTTCAGGCCAAACAGCACACGCCCCTGAACCCTGACCGGATGTTGGGCGTTTGCTGTAACTTACTTACCCAACAAGCCACAGAAATGAACGGTTAAACTTCCCGATTCCTACTTAACTATAAGAGACCAAAAAGTTTAAAGGTTAGGAAATGGGGATCTATTAGAAGCTGCCCCCACCCTCTCATAGTGGTATACTAGAAATATAATAGGGCCCTAATATAATCCTATATAATCCTTATGGTCACTATTACAGGGTGGGGGCCGCTTCTAAGGGATCTAAGTTAAACGGGGCACAAAACACAAAACAGGATCCTAAAGTCGCTTTCTCATAGGGATCCTTAGGGGTGTAGGGGGGAGGGGTGTAGGAGACTATATTTCCTTTGTCCTTATTATGGGCCTTAAGGCCCCCTACCCCCCCTCCCCCTACACCCCTAAGGATCCCTATGATATTATCCAAACATGGGATCAGTTATGTTTACCCAAAGGGTCCTATGTAGCCTATGTACTGTTATGGGGGACACTTCCCTAAGCCATAACAGTAATTCCTCATGTGGAAACCCTACATTCTACTATATCAGTACATAGGACCCTTTGGGTTAATATGCTTAGAGGCTTGTTTGACCAGTTCTTGCGGCATAGACCCAGGGTTTACAGCTTAGCGTAGTAATGGTGATACCCGGGCAGATGTTGGCTCCTGGGGTTAATCTATCAATTAATACGGAGCTTACCCCAAGGGTCCAAGCACCTAATATTCATGTGCTCTCCAAAATCCTAACCTACATAACTACTATCCAAAACCGAGCACCGACTTATTATTCGGCCCTAAACCCTAAACCCTAAACCGTGGGGATACATAGTCTGGCTCCTGACGTTAAGAGCCTGATGACGACGCTGATGTTGATGACCATCGCCTGCATAGCCATCAATGAGATCGCCTCCAAGCCCCTTCAGTCTAGGGTTTTGGGGTTTTGGGGTTTAGGGTTTAGGGCAGTTTAGGGGTTTAGGGGTTTTGGGGTTTAGGGGTTTAGGGGTTTTAGGGTTTTGGGGTTTTGGGGTTTGGGGGGTTTAGGGGTTTAGGGGTTTTGGGGTTTAGGGTTTTAGGGTTTTGGTGTTTTGGGGTTTAGGGGTTTAGGGTTTTGGGGTTTAGGGGTTTAGGGGTTTTGGGGTTTAGGGTTTTGGGGTTTTGGGGTTTTGGGGTTTAGGGGTTTAGGGTTTTGGGGCATAGGGGTTTAGGGTTTTAGGGTTTTGGGGTTTAGGGGTTTAGGGTTTTGGGGTTTTGGGGTTTAGGGATTTTGGGGTTTTAGGGTTTTTGGGGTTTTGGGGTTTTGGGGTTTTGGGCAGTTTTGGGGTTTTGGGGTTTAGGGTTTTGGGGTTTTGGGGTTTAGGGGGTTCAGGGGTTTAGGGGTTTAGGGGTGTTGGGGTTTAGGGTTTTGGGGTTTGGGGTTTTGGGGTTTAGGGTTTGGGGGTGTAGGGCCGTCCCCCACTTCAAAAAGTGGGATGGCTTCCGGGCAACAGCTTCATCACGAGCAAACCACCAACGAAACTCTCCAATCGGGGGTTCAAGCCAACCCTGCCCATGTGAAAGCTCACGCCAGTTATCCATCTCATCCACGATGAAAGTCTCTGACCTTCTCTGTCCTTCATGATCAAAGCCAACGTGGATGCTTCTCTTCTCTTGGTCATCGTCATCTGGATTGCCTTTGAGGATCGTTAGGAGGATCGTTGTCAGTCGTTGCCGTTGCCTTTGGGCTTTGTCTTCTGAAGAGGCTGGCTTTCTCCAAAGGCTTCTTCGTTGCTTGGCTCAAGATTTGCCTGTGACAACTCAGCTCTCAAGAAGCTCAATTCGCTTTTCAGCTCATGGATCTGCCTCTGGTTCTTTTTGGAGTAGTGTTCCCTTGGCTCTTGGAAGGCTTTCTGCATCTCGGCGTTCACCACCGAAGAAGCTGACATGGCTACAAAAGCGCTTGTCCAAACCTACTAAAACTTCTGTTTTGAAACACAGCAAGGCTGTGCGGGTTCAGGATTAAGCATGTCTTGAGGTATCTTCCTGGGATTTCGGGTCCCCAGCGTTTCGGATTTACGGTCCCAGTGTCTTCGGGCTTCAAGGAAAGAAAGTGCCACTGACTGAGGGTTTGGGGTTTACAGTTACGGTTTAGGGTTTAGGGTTTAGGGTTTAGGGTTTAGGGTTTAGGGTAGGAATGCAGTCAAGTTTCGCGGTGGAGCTGTATCTTGCTGCGCGATGGATGCTGCCTGCGCGCAGGTGTCTCGGAGAAGCTCGGGGCTCAGAAAGCCTGCTTTCACTGGGTTCTTGTTGATGAATTCAGTTTGAATCACTATAGTAGGGATCTATCGTATGTAATGGGTTTCTTTGTTAGGGTAACTTAAATTACCTTCCTTGACAAGAACCCAATTGAGGCATGATGATCGCCCTGAAATTGGGTACCACCCACTAGTCGTTACTGCTCTGTATCACACTTTAGACTGACTGCGACTGCACAAAGAGACGAACATGTACGGGGAGGGGGTTGGGGTCAAGCGGCATAGGAACAGCCCTGATAATTGCAGTATAGGGCCGTCGGCAGCCTCATCAAGAAGCTCAAGGAAGCCCATGCAAAAGTAAATCTGTTCGGGTGTCCTGTGCAGTTTCACTAACCCTAAACCCAAGATGTTGAAACTCCGATGGTAACTCCAGAAGAGGCACGAATAAACCAAAGAATGTAGGAACCGTCGAACCCTTGGTACATCTTGGTTCGCTGGCCGCTGGTTTAGGGCTTATGTAGGGTAGCACAGTATTCAGGTGCCAGGGTTTAGCTAGTAAGGGTCCAGACCCTAAACCCTATAAACACTAGGGCCCATAAGCTAACTTACTCACTGCCAGTAAGGGCCCCGACCCTCCAAGCACATCGGCTCTCCGTGCAGTTCTCGGCAATCTACAACTTCTGAAACCCACACGAAAGACTCGGCACAGCCTCATCAAGAAGGTGGAGCCCTGATATATGAACCAAGCCCTATAGACCCTTAATGTAGGAACCTGGTTCAGAAACCCTGGGCGCATAACCCCAAAACAATAGGGTTCATATCAGGAACCCTAATAAAGGAACAAGGTTTCTTAATTACTCAGGTTCCTACATTAACCCTGAACCCTAAACCCCGAACCCCTAAACCCTAAACCCCTAAGTCCTATACCCCTAAACCTTAAACCCCTAAACCCTAAACCCCTAAACCCTGCACCCCTAAACCCTAAACCGTAAGCTTCTAAAACCCTAAACCTCAAAAGCCCTAAACTCTAAACCCCTAAACCCCTAAACCCTAAACCCTATAAACCCTAAACCCTAAAGCCCTAAAACCTAAACCCCTAAACCCCTAAACCCTAAACCCCTAAACCCCAAAAGCCCTAAACTCTAAACCCTAAACCCCTAAACCCTAAACCCCAAAACCCCAAAACCCTAAACCCTAAACCCCTAAAACCCTTAACCCCAAAAGCCCTAAACTCTAAAGCCCTAAACCCCTAAACCCTAAACCTTTCTGTATCCACATTTTCGGATCCCTGCTCTTTTGGAGGGCCCAAGGGACTTAGTAACTAGTTATTCTATAGACTTGTATAGTTGCTGAGTTCATAAGCCCCCAAAAATGTACACTTTTAGTTTTATAGTGGGTAATATTATCCCGAAAAGTGTAAAGTGTGTCCACTCAGCTACTAAGCTTATAGTAAACCCCATAAAGTTGGAAACCGGATTAAGGCCAAATAGTGCTGGGATTCCCTATACATTACTCTTAAGGATTGAGGCTATTGGGTTTCCAACTTTTGGGCTTCTACTGCATATAGGTGGCTGTCAAAATTATGGACCCTTTTTGGGTACCCTAAAGATTCGGTGCCGTACTACATTAGGGACCCAAAAAGGGACCATAGTTTTTGACAACCACCCATATAAGTATCATAAACCCCAATTAGGATACCGATGGAAGTACTTGAGGGTTTAGGGTTCAGGGTTTAGGGTTATTAGTCTTGTTAACCACTGACTAAGTCCCCGGACCCTCCAAGTTGTAATGCTTATTCTGGGACAGGAGCTACTCGACTGACTACTCAGGGGTCTGCATTACATGCTGCAAACCCCAAAACATCCCTTGAACCCTGACATAAACGACACTTTCCCAAGGTCCTCAACCGGCTCTAGGTCGAAGCCCGAAATTCAAATGGCAACCAACCCTGCTTCGAAATCGAGAAACAGCAGCCCATATCCGACACCCTGGATATACAAAAACCTTTCAAGCCCCATAACCGCCAATTCCAGTCCCAGCGACGGGAACTGAAAGATTATCCGGTCAAACGGACGGGGGATGTCCTCAGCTCTCTGCGAGCTTGGGATGGGTTTTTGCATCGTGTTGCAGCTACTACAGGGCTTTGCAGAATTGCACTGCCCAACCCCTAAACCTTAAACCCCAAACCCTACATACCTTAAACACCACCAGTCTCTATACGGCTAGATCTGTATTAGGTCCCTTTGTGGGGTTTAGGGTTTAAGCTTTTCTTTTGTTCGAGTTTGCTCGCGACGTGAGATACGCTGTGTCCCCAGCGAAAGGCGTCACACCAGCAGCGCAAACTTGCGAATTAGGTTCAGAAATTGGTGGGAAGCCATCTGGCAATGGTCGAGGTGTGATTTACCCTAAACCCCAAGCCCTACACCCTAAAACCTGAACCCTGAAACCCTAAAGAGCGATACGAATGTTTCAGGACTCGGACACCTGCGACTATTCAGGATTCAGGGAGGTGTCGGACGCAGCGCTCCGGGAGAAGGTTGGATCCGGAGTTCAATGCAGGAGCATCCTTATTAGTTTTATTGGGGGGTTCAGGGTTTTTAGGGTTTAGGGTTTTAGGATTTAGGGTTTTAGGGTTTCAGGGGTTAGGGTTATCCTCATTAGTTGTTGGGGTTTCGGATTTACCCAGACCCCCGGGAGGATCTAGAAAGTATCTCACTGAATTTGGGGCCCTATACTACTAAGGGTACTTTATAGGAACCCCCATTAAGGGATCTACTTTTTGGATCCTCCGGGGGGCCTGGGGGTTCTGGGATGGGGTCTGGGTTTGCGGGGGGCCTTAGGAGTTCCACAAGATGACAGGGTTTAGGGTTTAGGCTTTAGGGGTTTAGGGGTTTAGGGTTTAGGGTTTAGGGGTTTAGGGTTTAGGGTTTAGGGGTTTAACCTTACTTGGAGGGTCGGGGGACTTAGCAACTGGTTATTTTAGGGACTTATAAGTGCCATAACCCCAATTAGGGCACCTTTGAGGGTACTTATAAGTCTACTTATTACCTACTTACTAAGTCCCCCGACCCTCCAAGTATGACACACGCTTACAAAGCACTGCAAAACCCTCAGGGTCCATGTACCTAAATAGTGTATACGTTGGGCCCAATGTATCGATATAGGGAGTACCTTGTATATACTATACGAGTACATGGACCCATAGGGAAACCCTGAAACCCCTAAACCCTGTAAAACCCTGTACCCAGACACTCCAATATCCCTTAATTAAAGACTATACCTTGAATCATATAAGGAATCCTAAAATACTTTAAGGCATATTCCTTAATTAAGGGATGTTGGAGTCTCTGGGTACCCCAAAACATGTCCCAGATGCTGGTGGCAACGTGGCCGCCAAGTTCGTCGCGTCGACCCCGTGTGCTACGGCCATGCCTTGGGCTAAATTTGGCTTACAGTAGGGTTTAGGATGCAGTTTCGCGCCGCTCCAGGGATCTATGCAGGGCTCTACAAGGGTTCAAGTAGGATCTCTAGCAGGTGTTCCTTAGGTTTCGGGGGGTTTAGAGTAACGTATGTCTTGTCAAGGGCTCTCGCTCAGGATCCCGGCACAGCAGTTTCACGAGTTGGTTCGGTGTTTGCCTTAAGGGTTTAAGTTTGGTATCGAGCTCGTTTCAAGTTCAGGGTTTGTCTTCGGTCCAAAGGTGGGCTAAGGGTTTGTCAGGTTTGGGCGTTTTATTGTTCAGTGCATTCAGGGGTGGGCCCTCTGGGATAACTACATGTACTATTTTGGGGGCTGCTTATGATCATCATAGTCAGAGTATAATATTATGCCCCAAACCCGTATTCCAATTGTTAAGGCCCCGAAAAAGCCTGCAAGTGCAATCCGCCGGCCTGCATCTCGCAAGGCCTCGCATCGCTCGGAGGAGCCTCGCAGGCAGATGGATGAAGTAGCAGAGGGATCTTAAAGCAGGGGCCTTTATACAAAGAGCCAGGGTTCCTTTAAAGGCCTCCCTTAAGGGATCCTATAAGGGTACGAGACGATAAGGGTTTAAGGTAGGGGCGCCTACGTTACTCATCACAATCGTATGCCTTGGGGTTGCTACAGATATAAATACAGTAGACTATGTTTAGGGGCTTTAGGCACCCTTGTCCTTTTAGAAATACTAGACAGAGCGCTACACCTATATCCCTTAGTAGGAATTATTTAAGGTCTACTAGCCGGTCTGTATATTCTTTTTGGGGGAACCATGAAAAAGGACAAGGCTGGCTTTAGGGTTTAGAGCCCCTGAGTCTCGTAGGATGAGACATGACATCCCTTGTAGCTGAATGCAGGGATCTTGTGGCTCTGGGTGAGTATGGGGATTTCCGAAAATAGGGGACCCTAATATAGTACCCTAAATAGTAGGATCCCTATTATAAGGACCCCCAAGTAAGGTACCCCTAATTTTCGGAAACTCCCATATACGGAATTAGAACCTTGAACTACTGCGTTTATGGCCCCATGTGACGACGAGTACTGCTGCTACTGACCCCCAAGTCCTTGGCCGTAAAGGCCGTAAAGCCTTGCATTGAGCCCTACACAAGTCATCTCAAACCTCAATGCTGAACCTTGAATGCCAAATCCGGCGCCCGACTGAACCCTAAACTGCTCCTAAACCCTAAACCCTAAGGCCCTAAACCCCTAAACCCCTAAACCCCTAAACCCCTAACCCCTAAACCCCTAAACCCTAAACCCCTAGACCCTAAACCCCTAAACCCTAAACACTACACCCTGTCTCTCCCTGAAATCGTGTGAGTCGCAGGAGGAATCGGCAACACCCACTAGAAGCCCCGAAGCATCCCCTAGGTCTCCATGTGCCCATATAGTAGGTACTTAGGCCTTTACAGGGGTCCTTTAAAGGGAAACCATAAGGGGGTCTATAAGAATTCTATGAGGGTTCTATTAGGGTTTAGTTTAGGGTTTAAGACTCCATGTACCTATATAGTAGGTACTTGGGCCTTTTAAGGGGTCTCTATATGGACACTCTGAGGCCTAAGTACCGACAATAATATGGGTACATGGGGCCCATGATACTGGAATTATAACAAAGAACACCCAAAAAAGTACTGGTTTATAGGCACCTATAGTACCAGAAACCCCGAAGCATCTGGGGATGGGACCTGCAAAACGCTGCCGATGATCCTCTTCTGTCTCGTAAGTGGTCGCGGTCCTCAGAACCCCAGAACGTCCGGGAGGAGCCGGGAAGTAGATCCCTTAACGAGTCTGCTATACCATTCAGTAATCTAAGGTCCAAAGTAGATCCCTTAAGGAGGCTCCTATAAATCACCCTCTGGAAATTTAGGGTCCCGAATTCGACCTACTTTCTAAATACCTGCTGCGGGGTCTGGGACCAACGTCTTTGAAGACACTTGTCCATTGGCCCCATCTGCAAAGTGAAATCTCACAAGGGGGCGCCCTCCACAGGGTTCTCTTGTCAAACCTTTGATGAATGGCAGGCCATAGAGTCCTTTACGGGCAAGTATATCTTCAAGCACATAAACAAGAAGGGGACACAGCATGATTCGATCCTGAACATCGTCATACGGCACGGAGTCGGCACAACCCTGAACCCTAAACCCTAAATCCGAGAATCTTCGAGTTATCCCGGGACTCAAGCAGTGCCCAGATCTCTTCTTTAAATGCTTGGTGTTTCTAGGTGGGTACTTGGACCACTCCGAAGTAGCATTCAGGCGTTGATCGTGTGTTGCAAGTTCTGGAACTCACACAGACTCACACATGGGTGGTTGCCAAAATTATGGTACCTTTTTGTGTCCCTCTAAATTAGGTACCCAAAAAGGGACCATAATTTTGACAACTACCTACATGGTTCTGACATTCACGAACCGTTAAATCCGACTGCCAAGCCAAAGTGCGGCTAATGCTGCGATTCAGGGTCGAGGCTGAGTCGAGGCTAAAAGCTCGAGCATCCACTTGGAGGGTCGGGGCACTTAGTAAGTCGGTAACAGGTGCCCCAAAAAGGGATCCTCTGTGATGATGATACAAAAACGCCTATAAAATAACTACACACCGAGTCCCCCGACCCTCCAAGTAGGGCTTCTGGCGTGGACTTCCTGTTTGGCATTTAAGGCCTATGCCAAAATCTCTGGGCAGTTGTCCTGAGCCCTACTACAAGCCTTCCCCTCCATGCCTTCGTCGCGCTCACCTTGAGGGTTGCAAGACTCCAAGAAGCTTCCATGCCCACAGGGTCCATGTAGCCATATGGTAGGTACGTATGCCTTAAAGTAGCCATATAGGGATCCCTTTAAGGCCTCAGTGCTTACTATGTGGGTACATGGAGTCTTAGGGATGAGTTCATCAAGCTGAGACGCACTTGCGCCCCTGTCTTCAGAGCAGCAAGCGCCGATGCGAAGGATAAGTTACCTGGCCAGGCCCCTTTACCAGACCGGAGAGTTGATCGCTCTTGGTATACACGCTTGTTAGTTTAGACTGATTTCGAGCAGGGTGCAACAAGCACTTACTTGCCGGTAGGGTCTGCATATATACCTTGTAGCATGGATAGGGACCCTGCAAACTAGGTTGGGACATGTTTTGAGGCAGACCCTGACGGAAAGCCCAAAGCGCCAGAACTAGCCCGAAACCCTAGTCCCTAAACTCTCTGACATGTAACTATCGGCACAGCCCTGAACTGCCTGAGCCGTAAATCCTAAACCAAGTCGTCAACGTCGCGGCGGCATGCACTCTGATACATGAGGCTCAAAGTATTCTGTGTCTACTGTCTATACTGTCCCAACATGAACCACGTACTTTGGCGTATTCGGAATTTCGAAGTGCGCCCTTTGCTCTGCAATCCCTATTCAGAATTGGTCTTGCTGGTCTTGGTGCTGAAAGGGGAATGGGAGAGTGGAAACCCTAACTCAAACGTGCCCAACAACTTCAATGGCTAGGTTTTGAAGAGTCAGCCCTAGTGGCCCTAGTAGACTCAGAATCTGAAGTCTATGACCGTTGATTGGATGCCTGGGCTTCTTGTTCTAGTATCCAACTCATACCGTGGGTTGTTCAGAAATATGTTTGGAAGGTGCTACATTGTAGGGTCCAGGCACACCCTAAAACCGCAAGTCAAAAGAGCCTTGACAATCGAATATCCCTCGAAATGCTAACATACACATACTTCTCTCCTGAATCGCAACACTTAATGAATGCATACTGTTGGCAACTTTCCCTGAAACCTTAAATCCAAATCCCCCAAGAACCCTAAGCCCTGGATAATCTCTGTGGCGACCCGTCAAGGAACCCCAATCCAAAATATGAAGGCTCCTATCATAAGACCTTGCAACACCCCATGAAGGCCCAGCAAACCCAAGTATACCCTACTACCCCATACAAAACCCAAGTATAAAACGAATGATGGCATAAACGAACAATGTTGAAACGCCAAACTGTCAAATTGTCCGTCAGGTGAAAAAGATTCCGTGAATTATAGTAGGACCCTAAACCCTAAACTCCTGATATGCCCTATGGTACTTGTATTCCCGAACTCAAAAAGGCATATTGGAAGATAGGGGCTCCTTATTTGGAGGGTCGGGGGACTTAGTAAGTAGGTAGTAAGTAGAGTCATAAGTACCCTAAAAGGGATCCTAATTGGGGTTATGGTACATATAAGTCCCTAACATAACTAGTTACTAAGTCCCCCGACCCTCCAAGTAAGGGTTACTATAACTTAGGTAAGACTTAGGGTGTAGGGTTTAGGGGTGTAAAGCCTCTATGATACGCGGATCATAACGACTAGAATAGGGCTCCTTGAGCGGACTCCTTCGGACTCCGCCCTATACCCTCCTTGTAGCGTCGGGGGACTTAGTCGGCAAGTAGTTATATCTTTATAGACTTATAAGTATCGTAACCCCAATTAGGATCGCTTTGAGGGTACGTAGAAATCTACTTATCAACTACTTACTAAGTTCCCCGACCCTCCAAATATAGCCTTCCCCACCTCAAACCCTCAAGCCTAAACCTTAATCCTAAACCCTGAACCCTAAATCCCGAAGCCCTGGACCCTGAACCCTAGACCCTAAACCCTAAATCCCGAAACTCTACACCAACAACCCCATAGCCTTCCCCCACCAAGAGGACTTTGGCATTGGGCTTGAGGCCAAACAGCGTCACGAGGCGCTGACGGGACCTCGACGCTTCTACGATACTCCTTGAAGGGGTAGGTTTAGGGTTCAGGGTTTAGGGGTTGAGGGTTTAGGGGCTTAGGGTTTAGAGTTTAGGGTTTGGGGGTTAGTGGACATTAATCGTTGATAGTCTTCGTGTTTGAGTTTGGATACAGGTTAATCGTTGATAGTTTCGGGGTTTGGGTTTGGCTATAGAGTTTACAGCTAAGGGCTCAAGATTTTCACATCAAGATTTGATACACAGCTGATAGTTTAAGGGTTAGAATTTGGATTTGTGGGAACATATGGGTTCTCTATCGGACGCACTTCAGGGTCTATATACTTCTAAAGCCCAAGCTATGCATGATTTGGGGTGCAGTATGCATGTTTCTATGTGCGTGAAAAATTTTGTCTACGGCGTGGGTGCCACAAGAATGTTCCAAAATGTGTTCGAATGAGCCTGCAATAAAGTCTTAGAGGGCCCAAGTGCTTTCATAGCCGGGCTCCAGATCATGCAAGAGATCCAAAGCACTAGCACGCCGAACGGGTTCGGCACATGCTACCTTGCGACTCATACCATGCCAGGATGCTCCTCACCGAGAGTGGATGCTGCCGAGGAGTGCTCCTCCTGTGGTGGCTGACAGCGCAAGGAATCGAAACATCTACCCCAACGACCACAATCTTCGGGCATTCTCAGCTTCCTTCCATGCGAAGCCCAGATCATTGCAATCTTCGGGGTGTACTACCTAGAGGGTCATACCCAACCCTTTTTTACGGTACCTAGTTTTAAATGGTTAGGATCTCCTATAAAAACAGGGGTAGGGTATGAACCCTCAGGTATTGTTCGAACCGTGTCGACCTGTTGTCCTCTTGGGGACCAAAGTATATTCGGCCCGGCAGCGCATCTTGTGGCGGCCTAGGTCTTACCGGAGCCTGCGTCTTGGTGGGGTGGGGAAATAAGGGTCTGGCTCTTAAGGTGGGGAGCATATCTGCAAGAGTCGTGGTAAATAGGACCCTCTCTCTAAGTGCCCTTTAATCGAAGCCCTTTTGGTCCTTAGTAGTGGGTATTGCGGGGCCTATTGGAAGGTAGTTGCGGTGGTCTAGGAATGACCCGGACTTTTCGGCCCACAAGGTTAGCCCCAAGTCCCCCATTGCGAGAGACTGAGACTGCCTGTTTTTGCGAGAACAAACACCAACGCTGATACCGAAAAGTTGGAGCTAACGATAAACCCTAAACCCTAAACCCTATACAGCTCCTGGCCCATCGAACCCAGCTCCGACACTCTCTTCTTCAACAACCGGGCCCCCCAAAATTCAAACTTTCAAAAATAGAGCTAATATATGAGGCCAAAAAGTTTAAAGTTCCCCTGTTCACTATCTAAGCACAGAGACTATCATGGGACTTGTAGTTAGTAGATATCAGCAAGATGTGTGATTTGCATCTACTTCTGGGTTTAATTCCCCAGAACGCTGCTCTCCTCCAATGGGCGCTTTCGTGAGGCTTCATCCATTGCGTCGGCACAGCTACCCTCATGCGCAAGTAACCCGCCCAAGTAAGGCTTCACATTGGCTCTCATAAGCGCAGAGGCGTGCATTACCGTACTTGCTGAGTTCATAATCCCCCCAAAATGGAAACTCGGAGTTCTATTCAGGGGATATCTTATCCCCCAAAAGTGTAAAGTAGACTCATGCAGCTACTATATTTTGGGGTTCTAGGCTACCTGCTCCCTACACCCTAAACCCAAAACTCCAGACCTTGATCCACGATGTCCCCTCTTTGTGGACCCCTGAGCTTGCCCTGGGCCCTGGACTGTCCGACAACGGGTTCGGGTTTGGGTCCGGATTGGTTGGCCCCCCGCGAGGGTTTAAGTGAATTGAAGGGTAGGGTTTAGGGTTTAGGGTTTAGGTTTAGGGTTTACGGTTTAGAGTTTAAGGCCGATAAGTCAGAAGGGGCCCCCACCCTGTAATAGTGGTATGATAGGAATATAATCGGACCCTAATATAAAATTGTATAGTCACTATTACAGGGTGGGGGCAGCTTCTAACCGATTAGGTTGAAAACGTAAGATGCGCAAGGGCCTTTCATGTAAAGAGCTCTATAGTCGGCATACGTGGGTGTCCGTTCTGAAGTGGCGCAGTTTTGGGCCCTGCTGCGGAGTCTCGGACATAGTATGGGGGCCTAACAAATTGCGTCCGGGAGTATACAGAAGCATTCCTATCCTGGGACGGCTTACTACTTGTTCGGATCTCTGCAGTTGGTGGCACATCTGTTCAAAGATCCACTAGTTGCAATCCTACGGTCTAGGGCCAACTGTTAACAAGGCTTTTAGGGCTTTGGGGCTTGGGTAGGGTAACTAGGTACAAGAAACCCTCCACAAAAACGCCCGATTGTGGTAAATTCGCCTTCACATAGCAGGCAACGAAAAGGCCCTAGGTTTTTGTTAGGGCAGTCATTCCCTGGGGGTTGAGGGCTTTTCCTCTGAAATCTAAACTTGCCCTGAATCCTAACCCTGACTCTCAGCCCTGCACCCTGAAACCTCTCCAAAACCATCGCAGAATATCCAACAGACTTCCAAGAACTCTGAACTGAAACACATCTACTCCCGGGCGACACAGCCCTTGAATCCTAAAGCCCCCAAACCCTGTAATCCCTAAACCCAAAAAGCCCTAAACCTGGGTGGCGCAGGGAGGAAGGAAACACCTCCGCCAGAGCGCCGCCAGGGGCCTTGCGGGGAAGCCCAAAGTAAGCGGTTTAGCGGTGGAGTGGTCGAGGGCATAATATAATGTCAAGGCCTTCGGGTTTCGGGCTTAGGTTTTTGGGATTTCGTCCTGGCCTCAATACTGGGAATAGGGTTGCTTTTCATGGCTGCTTGAACGGTTACTATAAGGGCTCTATGACATGTGGGCCTTTTTGTTGACCAACCCATAAACAAGGACTACGTTGACGCGGAGGCTTGTCTGTAAAGCCTGGAAGGTAATGCCGGAATCTGTCGACCGACAGAGGAAGCCTACAAGCCTAGGTACCAGTCAAAGCAGACTACCGTCCTTCGCCGTCAGAACTAGATTCCTGAGCAGCCCCTTCTTAATAAGCTCACTACCCCAATAAGCCTTGAAATACAGGGTCAAACTTTCCGATTCCTACCTTTTTTTAAACTAAAGAACCCAAAGTTTAAAGGTTGGATATTGGGGAACTAAGATAATAAGGGACCCTAAACCATGGGAATTATGGTATATTCCTTAATTATTATGGGTCATGCAGGATTCATATCATCAACCGTATCCGAAATCGATACCGAGTGAATCCAAAACTCATGAGACTCCTCAGCCCTCCCAGGCACACCTCTGCGGGCAAAGCCAGGCTTGCAAGCATGTGGCCAGCGATCGCCGCCTGACGAGAATCCCCCCAAAAAAACTCCTCTACTCGGGTAAAACCTCGAAACCCCATAAACCCAAAAAGGTGCAAAACCGAGATTTGGGTAGTTGCGAATATTATGGTCCCTTTTGGTACCCTAAATTCAGTTAGCAACAGTCACGCCCGTCGGGAAGATAGGAACAATCCATATACCCCCCCTACACTTTTCCCCCTATAATCAATAAGCATAAACAATAGGACTTTCTAAAATCCATTCTTCCCGACGGGCGTGAGGGGGTTGATAGAATTTAGGGTAAAGTTAGGGGTTCGGGGCTTGGAAAAGTATGTGTTTACTCAATAATAATTTAATAACAGATTAAATTATCATTGCTTCAACATTTATTGTTTGCCAATAATGGAAAAATGTACCCTTTCCATCAAATCATAAAATACCTGTATGTTGTTTAGATATGTAATTATCATTGAGAATATTCTCAAATAGTGATACAAAAATCTCTAATTTCTATATTATCGTGATCATCACTATATTTATTATTGTATGTCTCTATTAATAACTTTCTCAACTCTTCTAACTTACCATCATCAAAAAAGTAATTGTTATACACATCTTCAAATTTGTCATGTATTTGTTTATCATACAACTCACTATATTTAGCAGAAAACTCATTTTCATATTCGCGAACCTCATATTCATAAGCATTACTGTAAATGCTTACGATACATAAATTGGTGTTGTAACCTCTCAACACCTCTAATATTATATTTCTATGTTTAGGAGAATCGTTGTTCCGAACCAGAGAATATATATAGATGAATATACTATATTTTGACATTTCTATTTTATCAACACAAGAAGAACAACCAATATAAGAAAATATGTTTTCATTAACACCCTCAGTAAATAGATTGAAATTATTTCTAAGTTGGTAATGTATTAATTTGCAGTTCTTACAATTCTTGATGTCATTCTTCATTAATTTACAACAGTTTTTAAACTCCACAACTTCTTCACTGTCACTTTCACATTCGCTATCACTTAACATTTTCACACTAATATATATATATATATATATAGTCACTAGTTCTTCAAAGCTTTTTTCCCTGAAACAAACTAATAATACTTCTCATTCTCTACGTCATACTGCACTTCGTAATACTTCTTTGTTTCTTCCTTCGGGTTTAAAATATCTTGTTATTTAACTTATTAATGTATGCATTCCTTTTGTTGTTATAGTTTGAATTAGTTGTATTGGGTGTTTGGTTCTCCTCCCCTTTCTTCTCTTCAAGATTATCAACTCTCGTAACTAATTTAGCTACTGTTTCCTCTAGTTTCTTAACCTCTTCTTTTAACTTCTTGATGGGGCTCTTAACAACTTCGTCGCTCCCGCTCATATATACAAACTTAGATTAAAAGTTTAAAAGTTTTAACGCCTTTGAACACTTTGTTGTATTTTCATTCTCTCACCTTCCTTTCTCAGATCGTCTCTACAATACTTACAGTTAGACGAACAACTGTTGTTGCTTACAATAACAAAGTTATTACTTGGATATTCTTTTTTGCACCTTTTGCATTTAATGAGATATTCTTTGAACTCTTTTACCTCTCCAAATACAACGAGCATTATATAATCAGGTGACAAAATAATTCATAACATAACGAAATGTTTTGAATTGTGCATGTCCTTAAGATTTAATGAAGCTTCAAACGAATTAGCTGATACATCTTATGTGTATCAAAATTATATAGATATATCAAGTTACTTCCCTTTCTCTCGTCCATCTATAAATATGCATTAGGCGACTTGACTGCAGGGGTGTTATTTTTCTCCTTCTTCCAATTCGGTCTGGGCGCTGTACTCTGTCAATTATATAATATATTCTACTTTTTAATCCATTTTATATAACTCGTGTTTGGTTATGTCTTCAATATCCTTTTTAATTTCTGTTATGTCAGTCTCGCATTTATCTAGTCTTTCTTCAAGTTCTTCTGGGGTAATCTGTGATTTACCCCATCCTGTATCGCATGGTTCAACGCTTCCTGTCTGTAATGAATTTTCATCTTTAAAAATATCGTCGGGACTAGTGTGAATTCCATTACCACCAAATTTAATATTTCTTTTATCAACAACAGTATCTGTTGTAACTGTATTATTTTCCTTCACTGTCTTCGTTTCCTTATGATAAAACTGCCTTTTAAAGCGACAGGGGATACAATGAAAACCTTTTTTATCAATATGGATACCTTTATCCCGTCCGTTACTGTCATTTGATGTATCGCTCATTTACATTAAATAGATTTTTTCACATTCTTAAGATAATAGCATACTGCCTTAAGAAGCTCTAACAGACCGTGACAACACATTCTATATCTTGGAGTTTTTATTACTTCATCTAACTTTTCTATCTCATTTATTACTTCTATGTATTTCTCCATTATATATTTAAATGATATAAATTTTCTATGTAATAATAATAATGATTACTCCTATAGTTAAAACCAGTTAATGTTAAAGAATACGATTTTAAACAGTCTAAGTATGAAATAGCACCACGATTACCATTTTCACAAATAATAATATGTACTTGCAGGGTCGGGGGGGGACTTAGTAAGTAGCTATTCTGTAGGTTAGTAAGTATCACAACCCCAATAAGGATCCTTCGTAGGGTACAGAGGGTCCATATACAGTACTCTTATTATTAATAATGATGGAATCAGGTTACTATGGCTAATTCCATAATGGTAGTGCATCTGGACCCGCTGGGCTACTCGGCCTTAGGGGTTTCGGATACCAAACACACCGAAAACCTCGAACCCCAGACCCAAAACGGTGCCAAACCCGAGATTTGGGGACGAAGATTGGAATTGAGGGCTTTGGACACGAAATGAAAATGAACAACGTAAAATCCTACTCGCATTTGGCTTGAAGGAGGGGCTTTTGGATACTATACAGGGTGTGGGACTTAGGGCTTAAATTCGGCTCAGGGTGTAGGATTCAAGGGTTTAGGGTTTAAGGTTTGCGGCCTTGGTTGTGTGAAGATCCCTAACCCCACACCAGGATCCCGGGAATCTCCTGCGTGGGCCTCCCCTAGTTTTGCGGGCTTCAAAGGTGTGAAGACCCTTCGGAATCTTCAAGGATCATGGGACCGTATGTAGATTGTCGATGTCGACCTCCCGATTTAAAGCATTCCTCCCTCAGTAGGGGTCAAACTGTCCCCAGGATCCATGCAAGTACCTAACAATCCTTTACTATCAAAACTACGGTTGATGATATAAATCCTACATGACCCATTATAAGGAATATGCCATATTTCTCTAATTCTCATAGTTTAGGCTCCTTAAGGTAATGCAGGATTTATATCATCAACAGTACTCCCCCACAACACTATCATCCTAAACCCAAGTACCCACGCAGTGTACCGGTCCTTTAGACCCCTTGGGATACTTGGAGGGTCGGGGGACTTAGTAAGTAGGTAATTAGTAGAGTTATAAGTACCCTAAAAGGGATCGTAATTGGGGTTATGGTACTTATAAGTCTCGAAAATATCTAGTTACTAAGCCCCCCGACCCTCTAAGTAGGGGTCTGAATACCGCGGCCCCTTATTGACGATGGGGGGGTTCCACCATAGCACTTCTTGTAAAAGGCTCAAGCCGTGTCATTTTGATGATGGACAAAACCAGTAACAGACCAAGTACTACATGCTGAAGAAATTATTGTATACTGGTGGACGCATGGTGTACTCCCTATTTGTGATATCACAAGTATGGTAAACTGGTGAACTATGAGCAATGCAGTGCAAGATTCTTTGCGTCAGCAGTTATATCTTATCAATCATCGATAATCACTACACGCTGAACCCTCAGCCCTAAACTAAAGCCGACCTGAATCCGAAAGCGTACTTTAGAAACACTAAACTATACCACCCTTAGAGCCAAAATAAAAATACTAGTTTTAATATTCTCTTGGATTTATATGAGCAAAAATAAAAAGAATCCTAAGGAGACTACAGTAAACCGAAGATGTCGCCTGAGACTGCACATGCGCGAACTCAGCAGGCGGAGTTGCCTGCAGCTAAAGCGACCCCTACTACGATTGATGATAAAAATCCTGCATTACCCATAATAAGGAATGTACAATAATTCCCATAGTTTAAGGTCCTTAAGGTACTGCAGGATTTAAATCATCAACAGTACTAGGGCCTCTTGAAAGGTAGCAGTAGTGCCTGATGAAGTTCTACAAGGCCCTTGTTGTGCTAATGTAGGGCCTCATGCCCCTGGGTTTGGGATTCGGGGCCCAGAGCCTCCAAAAGCCCTTAATTAAGGAATATACCTTAATTTATAATAGGATCCTTAATATGATTTTAAGGTATATTCCTTAATTAAGGGGTTTTGGAGGCTCTGGGGGGTCTTGAAGAGTCGTCTGCAGGGATTCAGGGGGCTCATGCAGCTACAAGAACGGGGGGTTCGATGATCAAAAGTGTGAGATCCACGCTAAATTTTGCTGACCTGTTGGGGCTGCTTGTTCGGTTCACAGTGCGAAGGTGTCATGCTCTCAACGCCTTGGAAACTGCCTAGACCCTGTAATGCAGTACAGTCTTTCGTTTACCCTAGTTTCTTCTACGTTCCTAGCCTCGGATCAGGACTTCAATTCCTAATCTAAGCCCCGTGGTCGAGCTCAAAATTTCTGGTCTCGGCAAGCATGATGTAGCAAGCACTCGCATGGTATACCCTAGCTAACCTTAAGCCCCACTGCCCGGAACACCCCTGTAAAGATTCTTTAAGGATCCGGGTGGGAAACCCTCAGAATCCCTTCGAGTGTAAACCTTAAAACCCTAAACCTCTAAACCCTTAAACCCTAAACCCCTAAACCCTAAACCCCTAACCCCTGAACCAAGCACGTTCACGTCTCTTTCTTTCGCATTCACGTTGTTCGATGCTCGGTCCCATGTTGGGGCCAATGCACTAACAGACTAATCCTAAGGGTCCATGTACCCAACTAGTGTATACTTTGGGCTCAATGTATCGATATAGGGAGTACTTTAAGGCCAATGTATATACTGTATGAGTACATGGACACTTAGAGTGACAGAAGTTGCTATTTCGGGTTTACGGCGTATCTTCAGGTATCTGTGTAGAGGAAGTGATACATACACAAGTAGCTGATCAGATAACTACACGAATGCCTCTATTTAGCATGGAAACCTAAGTACCTCGAAAGCATACACAACCCCGAAAGCCTTTTTCAACCCTAGATGCCAACCCCAATACCGTGTAAACTTACGCAGGAATCATAGGGGCCTTAACAATTACCAATATTTCTTCCTAGGGTTTCTCAAACTATTGTAGTTATAGTAATGTATATATATATATATATATATACACCCCAAAACCTTATTCCAATTGAAGCCCCTATATTGACTTGAAAGAGTAAAAGATGCGTGGAGAACTTCCAGAGCCTCTAGGCCCTACCTAGAGGTTCCATAGAAGTTCCTGTTTGTGTGGTTTGTATTTGCTTGGGGGGTCGGGGGACTTAAGTAGGTAATCAGTAGAGTTATAGGTACAATAGAGGGATCCTAGTACTGATAAGTCTCTACAACAGCTATAGTTATTATAATTAGGTCTCTCCAAGTAAGGCAATCCCAAACAGGAACTACCATTATGATTTCTCCTTTACAAGGTAGGTTCTTTAGGGTCTAGGTAAACCCTAAGCGCCCGCTCAGGAGATGCTTTCAGAGGAATCCGGGGAGTTTTGCAGACCAGCATTGCGCATAGCACGGTCCCGGACCTTGCAGGACCCCAAGGTTCTTTTAAGGGTTCCTTTGAGGCTTCCTTTGAAAGGTTCCTTTGTGGGTTGCTCTTGAGGGTTCCTGAAAGGGTTCCCTCCAAGGTTCCTTTACAGTTTCCTCTTAAGGTATTTATAAAGGTTCCATAACGGGTCTAGGGTTTAGGATGGTTGAGGGTTATAAGTGTCCAAACTACAGTAACCCTGAGGGTCCAAAGGATCGAACAGTTAAGCCCTTTGGTTTAGGATAGTAGTGTTGCAGCTCAGCATTAAGGCAGTCTTTGATGACTAGGTGACTACGTACTTGGACCTTTTGGGTAACTCCCAGACCTTCCAAGACCCCTTCATTAAGGAATACTCGTCATATCAGGGATCCTACGACATGTAAAGTATCCCTAGGGGTCCATGTACTCATATCGTATATACATTGGCCTTAGAGTACTCCCTATACCGATACATTGGGCCCAAAGTATAATTACAGAATTTTGGGTACATGGACGCTTAGGGTATATTCCTTAGTGAAGGCGTTTTGGAGGCTCTGGGTTCGCATAGATCTTTAGGCTCAGGATCCCCGAAGCCCCACACCCCCTGAGGCCTACGCCTCAATGCAAGTCCACGTAAAACAAGCGTCGAACAAATCGAACACGGTTTCCAAGCATGCTGTAAGGGCCTTAATAATTATATAGACTAGGGTTTTGGGGCCCATAGTACTACAATTATACCAAGGAACCCCCAAAATAGTATAGATGCCCCTGTATTATTCTAATCCAACCATCGAGCTTCCCACAAGTATGCCATTCGAGCTCGCCGGCGTCGGTGTTGACATGGTTTCCGTCGGGGTTCTCGTTGCCACCACTGCTTCTTATAGTATCCTTAAGGGAGGGGGCTCCAAGGGGGGTATATAGCCTAGTGATCCCTAACTCTCCCTAGTACTCCCTAAGGTTCCCCTAAGGATTCCTTGTACCCTCCCCCCTTGAACCACCCCCCCTTAAGGATCCTTTTGGCTTCCGCAAGCGACCTCCACATACGTCTTGTCCTCGGCAGGGAAGCTCGAAGGTACTCCTTGAACCGGGCCGGCAGTGTGGTTCGTGACTTTGCCAGCCCCCCACACCTGCGATCACTCTGTTCTTGGCCAAGTTAGCCTGCCGTTTTGGGGATTTCTGGTATTCTGTCGACAACGGACGGCTTTTCAGCTTCAACATGGATGGTCCTCTTGTCGGAGTCACGGGCTGGAAAAAGCAGCACGAGTACCAGACGAAATCAACTGGACACCGGCAAAGACACCGAGCATCATTGAGCCACCCCGAGTGGGCCGTCAAGGGCCATGTAGGAGATTATCGCTACTGACTCTCCAGCAAGCTACAGCAAAACCTTATAATTCCCACTCGAATCCTCATGAATTGTAACTTCGTTGTTGAGCTCATAAGCCCCAGAAAGTAGTGGGTATTATTACACCCCAAAAAGTGTAAAGTGTCTCCACTCAGCTACTAAGGAGGGGTCTGGGGACACGGTAAGTCGACACTAGGTAGTTTTGTAATCATGGCACTGAGAAGTCTGCAAAGTAACTCGTTACCAAGTCCGCCTACCCCTCAAGTAATTATGCCCACCCTCCAAGTAATTATGCCTATCATAATTCGACGGAAATATACGTCTAAAGCCTCTTCGACACCGAGCTCTTTCAGGAATACGGAAGACCACAATAAGGAACCCTAAAGAAGTACGTGTTTTCGGGTACAACCAGGTGCCGATTTCAACACCACCCAAAATTGTGTGTAGTTCGTGTTCTAGATACATAAATCAACAAGGAACTTAAAGGGTATCCTAAATCGGTACCTAGATAACTGTCTGGCTTCTGGCAATACTAAACTCTGAACCCACAACTCTGAACTCTATGCCATAAGCCTAAACCCTATCCACATAACCCTCAACAACTCTTAACCCTATTCACATAACCCTAGACCGTAAACCGTATTCACATAACCATAACCCTAAACACTAAACCCTGCACCCTGTTCCCACCCTAAACCCTTCAACCCTATTCACTAAACCCTAAACCCTGTTCCCATCACCCTAAACCCTAAAACCCGAATAAGCCCAGGACCCTAAACCCTACTGAACCCTGCTAAACCCTACACCCTATTCAGATAATCCACAACCCTATTCACAGAACCCTAATACTCATAGAACCCTGAACCCTAGCTAAACCCTATTCAGATGACCCTGAACCCTAAACCCCATACCACAACTTAGAAAGAGGAGGATTTGCTCTCGGAGCGCCTCGACTTCCCGTAGCTCCCTGATCTCCTCCTGCGTTCGCTGTCCGTTGATTTCTGCCTTTTGGTGTCTGCCCCCTTTTTTTGGTTGAGGGGGGGGAGTTGGGGTTTACAGGTTTTTGGGGGTTTGGGATTTAGGGATAAGGGTTTAGGGATTTGGGTTTATGATAGGGTTTGGGGTTTAAGGGTTCGGGTTTGGAGGGGTGGGGTGGTTCGGGTTATGGTTTTCCTCCTGGGCTAGCCCGAAAGCCTCGACGTCTTGGTCCCTGCGGGTGAGACTGCTGATGGACAAAATCCTGTACGACCCTAAGGACTCTAAACTTACGGTATATTCCTTATGGTGGGTAATGCAGGATTTTGTCCATCAGCAGTACATCC
Organism: Symbiodinium sp. CCMP2592; assembly: GCA_905221615.1. Classification (NCBI taxonomy): domain Eukaryota; class Dinophyceae; order Suessiales; family Symbiodiniaceae; genus Symbiodinium; species Symbiodinium sp. CCMP2592. The sequence goes on from CAJNDT010005944.1 coordinate 321,373, forward strand.
TCATGATGCATGGTTTAGGGCTTATGGGGCTTATCGCCTTTTACCTAGAGGCTCATACCCTACCCCGTTTTTAGGATACCTGGTTTTATGGTTGGGATCTGTTATCTTAAGTAGGCGCCCTGAAGAGGGGTTGGGTATGACTCTAGGCAGGGTTTAGGGTTTTACTCAGAAGTTCGAGCTTTGCTGCGTGTTCAAGTTGAGATCATGACAAACCAAGATCCCACAATTGCCGCAACTACGTTTGCACAAACCGCAGGGCCTTCGAGACAGCATTTTCTGTATCCGGAAGTCTCAAACCAATCCAAAAGCGTTAATATTACAAGGCGTTGGGGGCCCATTTTACTATATTTATGACAAGGAACTCCCAAAATGCTATAGGTAATTATTTGATTTAAGCCTCTGGGTTACCCTCAATACTTGTTATGATTTTGGGCTTTAGGGTTCAGGTTTTTGGTCTTTCAAGATACGGTAATTGGAGGGTCGGGGGACGTAGTAAGTAGATATTTCGTAGACTTATAAGTACAATAACTCTAGCTAAGACCCCTTTTAGGGTACTTGTCAGCATACCATGTAACTAAGTCCCCCGGCCCTCCAAGTAAGGTTACGGATATATAGCATGGGCTTCGAGAGAGGCCTGGGAAAATGGGTCTTCATGTGCATGGGCATAGTATGGCAAAGCCGGAAAACCCTAAATCCTAAACCATGTCCTTCACGTCTTGCATCTCAAGCTTCATGGTCTCAAAGGCTCTCTTCAACTTCTTGTTCAGGCCTCGGCGTGGTCTGTGCACACTACTACGGTTTAGGGCTTGGGGTTTAGGTTTTTAGGGGTTTGCAGGGCTTTTGGGGGTTTGGGGCGTCAGGCTCTAGGGACAAAGACTTCAAACGCTCGGCACGAATTAATTGTCATGCTATAGGGCTGTTGGGAGATTTTGTGGCCTTGGGGTCTGCATCAATCCAGGTCTGTTCGGAATTGCTGCTGGCTTATGTTCAACTTGATGTTGTGTGCCGTGTAGGTTGCCGCGGCGTGCCTACATCTAAACCCATAATTCTGAAAATCCTTGGCTATACAGATCTCTGAACCCTAGAACCGCCTAAGACCTAAATCCGAAACCCTGAACGCCACCCCTAAGCGTGGCTGTCCATCCGGACAGGCATCATGATATTCATCAGGATACCCCTTGCCAGGAAACACTCGGAACTCCAGTATGGCAAAGCGACAATGCCTTCTAAAGGGCCCCTTAGCTATTCGGATCGAGAGGTTGCGGTTTAGGATTTAGAAAATCCCCAATGCCCAACCCGAAACCGCAAAACACTAAACCCTCAAAACCATAACCCCACATCCCCACAGCAGAGACCGCAAACCCAGCACTCAACACCCTCACCCCGACAAACCCGCACCCCCAACAACCGACTATCCTCAACCGTTCCAAACCCAAGTACCTGACCATTTTGCTTTGGACACTTAGGAATTAACGCCAAACTCACCCCGGGATTCAGCGAAATTGTGAGAAACCCCAACGTTAAAACCCTACTCACTCTGAAGGCAGCGAAGAACATAGCCTCTTCTACAGGGCAGAACCCCAAACTCCTACCCCATATATACCCCAAACAATCGGAGTATAGGGCAGAAAAACTAAAGCTTAGGCTTCCAAACCCTGAAGCCCAAGGACACCGGTTCGTCAGTATACTGAGTGCATGAGATTCCATGCTGCAACCTATAGGGGTTTAGGGTTTATAGGGTATATACATGCAACTGACCCCCAAAGCCTGACCCCGAGTGCATGCAGAGGGGCCCTCAGAGCTGTCCCGGACAATCTGAGCACCGAGGTGGAGATAGGGGTCTTAACCATTACCCTAAACCCTAAACCCTAAACCCTAAACCCTAAACCCTAAACCCTAAACCCTAAACCCTAAACCCTAAACCCTAAACCGTGATTACCCTAAGGATTGTAAGAGGGTCGTGGGCTTTCTGGGGGAGGGCTTCGGCTTTGGGTTTGGGATCTCACTACGAGGGTCCAGGAGCATTAGCTTAAACCATACGGTTGATGATATAAATCCTGCATTACCCATAATAAGGAACATACCATAATTCCCACAGTTTCGGGTCCTTAAGGTAATGCAGGATTTATATCATCAACCGTAGTTCCATTAAGTCCTTACGGGTTCCTTTAAAACGGTTCCTTTAAGGGTAGGTTACCATGAGGGCCTGTCAAGTTCCTACGATTTCAGCGCCTTGACCATCAGAATACTTAAAGGGTCATGGGACTTAGTAACTAGGGTTATAATAAGGGTAACTATACTTATAATTACTTACAACCCCAATTAGGGTACTTATAACCCTACTTACTAAGTCCCATGATCCTCCAAGTAGGGTTTTGGGGCGTATGTATATGTAATGGTAAGCGTTCACTCTCCTATGCAGGGGCCTGACGAATAAGACTTGGGTTCCGGAAGTGTATTCAAAAAGGGCTTCAGGGTCGAATCCTGGGTTCATGTTGGGGTTCGGGGACAATACTTGGAGGCTCGGGGGACTTAGTAAGTAGCTAATAAGTAGAGTTATAAGTACCCAACAGGGATCCTAATTGGGCTTATGGTACTTTTAAGTCTCTAGAATAACTACTTACTCAGTCCCCCGACCCTCCAAGTACCCCAAGGGGTCCAGATGGCCCAATGACAAGTAGGTTACAGAACAACAGCCATGCAGGCCAGACTTTGGGAAATACGGTTGATGATATAAATCCTGCATTACACGTAATCAGGAATATACCATAATTCCCATAGTTTAGGGCTGCTAAGGTAATGCAGGATTTACATCAGCAACCGTATCTTTCATATGCTTGTTACTTATTTGAACTCTGTCAGATATGGTTCCCGGAAGGGTTCTACAAGGACTCCACAACGGTTCTGCAATGGCCTTAAAGTTTTAGCGTTGTGCTGCAAGGCTCAGGGCTCTATATCGACCGTTAATGCATCTTGCTGGTAGCTCTAACGAAGATGAGCCTTTACAGGACGTGAGACTCACGGGAACCGCGCTTGCGGTAAAACAATAGCGTACTATGACTAAAACAGACAATCAGCACAGACATGATTGTAATTGTCACGGCTACAGCGACAAGCGCAGTCATACCTCAAGCCCTTTCCCCGAAGGGCGACCGCACTTTATGGCATTACAGCACAAAGCATGAACCTTCAACCCTCAAATCTAGCCACACCCCAAATCGCAATCTTCAATCCTACATCCTTAACCTCCAACCCTGAAGTCCGTATACACCATACCCGGATCCCAGACACAACGCCTTGAACCAGAAACACCAGCCGAAACCACAGTTTGAGGCTTCTGGACTGAAACAGACCAACTACACAAGGCCTCTGGGCGAGCTTAGGGTTTAGGGAGCATCTGGCTAGTTCCTAAACTTAAACCCTAAACCCCTGAAGCGAAAATTCAAGCAAGTCGCGTGCTTGATGAGCTTGAGCTGCTCTACGAAGTCCTGGAGCGCGGGGGTCTCCCGAAGTTCTCAGTACTGGAGGGTCTGGGGACTTCGTAAGTAGAACATAGTACACGTAAAAGTACCGTAAAGGGATCCTAACTGGGGCTATGATACTTTTAAGTTGTAAGTCTTATGGTTCCAGAAAAAACAGTCCAGGTAGTGCTTACCCGAAGGGTGCCAGCACCCTGTAGTCATGTACCCTCCCAAGATACTAACCTACAGCACTGCTACTACTACTACTACTACTACTACTACTACTACTACTACTACGACTACTACTACTACTACTACTACTACTACTACTACTACTACTACTACTACTACTACTACCCTAAACCCAAGTACCCAGCTACTGGGCCCTTTGGACCTTGAGGGTTAGTGATCAGGGATCGCAGTGAAGTGGCTTCCTTATCCTACGGCCGAACAAAAGCCCAACAGCCTTGGATACTTAGCTCTACTCTTCTCCCTGGTTCTTAGTAGAAAATGCGGGAATGCTGTAAGGGAATTTAAGGGACTATCATAGGGATCCACTCCCCCAACCTCGCAGCAAGAACCAAAGAGTCTTGTGGCCGTGGCAATCGGCGTGACTGAGCCAGGGATTTGAGGAGAGTGGCAACCTGAAGCCCTCTGCGAATATCCTAAACGGGATCCACAAGCCTAGCCCGAAGAAAGCCCAAGTCCTTCACCCGCGCTGGGTTCGAGCCGCGAAGGCCTTGCAGAAGTGCCGATGGACAGGATCAGGCATCGTGTATAATCATAGAGATCCTTAGGGGTGTAGGGGGATGGGGGGTAGGGGGCCTTAAGGCCCATAATAAAGACTAATAAGGCCTATTTAAGGAAATATAGTCCCCCCCCCTACACCCCTTTTCATGTGGGGTTTTGCCGATTTAGACTCGGTGATGCTGCCGCCTTGGAGTTTAAGGAATATGCTTGCAAGAACTAGCATCCTGGCACAAGACTTGCCACAGAGAGCATAAGCTAAGCTTGGCAGGACGCTGTCGACTGCACGGTGCCCTGATGACACATCACGACAGGGCGTCGGGGCTAAGGAAGTGGAGTGCGAGCAGGGTTTAGGGTCTAGGATGTAGTTCAGCGCAGGAGCAGCAGCAGGAGCAGCTGCAGCAGCAGCAAGTTGAAAGTTGCAACTAGCCTCTCAAATGCAGAAGCAGAAGCAGCCGTCACAGCAGCAGGTACAGTTACGGTGGTCGCTGCAGGAAGAAAAATCATGCAAGTGGTGGCGGCACTGGCTCAACGTCTGGGCAGGTTGCGTTCGTGCAGATTTAGGCTTGAAATCCCAGACCTAAAGCCAAAACACTGAACCCCGACACCTGAAAACCCCCAAACCTCAAAACCCTGACGCCATTTCACGCCTAAACCCTAAGTGGGCGTCAAGCCCAACTCAACAAGGCAGGATGCTGAGGATGCCATCCACCAGCATGGCAAAGGACATGCCAGGTAGGCCTCAGAAAATTTATGCAATCCAGGGTTTACTTTGGGGTTTGGGTCACAGGGTGTAGCTCTACTCCCCTGAAGAGGTAGGCATTATCGTCTACCGGCTGTGTTTCAACAAGTGCTAGAATCTCAAGGATTGGGGTTTGAAATGAGGGTGCTTCGGGTCATGCGGGACGTTGTTCTAGGCTTTAGGGCCGGCGGGGCTCAGTTTCTTCAAATAGGTAACGAGCGCATCTGAAGTTGAACTCACAAAAAGCCTCGACCCTAAAGCCGTAAGCCCCAAACCCTAAACACCTCAACATGGACCCTGAGTAGTAGGATCCTTTTTGAGTACGGAGTCGGACCCCATCAAGCGATGCTTCGTGGTACAACCGCCAAGATTTCCCTGTCATGAACCATCTGGACCCCAAAGGGTCCTCATGCCAGTAGCAAGAAATGACAGTTCGATGAAACGGTGGCCTTCTCCCGTTCTGTCAAGCGGTATCGAGTTGCGCACTACAACCTGTGCGCAGAAGAGTTCTCAAGACCCTCAGCCCTCGACTCCTAAATACGAAAGCCCCAAATCCTACCCTAAGGGTCCAGGTATCTCCTTAGGAGGGTCCGGAATCTCCTAAAGGAAAGCCCTTGGGTCTCTTTGGGGTCTCACAACTCCTACGTTTTGAGGTTCCCCGAAGTGCTAGGACGCTTAGGGGAGAGCCTTAATCTCGCCACCTTCATTCCTCTACCCAGCTGGGAGGTTCGCACAAGTTTCGGATCCCTTCTTACAGTCTTGTCAGGACGCCCAGGTAAAGATACCCAAACAGCCCAAATCCTTAAATTACAATGAGCACGCTTCTGCATGTCCAGCCGATATTCCTGACATTAGGCGGACTGGGCTCTCTGGGTAAGATCCTGAACCAGACATCTTACTTTTCAAGAGTCTCTGATGTACAATCTACTGACCCCAACCCAGCTCCTTTTCAAACCCCTTTCAACCCTAAAACCCAAAGCCATCACATAGCCAAATGCGGCTTGGCGGCCTTCTCTTTCCACCTCCTCAAAGAGTAGGTCGAGCATGTCCTGAGAGTTGGGGGGTTTGGGGTTGAATTGAGGATTTAGGGTTTGGGCTGTTGCCGGGTTTAGGTCACAACGGGGAGTTATGCAGCTATGAGTTCTAAGAACCTGACCATGCCTCTGCATACATTTGCAATTCCGGTCCGCTCATGCACCGATGCCGTCTGTAGCCTGCTATAGTTCCTCTCTGGAAAGTTCTGTCCCTGCTTGAACTAGGCTTTTGAGTTGACCAGAGAAAAAAAGCGGATACTTTTTTTACAGTTTCAGTGTCTCAGAGGGGATTATGGAGGGCAGCTGTTCAATGCAGGAACCCCACCGATGACCTCAACCCTGAGTTCTACATTGCAGTGCAAGGCGAGACTATTTTGCTGCCGCGGTCGAAGTCCGACCAGCTGCCCGGCTGTGCCTGCAGAGACCGGAGCGGTGGCTCTGCATTTCAAACGTCAATGGCATGCTGCAATTTATTAAAGCACTGCAGTTAACTAAGCTTGATCCAACAGATGCCCTAGTGACCTGATTGTTAAAAGTCTCCTTCTGGTTCTGATTCCCAGGCTGAAACTGCAAATATGAAACCAGATCACCTCAACATCTGCCCAGGCAAAACAGCTTGTCATGGGACTGGAAACCCTTGAGACCAAAACCGCAAAACGTCGTTAAGACTGACTGAAGACTGTCGTCGGGAGCCGAGGCGACCTCGCCTTGGGAAGGCGTCCGAGTTCGGTGACGAGGGCGTTGGCGCGGCGTGGCGAGGGCTCAGCATGGCTTTCGACCTGGTTTCAGTATTTGCCGGCTTGGTTGAACGTTCGGGGAGCATGTTGAACCCTATGTCCACAGTTAGAAAGTTTTCTGATGTGGAGATAGCTGACCAGGTTATCCACAGTGCGTTCGAAATTCCGGATTCTTGAATCCTATCATCCATCCTTGAACCCTAGTAAATGTGCATGCTCGGACCCTCAGGCTGACACGAAGTATGCTTCACGAAGATCAGGCTCTTGACACAGGATTTCACAAAGGGAGGAGTCGGAGTCTAAGTCTACATCCGGACTTATTGCACAAAAGCCGAAACGTTGAATTTCCAGAACCGCGAGCCTGTTTCGTGGTTTTCGGGTCTACATGCGAAGGGCCTTTTGGCTCAAGGCAACTAGCTCCGAAGCCAGTGTCTCGTGTAGTGGTTCGCGTTTTATGGCTGAGCGGGTGTTCGTGCGTTGAGGATCATATGGGCACGGTCTCTGGACATGTCACCTTAATAATGTACTACCTAGATACTTACCGGGTCTTCGTTATACAATTTAGGCTTCTCTTCGTGAAGGCCTTGTGCTTCTGCACTGAATCTCAGAAAAAGAACGATGGTCTAAGGTTGAAGGTTTGACTCACTTTGCTCGAGTCACTCGGGAAATCAAAGTTTGAATTATTAGTTCCTTGCTCAGGTGCTTGGTCGATTTTGTTACTGTCGTTGCACTGCTGCAGAAGGACCTCACAAGCAGAAGTCTTGGAAGTTAGAGAGGCAACGGCCGAGTGCTCGGCAGAGCTGGCCCAGCAGTCGGTGCACTTTGTGAATATCATTAATTAAACTAGGGTTCCCTGTTTTTGTTATTCTTATAGCATAATGGGCCCCAAAGCCTGAGTCTTAACTGTTCAGGTCCCTAATATGTCGGTGCACATTATCCCGACTGGCCATTGTGGCAGAATTAGATTCAATCATCTTCGGGGCTTCCCAGAGCTGGGGCATAATGCAGTATGTCAAAAGCAAGCAGAACGAACCTCACCCTCGGGAAACGACTACCAGCAAGAAGCACGACCTAGCACCTGAAACTATCACAGGAGACATCTCGGATGCCGAGACGCAGCTTGGTCACAGTACTCGTCTTAGCGGACTGGGCCTGCCAGCAGCTCACCCATCAGTGACTAAGTAGTCGTTCTAGGCATGAACAGCCATCAGTGTACGTGGTATTATAACTCGTCATTACTGGCAGAAGCTCTACAGTATCTGGCATCGCAGGCAGTGGATCCGAATGTTTTTGCTTGGCGGACTCCTCGCGAATGCAAGCCCTGACTAAGAAGGTTGACACATCAGCTCCTCTTGAAGCCGAGGTCTTGCGAGGCACTGAGCCATGGACATGTCAGCGCCGGTCACATGTCAGGGATCCAACAGATGATCGCAGTAGCAACATTAGCAGCGCGACATTTCAGACTCAATTCAGTCCCTCACCGAACTCTGAACCGGAGGAGCTGTGCACTGCAGAACAGCGTCGCTCCTGTGCATTGCAACTTCGTGATTCTGTCACGCTTGGCAGGCTCAGGGTCGGGCTAGAATTCACCACGATTTTGGCTCTCAACTCTACAGCCACACAGAGAGAGCGAGAGAGAGAGAGAGAGAGAGAGAGAGGCAGAGAAAGAGAGAGAGAAAGAGACAGAGGCGCAGAGAGAGAGAGAGAGACAGAGAGACAGCGAGAGAGCATGAGAGAGTCTGTGAGAAAAATAGACAGCAAACCAAACACAGTGTTGGTTCGGGCCTTGGCTGCTCTGGTCTCTGGAGTTGGTACCATGTCCCTGCTCTCCGCTCCACCACCCAACGCATGAGGGGAATGGGAGGGACGACAGAATCTCAAGTGTTAGGGCGAGTGAGTGAGTGAGTGAATGAAAATCTCAAGACTCGGAGGTCGAACCCCTCTGAATCTGCCCTGCAAGCATAAGCAGAATTTGATTCCACCCTTCACCCCAAGCGACGCAGCGAGGCCTCACAAAGCAGAGACACCAAACACTGAACTAAATTGGGTCGGTGTAGGCCAGGTGTAAAACTTATTTCCCTCGTCTAGGCTCTCAAGATGGAAGCCCCGGACACTGCACTAAATTGGGTTTGGCGGTTGTAGAACCATCCAATCTCAGTGACCAATAAGAAGGGGGGATGGAATAATGTACGGGATTATGGTAGGTGATGTTGCCTGTATCCTTGTCTCATGGCTTGCTTCTTTCTGATTCTACGCTTATGCGAAAAAAACTGGCTAGAACAATACTAGACTGGAATACTAGACAATGTACGATAACAGTAGAATACTCTAGATATCAAGAAGTCCTACAAGTAGAAGTCACCGTCCGCGGATAATACAGATAGTGGTTTATTTTTTTTGGGGGGGGGAGACGGCAACTCAATCTCTCCTCCAACTTGCGCCGTGTGCTTCTTCACGTCCTGGCACTCAACATGGTGCGTACTAACTTAACATTATGAACTGCTGTGAAGATAAGCACCTTCGATTTGGAAGGAGGGAATTCGGAAGGGAGGGATGTCTGTGCCCACCCCCCCCCCTTCCAAACGAATGCTGGTTGTCAGGTTTAGTGTTAACCTCAACTCCACCTGTTGACGTGCGTCACCAAGCCTAAAACTGACAAAGCCGTCTCAGACAGCACATACACGATGGCATCCCAGAGAATGCTACAATATGTTAGGAGATGGTAAAATCCGATTTCTTCACATAATGCAACAGACTAAAGTAAATGAGATACTGTAGCACAGAAGAATCTACAGACATTATGCTTGTATCTCAGCCTCGAATGGGTCACACATCTGAACATAGCTAACATTCGATCGATCTGGCAGGCACGTCTTTGTCAAACACCAAACGAATACTTTCTTGTGCATGGAGCTCTGGACTCGAGTTGGTAATAATTTCATAGTTGCAGGATACCCCAGCCTACGCCCTAACTCAATGGGACCTAGCCAGAGCAGGACATTCTGAATCTTGAAAGCCACAACCCTCAGCCCCTTAAAGCCCATTGTATTCAAACATTCTGTATCCGCATTCTGCACGAAGGCGAAAGGGCGAGCCAACACGTAACAAATATCGCCCCGCCTTGTGCGATTGCGCTGTCTGAAGGCTCGCTCCCGACCTTCAAGTCGAGCTGGGACAGCTTCCAATGCTTTGAGAGACTGGAGAGGTTCAGGCCTCAGGGTTGCCGGGTTTAGCTTAGCTGCAGAAATTCAACATGGAATTCTGACAACAGCTGCGAATGCCATAATAACAGCTTGGCATCTGGCCTCGAGGTCGATTGTGCTCTTGCGCATGGAGGGAACATCCTGCAGAAAAGGTATGGTGTCGGGCTGATTAGTGAGAGCCCCGGAACGCTAAAGTCGTCTTGGACTGCAACACGGATGCTGCATGCAGTGTCTACATGCGCCAACCGTTTAGATACTACGGCATGTTATTTACATATATATGAAAATATGTAAATAACTGCATCTATACAGCACCTGCACGGTCCCCATGTACATGTCTGGGCAGATTGTACCATGGACATATTTTAATGCAAAATATAGGGTTCGGGATCGGTGGTATCTTTCGTGTGTGTTTGCGTGTGTCTGGCCATTCTCAACCAGGCAGTGGGCATGCTTGTCCAGTAGTTTGTCAAGACTACCCCATACCACCTGAACCCTAACAACATCCATCTTGCCTTAACTTTCTGGTTACTCACGGCTCTGTAGCATCTGGGTTGTCACTCACCCACAGACACATACAAATAGTAATAGTCATGCTAATCAGAATATTGTTATAGGAAGGAAATTCATTTCCAAATACTGCCACGAACGTGAACATGACTATGCGAGAAGTCAACTCAAAGCTGAAAACAATTCTGAGGAAGAAGTGCCTGGTGCCCAGATGCAGAGAGCACGTGGCCAAGCCGACCGCTTCTGTGGCCAAACCTGAGCCAGTAAGTCAAGGTGCCACAAAGGCAGTATCAAATAGAGGAACGATCAAGTGTGAAAGGTCACGAAGCAAGTAGCCTGCTGCTTGGCATCTGATCCCTTTGCTCCGCGCCAGTCGATTTGGAAACCACTGGCTGGATCCTCCCCAAAGGTAATGCACAGGGTTTTCTCCTGGTGCATTACCCGGGCCTTTTCCTGAAAACGCCTGGGTAATATTCTAAGACCTAGTTCGTCATAATACATAGCCATCTAAAGCCAGTACAGTGGCTGATGTATCCAGCCCATCCTGCACTATAACATTACCCCGGCGTTTTCATGAAAACGCATTGGTGTTCAAAAACTCCTAAAACCGCATGCGCTCCAAGCAAATGGCAATCACGGCATCACAGCAGAGACGGAATTGCCTCGGACACACAAGGCCCTGAATCAGCTGCTGAGCATGAGTGTCATCTGAAAGCCGTTCCAGTTGCTTGTCGCGAAGCTGAAACAAGAATGCCTCAGCTTTTATCGACTGCGTCAGGTTGGTAATGGAGTCCACGGTGAAGAGGCGCGATGGTGACCGCGGGACCTCGACCATGACCTGGAAGATGACACAACCAAGGGCCCAAAGATCTGCAGCAGCGCTCAGCCTAACTTCCGAACGCCCAGCCAGCTGACACTCCACAGGTCTGTAGGGCACCGTGAAAACTTCAACTCCAGGGCGAAGCACTCTGTCACTGTTGGTGTCAGCGGCCATGCCGAAATCAGCGAGTTTGAGATTTGGGCAGGAGCAAACATCCTTCTGTGCCCACACTGCCAAGATGTTGTTTGGCTTGATATCGAGGTGCAAGATTTGGCAGGAATGAATGTAGTCTGCAGCTCGCAAGAGCTGCAGGGACATCTTCCAGCGGGCACAAGGACTGAACGGCAACTCCAAGAGCAGCTCCTGCAGCGTGGTGTCTGCCAACTCCAACATCATGCCCATTGTGTGCTTGGCCCCGACCGTGTCCGCGAATGCGAGGCCATAAGAGGTGACGAGTCCAGGACCTCTCAGGTTGGCCAGGATGGAGTTTTCAACGGCTAGGTCGTTGATGGCAGGGTCCACAGTAGCGACCTTCACCGCGAACGGTCTTCCGCAATCGTCCCTCCCCCTGTGGACCTCCCCGTAAGCCCCCTTCCCCAGCAGCCGCTCTGTCCTGATACGGCCACCTTGGAAGCTCAAGGATATGGGCTCGTAGTTCTCAGGGATCCTGTTCTCTGCTGCACCCTGCGCATCTGCGTGCGCCGCTTCTCGCACTTCGCAGTGCTGCGGTTTGCCGAGCAAGACGTTCTGCATCTCCTGAGTGGCACGAGCCTTGGCGGCGGCAGCTACCACCCACTTCTCTTTGCCCTTCTCGCAGAGATTGTGCCTTGGTCGCAGGCTCCATGTGCAAAAGTGAGTTCTGAGATTCTGGAAATAAAACCATCCTATCGACATGCTTCCGAATCTCAACTGCAGCAGATGTTCCAGCGCAAGCGAAGTTTCGACATGGTCAACTTGCCCTCAGGAATCTTGCCGCGGACACGCTTTGTGCAAGGCTCCTGGACATACTTTCCCCCGAGCATGTCCTTCACGTACAGTGCGAAAGCGTCCGCGTATTTGGTCATGGGCAGGGCCGGCTCTACTAAGTACTACAGACGAGTACGAAGGCGTCTTGGAGCACAGGCCTGCAGAGTGCATCATGTCCATGATGGCTGGGGTTTGGACGCAAAGACGTCAGTCACGCACACAGGCTCTCTCACGACAGCGACGAAGATCAGAATGCGATGCTCTGAGCCTGATTTTTCAGAATAGCCGCTGACTCTGATTCCCCTGAGCACAGGTCACTCTTCTCGAGGCTCAAAATTGCATGGGTTCAGACCGAGCTGTCCATTTCGAAACTTTGCACAACGCCACCATGCCTGTCAGGATGTCTGCGGCAACATATGGGACAGACAACGCGTTCCCGGACGCCTTGACAGCTGCGGGACGTGACATTGCATCCACTCGGACCTGTTTGGTCCCGGCTGTCTTGGCTTGCCAGGCCTCCACTGGCAGCACACGAGATGCAAACGCCTCTTCAGGCGCCAAGAAGCGTTTCTTGACCGGTCGTACACGAGTCGTCCTTACCTGTTCTAGTTAGGCGCAGTATCTCTCAACTGTAGCTCTATAGTTGGTCGCTCCCAGGACAGCCACACTCGGAAGATCCCTCCCAGGGACCAACCTCTGCCCTCCTGAGGACAAAAAAACAACCCCTGCAGGAGGACTGAGAAATTACGGGGCCAAACAGATGTTGTTGCGACATCTCCTGTCATTACCCTGGCAGTGGGCTGCTTCTAGACACGAAGTCTTCAAACTTTCCAAGACACTGAGCGGCTTTCATGTTACTGCACAGCTACTTTCGCGAACGGCATGTGCCTGTACAGGGCGTCATGGAAAACTGAAGACCGAGCAGCAGGATGAGGACGCCTCTGAACCCTGCCGCTCAGTCATCTGCGCCGCTGAACCGCCAAGTTCGCGAATGGTAAGTGCCCGCATGTGGCCGCAAAAATCACTGCCCAACAGCAGGCCAATACCCCTTTTTTTTGTTTGTATGACTCAGCTTGAGGTGCCGCTTCTCTGCAGAGTTTTCAGCCCTGGACCTATGATTGCTTTAATATGTATGTGAATCACACATGCTGGCCCAGTCAAAATCTGTCGGACTAACGTGGAGGTGGGCTTAGAAACAAGGGTTCGCTAGCCGAGAATGTCTGTTTCAAGAGTCCAAACATCGAGCACCTCCAGTCGTGCCATTCAATGCAGGCCCGGAGACAAGCGACAAACCTGTCTCCGCCCTTCTTTAGTCAAATGGACAATGCTGTCGATACTTCAGTTCTCCACGACAGGACTGCAAGGAAAATTGCGACATCCAGATAGTGCCGGTGTCGCTCTCACACTCCTCTTTCTGCTCATCGACATGCCTTCTGCTTCTGCAATCGGTTTGGCCCCGAGCCCTATGTACCGGAAGCCCCAATCCCTAACACTTCAAGTAGATTTGGGGGCAGAGCTCTGATCTCGAACTGAACATGGGTGCAGCACTCACAGGTGCCGCCCTGAGCGTCGAAGAGGAATATGTTCGGGCAGCAGCAGTTGCCAAAGGTCTCTTTCAAGAATTGTTGGCACGGTGGCTTCCACTCCACGGACCAGCCCAGCTGCACACGACCACGAACACCACCACCACCACCAAACCTCCTCTGCATCTCAGCACAGAGGCTTTCCATGGCCTGGCCATGGGAGAATGTCATGACAGAATGCAAACCGTCTAGTCTATACCTCATTCCTGAACACACACGTTCTCACTGATCTTACACATCGACTGAGAATCGGACCGACTCCGGGCACCCGACACCGGAGAAGAAGGTGTCGACTCTCCAGGTCAACTGACGCAACCTTTCCCTCAGAAGCTGCTTGCCCAGCAAGGCCTCTGCTTTGTTCAGGAACACAGAGGGCCACCTCCATTGGTCTTTCAAGTGTTTGTGGCCTAAAACGCCCATGTTCCTGGGCACCGTCGTCTTAGGCCAGTACTGGCACCTGAGCAAGAAGTCATCGGAAAGCTTTGCACGGGATTCACTTAACATGACCACGGATGCAGCGGAGGAGCTGCTTGGTCTCCTTGAGTTTGGGAGCCTTGATCACCTTCTTTTGCTTCACCACCTTGCCGGCTCCTGCGCTCCTGCGGGCTGGCCAACATCCGAAATTCGTACTCGCACGTTCCGGCCCATGTCATGTCATTTGTCACGACACCAGATTTCATCCTACGCACCTCATCAGTCTGGAGCGCGCCAATGCACTCCGGGTGAAAGCTGACATAGGTGGCACGGGTAGTGATGGGCGGCGAGGTCTTGATCGAGCAACAAAGAGAAACTGTCTGTCATGTCATGTTGGTGCCCGAGCGTCATTAGCTGCAACCTTGTTGCACGCTACTCACAGTCATGCCCCGCTGCAGAATTGCATGCTGGCACACCGCAGTGGACATTTCCTTCAAGCTGGCTCAGTCTTATTATTATTGCCACTTGCAATCGCGGCCGCTCATTTTAAGTTTCTTGATTCTGAGACTGCTCGTGCGTAGCATTGTTCTAATTCTACAGGCTAGTTGCAGTTGCGATAAATAAGTAAACGTCCGCGACCTCAACCCCGGCTGCTAGCAGCCTAAGGCCTGCAAAGGGAGATGTGGCCAATACAAGCCCCGAAGCATCGAATACTGGGAGCGGAGCTGGCTTTGTGTCAAGTGCGACTGCCAGCTCTGGTGTGTGCAGCAGCGGTAGCAAAACGAGACCAAGAACACAGAGCAAGGCTGAACTAGAATACGTCATGTTCACTTCTAGACATCTGGCCTCAACCTCTGCTGTACTGTGCACAGAGGCTGCCAGTTGTGCACAAACTGCCTGGGCAGGTGACCCTGGACGTCGCTCACTACTTCTTGGCGGACTTCTTCTTGTCAGCAGGCTTCTTTCTCTTCTTGTCGGACTTCTTCTTGTCAGCAGGCTTCTTTCTCTTCTTGTCGGTCTTCCTCTTGTCAGCCGGATTATTTTTCTTCTTGCCGGTGTTCGTCTTCTGCTTGTCACCATCTTTTTTCTTGTCATCGTCTTTCTTGCTGTCATCGTCTTTCTTGCTGTCATCATCTTTCTTGCGGTCGTCGTTGTATTCGAAGAACAACAACTCTTCCATGTCGCTCATGGTCATATACTTGATGAAATCTCTGACTTGATACTTCGCCATTTTAAAGGCATCTGCCTCGTCCTCTGCATCTCCTTCGAGACAGTGATCCGCTTTCCAGCGAATCGCCAAAACGCGGACGAGCATGGCGAGCTGTGCTCGCTCGTGAGACAACATTGCACTTGTGCGATGAGCCATGCTGTGTAAAGCGGCGGCATTCACGCAATGGTTCAACTTTGAACAACATGCGCAATGCGAATTCATGTGTTATTCGACAGAAGTCGAAAGTTAATCACAGATGTGTTTGCAATGAGTTTAAAAGGAAGTAAAACCCGCACCAAACTATGTATACGTTAGCCGGTTGTTTGCAAGCCCCAAGAGGCCCGGAACATAAATGAACGTGCGATATACACATTGCCACAGCATGGCCATGAATAACTTATGACTTCACAAGCGCACACGGCTGGTAATGTATGGCACCCACAGCACGGCAGATATCTTTTCGGTCTCCCCATCGATCGAAGTGTCCGTCCATCAATGCCGACCGTCCCAACGCCAGCTTGCACTCTTCTGAGCCTCGCAGGGAGGACCAGAGACCAGAGGGAGACCTGGAGAGGCAAAGAGAAGGAAGCAGGACCGACAGAGAGTGTCGAAAGATGGGCACAAATAGAGCGAGAGGCCAACAGGCCAACAGGCAAAAGGACAGATGGCAGCAAAACGAAAAGCATGGATAACTGCACGAGGAGACTTATTAAGTGATCGACAGAGTTATCCGCGACTGCAAGGCAATAGCTTCATACCAACGACATGTATGGATGCAGAAATGTGCAGCTGTGCAGCCTGACCCACCATCCATGTCACGACGTCGCCATAGCATTGGCATGCTTTTTCACTTCCTCGGCCGTGGCCTTCTGGTGCCCTTGCAGATAGCATGCCTGGCACAACTACTGAGGAGAAGACAGAGCGAGAGAGACTGAGAGTCAGAGAGAGACAGAGAAAGATAGAAAGAAAGAGAGAACGCGAGAAACAGACAAAGAGCGAGAGAGAGAGAGAGAGAGAGAGAGAGAGAGAGAGAGAGAGAGAGAGAGAGAGAGAGAGAGAGAGAGAGAGAGACAGAGACAGAGAAAGATAAAGACTCTTTCAGAGAACGAGTAAGGAAACAGCGAAAGAGACAGACTAGGAGAGAGATGGACAGATCGAGAGAGACAGAAAATATTTGCATACAGCAACAGAACTCACTCGATTCACCAAGAGCCAGAAAGCGAAAGAAACAAAGAATGAAAGAAAGAAGAAAAGGCACTGAGATAGGTACATAGCTAGATAGATCATTTAATAAAAACAGAGTGGGAGAGGGAGGTAGATACAAAGATAAAGATGGATAGTTAGAAATAATATAAAAGATGGACAGACGGAGCGAGGGAGCCTCAGAGAGAGATACAGACACCAAAGAGCCAGCAAGGAAAAGAGAGAAAGACAGACAGAAAGATAGAGAGAGAAAGAGAGAAAGAGAGAGAGGAGAGAGAGAGAGAGAGAGAGAGAGAGAGACAGAGAGAGAGAGAGAGAGAGAGAGAGAGAGAGAGAGAGCAACCTGCGTTTGGTCTCCAGCTTCACATTGTGCCAAATCGCCTCTGGGAAGCAGTAACGGGTCGTCTGGACTTTTAAGTGACCCTCTGGGAACCAGAAACCGCCACCAGCATAAAGTAAGCGTGAGAGTCACGGGTTTGGCCAAGGTCTAGGCTTAAGTGGCGAGTGTCTCAGCACATACTTAACTGTCCTGCTGCCTCAATAGGGGAGGCAAAGAATGCGGCTGTCACAGAGGTCGGGATCTCGGCTGAGATGGCCTGCCAATCGAAGACCGCGAAGCCGGATGTGTTCATTGGGAAGACCGGAGGATTCGGATTGGGGCTTCCAGAAGCAAAAATACAATGGCGTGTGGCCTCTTCGAGCAAAAGTTTCTACGGCACTCCCGTTGCTCCACGTAAGTCAACCCAAGAGATATCCGCAGGACAAGCGTTGAAGTGTGCCAGTTTGAGAAAGACTCACACAAACGGGCTCCCTAACATTGGCACACTGCAATGGCAATGTCTCGGAACAGTGCCACCGGCTGCCAACTCATGCGTAGACAAGGGCCCGACACTCCGATGAGGACTGACCATGTCCAGCCTGGGCCAGCGCACGACGGAGAACAACACAGGGAACTGCTGTAGTGTTTGAAGAATCTCTGAAACATAGCACTTTCACTCAATAGCCACGCACGGACATGCTCCCGCACGCCACAGCACTGTCAAAATTATTGATGTTCTGGAGGTTCTCTGCGCCGATTGACCACATCCAGGCTGGGCTACGGCACAGTGGGCCAAAAGAGTGAACTGATGCAGAATCGATGCCTTGTTGCCGTCGCAGAAGTCTGCCTCCGACCGAAGAGTTCGGAAGAGGCTACAAGAGTGCAGAACAGGGCAGAGGAAAGCAAAAGAGGACGGCACAGGGTCCCGGCCTTCACCTCAGCACATGCCTCGCGGAGCAAGCCTATGTACAAAACGCGCTCCATGGCACGAGGAGCAAGGGGAGGAGAGAGAAGCCACGAGCCGATAAAACTCTGGCCAGGAGGGAATGCAACAACTGTCGATGTCACATGTTGGGCCGTCTATGATCTCGGGCCGCTCCATTCGGAACGACCCCGCGACCGGAACTTGCACTTTGCAACTTGATCTGATGACCTTCTATGCTCGGGAGGCCCAGTGAGGAAGATTCAGGCCTCCTGCAAGTCCGCAGTAGTGACAAGGGCTTGGTGGACAATAGCTTTACTACGAACACGGGCAAGATTCAGAAGCAAGCTTCAGAAGCCCACGGTCATACACCATGTCCTAAGACTCGCGACGCTGCAGCGAGGGTGAGGCCACCTCAAACCCTGCCGCAGCATCTGAGTCCGACAGTGACAACTTGCACACATCAGCGGTCTTGCCGTTAACATGCTTCGGAAGTGGAGGATTCACGACAACTCCGCTCGGGACAAACACTTTTCACTTGCGCAGTGTTCATGTACTTTCCGTTGCTTCAAGGACAATGACCTGCCCTGCCCAGAATCTGGGAGCGAAGATGTCAAATCCACCTGAAGCACTGCTCTTAACCGTCTTCACCCCAACTGCTGCCACACGACAGGCAACATCTGCAGCGAAGACACACAGTCATCTCTTTGAGCGAGGACTCAAGGCTTATCAATGTCCCCATCAGCTTCTTCTTCTTGGCCCATTTCCTCTTCACCTCCGCGGTGATTTCCGGGACAACGACCCAGGCCCGCTTCCGATTCCTGAACAGCGCAAGTTCACAAGAGAGGAGCGAAAGTTTACAACAGTCTCTCTTCAGCAATTCGGTCTTCTCCGCATCTGAACCGTGAGATGATGACTTTTTGGCCCCCTTGCACTGTCGGCTTAGGTGTCTCAAACGTTCTCTGTACGAATGGCCCGTGGCACTCCTCACACACTTGAAGGCTCACAGCTCTGCAGGAATCTTCCTGAACACATCTGGGCCTGTGTTACAACGCTCTCCAAGCGAGCTTGCCCACGTTGCCACTCGAGGCGTCAACTCCAGAAGTCCGCATCAACATAGAATCTTAAACTGTTTCTATAAAAAGTTGTCCAGG